>CM065389.1:22910000-23305000 GCA_033060915.1 Euryodendron excelsum | reverse complement strand
ATTACCACGAGCTCTAAGGTTGGGTGGTATTTTGTGTTGCATGAACTCTCACAGTTAACAATTACCAACCCCTTTGTTCCGCAAGTGTCAAATACATTGTTTGTGCTGGGATTATTATTGGCTTCATGGATGGAGTAGTCACTTATTGGGTCGGGGCAGGAATCCTCCTTGGCCGGGCAGGTTGGGATAGGGGGCCATTGTCCCATGGTTGTTGCCATTTCTAGTTATATCGTCACATGACTTTGGGGCTTTTGTACCAATGAGTCCTAAGTCCATAAGTTGATGGGACCTAACCCTTAGTTGGGTCTGGTTGCACAAATCCTATTTGTCTTCCTGTTTTATCTGGGGCCATATGTTCTATAAAGTTGTGGGGCTTTGCTGTTTTCTTCTCAGTTATGATTCATGTGTCTCGCAGCCATCCTCCTGTGTTTGTAATGCCTTTTCCCTTCTTGTTCAATTAACACTAACTCTAGTTTTTCATGATGGATTTATCTTTAATTTAATATTTTTCTGCTTTACCATCTATTTGTTTGGCCTCTCATTTTAGAAACACCATTCACCACCATAGACGTGTTTCTTAATTTCCCCGCATTTTCTACCTAAGTATCATTGATCTGCATTATACCTTAGTCAAAATTTAGAACACATTGCCAAAATTATTTGAACTAGCTGTTCCCTCAATTGGAATTTCGAGGCATAATTGTGTAAATGCTTAAAACCCATGGCAACATAAGCTCAAAGTTGTAGCAGATCTGGTTGAGCTAAGTTCTGATATCACTTGAGTTTACATGTATATGTCACACCACTTGGAAACTAATTCGGTTGCCAAAACTGATGGATCTTCCACTGAATATACCCTCAATTGGGCAGGTTTATATATCTAAAGGGGTTTGGACATCATCTACATCAGATGTGAATATCCAAATGGTACTAAGATGAAGCTGGTAATAGAAGAATTATCTGCTTGTTTGTAGGGTTTTAAAGGCTGTGTTCTATATATCACGTTGATGTCAGAGTCAGACTTGAATCATTGGAATTGTTGTTCTTTCTTTGGCTAAAGGGATCTAATTTTTGGAAGAATTTAAATTATTTTGATTATTGCTCTTCCCTTGTATTGTTTTACATATCAAATATGCTTATGGGTGCTGTCTCAAAGACTCAAACTCGCACAAATGTTTGTATGTACATGCATGTATATATCGTTGGTAAAATGGTTGAAATTTCTTATGTTCCTCCTACTTATGTGGATCTAAATTTCAGGTAATATGTTGAGTTAGAGGTCAAAGTTTCTACTTTCCAAGACTCAGATTGTATCCTCAGACAGCCACTGTTTCTTCTGTTAACTTTTAGATTCCTTTCTTTTTGTTTCCCTAGCCATCTTAAGTTTTTATGGTGCTTCTTGTCAAGAAAGAAAATATGTTATGGAAGCTATATTTATTTTCTGATGTTATCCTCTGTCTATAGAGGAAGTGTGATCTCAAGCATCCCCCAGGTGATGGAATTTATCGAAGTGGTAGCTTCTCAATGTTTGAGGTATGCTTTCACATTCTCCTGTTTTTCCCTTTTGCTACATTTGCAACTTAGTTTGCCTGGATCTTTTTTAACGTCATCAGGGTCAATATTGCACATTCCCTTATTCTTTATTTTAGAAAATTTGTGCAAGTTCAAAAATTACATTAGTTTTATGAACTTTGAAATTATAGTATGAGGTTACAACTTGGTTTTCAAATGTACATATGTACTTTCCAATTGATCCTCTTCAATGTTGTATCTTACACATAATGTGGTGAATTGATTACAATTGCATGGATTTGGTCTATTTAGTTCGTTTAGTTTTTCTGAGTTAAAATGTTTTGAAACAGGTTGATGGGAAAAAGAACAAGGTGTACGGACAAAATCTTTGCTATCTGGCAAAATTGTTTCTTGATCATGAGACTCTCTATTATGACGTTGACCTTTTTCTGTTTTATGTTCTGTGTGAATGTGATGATCAGGTATGCCACATGGTTGGCTCCTTTTCTAAGGTAATTGTTTATGGTTGAGAGTTTCTTTGAAGTCTTCCTACTTCTCTTATGCTATATTCATTGGGACCTGAATGTTTCTGAGAGAACGTCTAATGTAGGATGATGCATGAGATTATCTGATATCCGACACTCTTTAGTGGCATGCACCTTGAAGTTGTTATATGTGGATATGATTGATTAAACTTATGCTAATTTCCATTGTAGTTCACCTATTTGATTTGGGTTTGGGGACCAGTGAAGTCAAGGCCCTCGGCTTGTGTCAAATTGGACCTAAAATGGGAGTCATCTGTGCTCTTACAGAATCACATAAATGCATATTGATATGTATATATACTTACAAGTGTGACCCTAGGTTTAATAAGCACATGCAAGAGAATATTACTGATGTAAATCTAATAACTATAACTAAATTCATGGCTTGGTTATTCATAGTATAACTCTTCTGTACAGTCTATTGTGAAGAACTTCCCATCAATCAAAGGTAAGTAAAAAAGTAAAATTGAGTAGATTCAGTGTTTTGGGGGTGTGGGGCTCTAAGATTCAGGGAGCAGTAGGCTAAGTCATTGAGGGTGCTTCCAGATACTGACTTAGGAATGATCTATTTGGTATTTTGGGCAAAATGGCCCTGCATGGAAAATCTGTCCTTGGAAATGAAAGATTGATAACCCTTCTGTTTGGTGCTAATGTCAGTGTCATTGCATTTAGATCATTGTTGTTGTGGTTGTATTGGCAACACCTAATCACCAAGCAGATAGTGTCTTAAGTGCTTCCACTTGTTTGTTTATTTTTTTTAGTGGCACGCCCTACGTGCGTGTACTATATTACACCTATCAATTATTTTTTTAATTTTTAAAATTCACTTTTGGTTAGCTACTCCTATCCCTACTCTCTCTAAACCAACTTTCTCCTTTTCAATTAGTTTCAATCCCACAAAAATGTTATGTTAAAATTTATATGCTCCAAAGTTGAAGTTCCCACCTTACCTCTATTTAACAGAAAATATTAATTAAGATTGTTTAAAGTGATTGGCTTTTGGGGAAAAAGATAAACTTGACAGGACTTCATAAAAAAGGGAACACCCATATAATAGTATATAGTATAGATGCCTTGAGTTTCTTTCTGCATGTTTTTTCTTCTCTTTATTTAGTTTTATATGGAACGTGTGCACTGATTATATACACAGGGTTGTATATATGCACACAAGGAGACATGCAACTTTTGACTTATTGTCTTCAAAAGGGTGTATTCCATTGGGTAGCCTCCAAGATGAGAGTCTCAATTCAGGAGGGAATATAGTTGAACTAAATGTACCAAAGGTAGTAACACTTCATGAATTTATGTAGCCTGATGCTGCAATTAAGGTATCAACTAGTGATGATACTGAGACAGATTTTTACAAATTAGATGGGTTTAGACATGTTGCCGATCGAGAGGTTCCCACAACCATATTTTCAAAATATGGAAATTATGGAGGCTTCTTGTCATGTTGCCTTGATCAAAGAGGCTAAATGAACAGGAAATCTATAAATTTTTGCTGTCTAGTAATCATAGTTTGGGAATTTTTTTTGATATGTTTGAATAAGGTTGATGGACTGAGTTGTGGATAGGGCCGATATTCAACTCAAAAATGAAAAAAGTATGTGTAGCCAACGCTAGTAGTGGAAATGTGAGAATTGTCGCAGCACATTTTGAATAACTTGTTGCAAGATAAGATCATATGGAATGGAAATGAGTTAGTTTGGCTTAGATGATAAATGCAAAAGCACGTTCTTGCTAAAAGTACTCTCCATGCAAGTGCTAATCCAAAAGCATGTTGTTGCTAAAAGTATTCTCCATACAAGTTTTCTCGCAGACGCTGGAACGCCTCAACACTCGACTATATTTCTCGCTTTTGCAGTTGGTTGCTTTTAATTGTACCATCCACGTAAGGTGGGAATAAACAACTCGTGACTCCACAGAGCAGTCAATTTGAGAAATTAAATTTGAGAGTATTCATTTCCAGTCGGTGCATTCACGACCGAAATGTCTACAATATATTTCAATCATAACAACCATTTCAGCTTTAGCTTTCTTTCACCATGCCTTCAACTGATGCTCTTGGTGGTCATAGTCTCTATCAGGCGTAAGTCTTGCACTGACATTGGAAATAAATACTCTAAAGTTTATTGCACAAGTCCAAATTTCCCACTTGTTAAACTTTGTCAAATAAATGGTGTCTTTGAATTTTGTAGTTTCCAGAAGCTAATCCACAAGGCAATGATTTTGAATTTTACAGCCACCAAGAGCTCATCCATAAGCTAAGTCGTTATATTATGCAACCCTAATGTGCTAATCACAATAGACGTGTTGAACTCTTATTGCTTGGATGTAAATAAGGGCTTACAGTCCCGCGAACACATATCAATATGTAACAGCTTACCAAGCGCAAACTAGATTTTCTTGCGGCGAAGTTAGTAGGCAGTCAGATCGTGGTGACATTGTGTTCATTGTCGTGCTTAGACTTAGTCAATAAAGTGGTTAATGGTCTCCCATCTCCAAGGCTTGTAGCTCATCCACAACATTGGATCTAACGGTGCCACTTGATAGTTATTAACATCCAATATCGCTTCTTTAATCTCAGTCAATCGCACAAGGACATCATAATGTGCATTGAATATTAGCGCCCATGCACACAAAACATGGTTTTGCGGCACAAATCTAAATAAAATAGTGACAACTTTTAAAAGTTGCAAGATTTGCTAAGCTCTCAATCATCTCTTGCGTTGTAAGTAGGGGCGCTGGCCGAGCGATTGTAATCGCATCCACTGAATTTTGAAAAAATAAAAACTATTTTTTTATTTGACTCATTTTAAATATGGACTTCACCCGACCCAATTCAAATAACCCAATCCAGCCCAAAATTTTTGTACAATCCTCCTATATGTAATATGTATTTACAGTTTTAGAAAAAAATCTGTTGTGCTGGCACCTCTATAATTTAAAATTAATGCTCTAATCTAATATAATATAAAATTTTTTTACAGTGAACTATGGATCTTACTTATTTTTTCCTGGTAGATCCAAAGTTCCTAACCCCATAAATGCAAAAGATTGTAGGCTTTTAATATTCACCATTCAAAACCAAATAAATCAATAGTTTGTGGGCTTTTAATGAGTATTATCCAACAAGTAGGCTTATCCATCAAAATATAAAACAACCAAGAGGATTGTTGTAGTTTATCACATAAATTTAAATGTTATTTTGTGTAAGAAACATTTGTTATCAATATATAGAATTTTGAATGTCAATGTATTTTTTGCAACGCATCATTTTATTTCTAAAATAATTATCTAAGAGTATTTTTTGAGTCCACTGAGAAAATTCTCAGACCCGCCACTGGTTGCAAGTGATCATTGTCAAAACTTTAATTTAATTCATTCGTAAAATTTGATTTTCGAGAGTGAAATCTTAGAAATTTTCTCTGACAACAAATATCTCAAGGCATGCTATCCAATATAATTTCATCTTGCATATTACTCAGAATGCATACAAAAATATATGCTATACAGGAATTTTAAATGAATTTAAACATAAAATCTTGACTAAAAAGCAATTAAACATGCCACCAATATGCTTTAAAAATGCAATAAAATTGCAATAAACAGTGAAATAAATGCAATAATAATTTTCGCAAGTATATAAACTCAAATGGACAATATCACTAAGCTCATAGCATTTTGTGCATTTATTTCAATTTTCTGGAATTTAAAAAAGCAATTAAATGACTTTAAACAAATATGCTTTAACTATTCCATGACCTTTTTAAACCAAAAAACAAAAAAGAAGAGATCAAAGTCTGGTGTTTGACACTAAGTTCTTAAAACAAATACACCCCAATGCTTATAGTTGAATGAGATTCTATCTTTGAGGAAATAATGATGAACTCGCACACATAAGTAACACTACAATCTATGTCTGTCGAACTCTCTAATACAAGACTCTTTGAACATGCATGAAAATCTAGAAAAAAACTCACAAAAATGCAGACAGTGCAATTTGTACATACACAAAGGTGCCTGTTCGAATTGCCATCGGCCAAACATTGCCTTCCAATGGTCATAGCTATTTAATTTAAATGTTCAAATTCAAATTTGGCGCAAATAGTTAAGATTGTGTTTGGAACTCTATTGATCTTGATCTCGGCCCGAGGTAGATTGCCTTCTCCCCAACCACAAAACTTTGAGTGGCCAATAGGGTCCAAACCTAACTCTAAGAAAAAAGTATATAAATCCAAAAAAAGTTTTACAAGAACCAATATGGGACAAGATATATTACCAAATATTAACATACTCGTGTTCAACACTTTGAAAGTCAATTTCTCATTTACTTCTCCAGGGATTTGAGTTAATGGCTACATGAAATTAATTTGCTCATGGAGGTCAATTCGTAGCAACATGGACCACTTCAAAAGATGTGTAGATTTCGCATTTATTATGGCTCAAAATGAATAAAAAGTCACAAATTTTCCAAAAGTTGCACCTTCAAAAATGCATATTCCGCCAGGGATTTGAAAGAAAAACTCTGCACTGGGCCTTCTTGGATTAGCTTCGTTTGCTCTTTCACAATCAATTATCCACTTCAATTCCATTTGATCCCTTTTATAGTGTAATGGTGAGGCCTTTGTAAATACCGACGCTTCAGCTTCCAATCTTGAGCAATCCTAGCTTTTTCCAATTTCCCCAATACCCATACAGCCACCATACATACTCCTCTTTCATCCCAAAACAGTCCTCCATATCCAGCTGGGCCTGGATCTCCTCTAGCACTTCCATTTGAATTTAACTGTGTTAGCTGCATTTGGAGAAGACCACTCTATTGCGTTTGAAAAGCCTCTTTTGATGTCCTTTGCCAGCCCGGCCATGTGCCTGATTTTATGCTTCTCTATTTTTCATTATCAAAATTCAAAAAAACCTTTTTGTTCCTGCTTTCCCAAATTTGGCAGCAGATGGTGGCCAAGAACATACATTACACCAACACAAAACCGGACAATTAAAAGAAAGAAAAAGGCTCCATTAACGCATAAAACTAATAGTTTACTGCAGTACAGATCTATGTTTGGCCACCAAATACAATTACCCAAAGTGCACAAGCCTCAAATGCAGAACCGATCAAGACCAGAACACACAAGAATTTTGCTACATCTTTTTGATCCACATTACTTCTAGTTAGTCAAAGTTATATGTATAACAACGTAGTAATAATAAATGCTATTAAGACACAACTGCTTAAATCATAAATAAATGCTATTCAGACCCAACACTGCAACACCAGGAATAAATATCTTGAAACAGAAACATATACAGTTCCGAGCCATAAATTTTCTTATCTTGAGGCCTTCTGCATTCCAATACCTACAGTGAGAGATGCAGCAAACAGAAGAAATCCATGCAAAGATCTAGCCAACGGACCCTCATAATATTTTCCTCCCGCTCGGGCTTTTAGTCTAGTAAAATTTTCCAATATCCAACTCTCCGCAGCCAGTGCCCTATCTTTTAGTTGGAAGAGCTTCTGATGGGTCGGACTTTGGTAAGTTAATTTGGTGGTCAAGTGACAGTCCTGTAATAAATAAGTGGATTTTAGAGTGCCTTATACATGATAAATAAACTAGGAATGAACTTAAGAGGTACCACAGAACACTATGGAAAATCCAATAGATGCAACAAAAAGATTGTGAATTAAATGAAACAAACACCATAAGCACCAAAACAAATAATTAAATAAACTAAATAAATATGATTAAAGGGAAACTTATGCAACTAGCTGAGCCCTTTGAAGAATGGAGACGACTTCCAACCATTGAACAACCCAACTAAGAGGGCAAAAAAAACAACAAAAATACATACTAGATGAAGGTTAAAAGATGAAGAAAAATAAAGGGGAAAGGTGAAAGATACCTTGGGAGGGCAGAAGATACGTGTGTGTGTGTGAGAGAGAGAGAGAGAGAGGAAACAAATGGGTTCTGCCATCCAACCAAACTTTCCCTTTTTTTTTTTTGCTTTCTTAGTTTTCATATCTGATTCATCCCACTACATCTCAATGGTAGAGTGCATTGATCCCAGAAAAGGGAAGGAACATATGCCGCTTGGAGGAAGAGAGGAAGGCAAGATTGAAGTTGTGTCCTGCTGGCTGCTGCCCTGCCAAGTGGCAAGATACAATATATAATGTTGACTTTATATTGCTTTCCTAAGAAGCATGGACACTCCTAAGGATGAGTCATATCTAAAGCATTTTCTCTCAATTTTCCTTAAGTTTGAATAACTTGCACTCGTATTTCAAAAGGAGTTCCCAGGAATATGAGTTTTAAGATCCTCTTACTCCCCACAGCACAAGTTTGGAAGAGGAAGGGCGTAAAACTAAATTGAACCCGTAACAGCCAATGACGAAAATGACGAAAATCACCATTGCATAAAGTACATGAGCTGCTCATGAATAAAGAAAAGTACATTATCTAACTCGCAAAAACTAACCTATTCAATCACTACATGTATGCAAGGCAAAAAGGAAAACATAAATATCTTAGATTCTTAGGTCCACAATTAGTTCCTAATGCTTGAAAATAAATGAAATTTTTTTCCAGAACTTCATAAATGCCAAATGGTGATGATGATATTCTGCCACACGTCAAAATATAAATTTGAAGAACTACCACGCCTGTTTTTGGGCCACATTTTCCCAGTCAATTCGAGATGTCAACTAACTCCTCTTAGTTCAAAAGTTCACGAGTACAAAATCAGTGGAAAGTGAAAAAAAATCACCATAACATAAAAATACCGATAATATATGGAAGCAATGACGTAATATCATAGATTCATTCGGTCTGAATGCTACATGAAGAATATAAGCCAGATGACAGAACATGAAGACCTAAGATGTAGAAGATCATAACATGAGTGCTATTATCATTCTAGGTACTTCATTCTGGGACATATAAAAAGTCTATCTGTGTAGATATTATCATCTACATCCGGAAAGCTGTATGCTTTGGAAGCCTTCACATCTTTTCTTGCTCTAGAAATGTAAAGAATCCAATTCATGAAACCGATTTCACATAAAGCTATAATTTCATATATATAAAAAAACACCCAGGCTATAATTTCTAATATCAATTTTAGGACTGGGAGCTATGGTAGAAGGTCTACCATGCATGTTCAAAGAAAAGACAAGATAATGACCTGCGGAATACGTAAAGTTCCTAAACCTTGAGCCTGATCAGCACGTTTATGCAGAAGATTCTTGAATTGGATGAGATCAAAATAGTTGCTCCTCCAGAGCTGTCAAGCATTGATAATACAGTTAAAGCAACATATCTAAGGTCATAATCTCTAAATTACGATGAAATTTAAAATAGAAGTTAACTTCTCAAATTCTCTGATCACATCTCCAAGTTGATTAGCATATTCCTTGTTGATTGCCTCCAATAGCCTATTGCCCTGGCATGTAATCAAAACTACAATTAAAACTAAAAGGAAGGAGACAACATGATCCCTAGCTCTATTTCATAAAAACTGAATACAAATAAGCAAACATTGTTGGATTATCTCCAAAGCCCTTCTCTATTTCTCTCACAAATAGGTAACTATGTGTGCCAAGTTCTATGCCACCTCAGAAGCAACATCTAAAAGAACTCAATTGCCACACATTTTAGAATAGAAAATGCCCTAAACCACTACTATAGAAATTAAGATACTAAATGCCAGAACTTATATCTGTATAACTGTTTATCTCATACTTAACAAGAAAACCATTATGCTTTACCTGAGTTATCTTGCAAACGCTAGCAAGACCCGTCATGCCCAAATTGCGATTCAACTCATGAAGGAGGGAGAGATGTTGCTGCAAAAAATTTACCAGATCAATTGTGTAAAGCTAAGGTCTACGAAAGAACTAACCTTGCTCAGCGAGACCCACAAAAGTTCTTGATTAGGAAACATTACAAGCCAGATTTTCTTCACTGATTTTTGTAAACAAAATAACAAGGTTGCTCATCCACCCGCAAAGCAATATTTGTAGTGCATCAAAGAGCTTATAATAGCCCTCATGAAAAAGACGACATTAACTCTATGCTTGGATGGCAAGTATGCAGGGCCAGAATGGAAATTTGATCAAGGTAGCCTCCATCACAATTCTTTGGATGTGTATAAGACAAGGAAAGTCATTTTAGGTTACCCATTCTACACCAAATGAGACAAAAGAAAGGCCAGCCCACACTATTCAAAACCCTACCACTATCCATATAGGATTCGATGACTCCCATAACAAATAGTAAGGGTGGGACCATGGGCTGACCAACCACCCCCTGAGTTCAATGGAAAATGATAGTATACAGAAGCACACAGCAATGGACAAATAAAATAATAAATAGATGAATGAAGAAGAGAGATTTGTTTAGGATGGTCCCCTAGGTGTTACAATGCCTTGTGCATGCAACTCCATTGTAAAGAATAGCTTACATCCAAACCACGCTCGAGAGTGGCATTAGAGAGTTCAGGCCATTTCTTCTCAAGTTCAAGTCTTTGAAAGATTTCACTTGGATCGCTGTCCCACTGAAACATAAAAGAATACTTACAAACCAAACCTATACGACATAAAGCTCAAGTCAAAGAGAGGCACTTGGGAACATAATGCTAAAAGTTAGACCACACCTTTATAAAATCATACTTGGCGAGGCATTTTCTGTATGCAAAAAATTTGTGAACACGATGCATTTGGTCTAATTCCATGATATAATACTGCAAAAACAACATATATTTTGTAAAGATATTATTAGAAACAAGCGCTACCCACCTGTGCTAATCAAGCCAAACCAGGTAACAGCAACTAACATAATTACTGTTACGACATTACTTTGTGACTACATGATATTGAAAGAGAGCGAGTGTTTGTGTTTATTTTCTAGAATATACCCTTTTGTCACACATACCATACACCCACACATCCAAACATTCAAGTGATGCAGTCCATAAAAAAACATCACAAAAATCATGAACAAAGAAGATAAAAAAGAAAAAAGAAAAAAGGATTTGGTCTGATTTCAAGACATGAACCAATTTAGGACTGTACATAATATTGTTTTAGACTTCATCTGAGTTCTACATAACGTTTATTTTGATTCGAAATATGCCAAACATAGGCAGAAAGCTTGGCTTTTGGTTCCATTGTGTTTGAAATGGATCATTAATTTGGGGCAAAAGAAATTAAACATCACTAGAATGGAGGAGCCTTCGCACAGATAGCCTGAAGAGTTCTTTCTGGCTATCATGTATGGTTGGACTTCTCTCGAATTGTAAGAAGTTTATAGGCCTTCTTTTGGGGATTGTATGGGCCTTGAAGGTTGGGCGAGGTTAAGCCTTGTTTTTTTAAGTGACATCTGCCTTCGATGCTTTCTTAATTAAGCTTACCACAAAGAAGTTCTATCACCAAAGGGCTTGGGGTTATTTCCAAGATTTCCACCAAAGGAAATGCAAATACACCTTGGAGAATGGGATGTCAAACACTGACCATAGTAGTGAGCATGGATCAATTCAGTTTAGATTATAGTCAAAACAGAACTGAACCAATCTTTACCGATTCCTATTTTTTTTGCACCCAAAACTGAACTGACTGAGGTCTGGAACTAAACAAACGCAACCCCTGAAAATTCAGGTTGGTTTGGGGGCCCTGCATGTCTAATTGTTTATCATAGGAGTTGACCTATTCACTAAAAAATTCCACTCTTACCATAATGCAATGTTTTGACAATTTAACTGACCAGTTATGTTTCAAATCCCGGAAAAGGTTATTGTTCAGATCAACCCCTAAAACAGTTCCAAGGGAAAAGCCATGTAATTTTGTAAAAACTATTTGAACCATCGTTTCAACCAGTTTAGCGGTCATAATGTTACCGATTCAATAGAACCAACCTGTGCATAACAAGTGTAAATTTGTATTTTCTTTGTTTAGAATTGCAAATTGCAATCGATAGTCCCACCACTCGACCAGTTGCGGATACAGTATACTTTGACCTTTGAAGCTGCAACTCTCAGTGGCCAGTGCTGTTTTGATTTCAATTTGTAGCATGATATCGACAATCTGTTATATGTTGTTACTAAAATACTTCGCTGGGAACTCTTCTTTGATTTATGGCATAGCCCTCATTGACTAGAAGTGATCTGTAACATGCACTTCACTTGTAGGAAAAATATTAACAAATATTGAACAAACAAAATGTTGTTAGGTCAAACTACGTTTATCAGGAATGATTATAGATTATGGTTTTGTTGAAAACTTCAAGAGCCATTTCTATGTTCAAGTATTCAAGTTGGTGGTGATATTCATTGATAAGGTTACTATCACTAAAAAATTGTTCTTTTTATTTAACAATTAAATTTGATTTGTCACTTGTGATGTAGTCAACATAATAGTGTTATAACACAAAACTGAGAGATTTGATAAAATCCCTCGTACAAACATTCTAATTTAAAGAGAATAATAACAACAGTGCAATATAAATATTTTGAAGAGCACCTTTAATCAATTAAATTGAAATATGATTCCTGCAGCATTTTAAGTTCTCTTTCTTTTGAAGTAGATGTATTCAGTAGAGTTAGGGGATCCCCAGTACGTATAGTGCACTACAAAGGATGATGATGGAGCAATTGTTAAATGATTTTTGTAATTTGTTTGTTCTTGGCAAGCATAAACAATTTCTTGCTTTCAGTGCCATCACTGAAAACATGCATTTGAAATGGCAATATGGACACAGTTCAAACTTGCATATGTCGTGTGTATAAGTGATAGACATGTGTATCCTCAAAATGTCCGAACCATGTCTGGTTTTAAATAAACAAGAAAAATAATAGGACGCATTTAGATGAGTGCCAGACATGTGTCGGGAAGTGTCCAATGAGTGATGGTGTTCGATATATGTCCGACACAAGTACAACACCTTCTTAAAAAGTTCATTATATTTATAAACCTAATGGGAAACCTTTTCTAAATAGGACTCCCTTATCAACAATTGCTTCACATCTAAAAAATAGGTAATTAATGAACCAGTGACCCGTATCCAGTCTTTCTTCTGATTTGCCTAACGGTCCAGCTTTCAAAACTTTGCCATTATACAAAACAAAAACCAAAAAAAAGAATGATATTAAGTGATCATTATGCGTAGTAGTGTCTATAAAGTACAATCATAGCCAATGATCTTGAGACAAGTTAATAAATTGAGACCATCTTGTTTAGAATATATGAAGGTGGTTAGTTCTCGAGTTGTGGGTTATCTAATTGAGACTTGGCCATGTACCCATACCGATACCCAACTTTTGGACAAGTATCCTTATATCCTAAAATATTAAAGGTTTATGGAGATTTGACGCCTAGACACATACCCATTCCATGTAACATTTGCTGAGACTGCCTTTCTTGTTAACTTTTCTTAGGCTTTTTTTTTTCCCTTCCAATGTTTTATATTTCTCTTAGGTTATTTTGTTAAAGTATTTCAAAGGTTCTACTATTTGATAGATTAAGTCCTTACAACTTCTAATTTGTTTATCTAATCCCTCCCCTCCAGGAGGAGGTAGGAATGATCAACCATCCATTCTCAAGATTCATATTGATCAATCAATATGATGCAATCAATATGATGTTATCAAGGTGAACGCCATCTTCCATACACTGCTAGGGTGGATCCAATGTGGCCTTGCCTAGGAGTGGTTCCACATCATCAGAAAATAAAAAACTTAAAAAAAATTTAAAGAAACACTATGAAAACAGCCATCTTCCATAGTTCTCCCTAGCTACTGTTAATAGAATCAAAAAGCCATCTTCCATAGTTCTCCCTGGCTACTTTTAATAGAATCAAACATTACGGATTTTTGTCCTTACTTCTTCAATACACAAACATACAGATGAATAATTTCATACCCATTTTCATATCCATAAAACTGGGTACTTTGAAAACCCCCTTTCTACCATTTTTCATATCTAAAACATTTGCTAATTGTCGCAATTTTGTGACAAATTCTTAGCACAAAAGTTTTCTTGCAAATTTGAATTACCGAATAGATGTAGATTGCTAAATTGTTATTGACAAGACACATAATCATGAACATGCAAGTTACAAGTTACAGAATTTGAGCAAGATAGATAGCTAAAATGTTATACGTCCTATTGCTAGAAGCACCGTAAAACCACAAAATTAGGTTTTAAGTGTTAAGTGAAATGCTAATTACCTAGGAAGCATGGACACTCCGTTTAGAGTGCCTTATCCATGTCTGACACACGTCGAACACATATAATCCTCGGACACGCCAATTGGAGTGTCCTGAATTTTTATTTATTTCTTTTCAATGGACACTCCAGCAACACGCAGGGTCACGTATTGGACACATCTAGGACAATTTTTTGAAGACCTGTGGATCTTACATTTATATACATCACACATAAAAATGTATAAAAATATATTTTGTTGTCATATCCTTGCCGTGTCGGTGTCCTCACTTCTTGAAAATTGACGTGTCTCGTATCCGTATCCGTGCTTCTTAGGCAATTACTACAGAAAGGGTTCAGAATTGACGAGAACTTACTACTAGAATTGGGGCTAAAAGAGAGGCTACTTTGGGGCTAAGAATAGTAAGAAAGAGAGACTAAAAAGACAAGCAGAAGGCCTTCACCCTTGCAACACAATTTAAATCTTAAATTTTTAGTTTCTCAAGTACATTTAAAAAAAAATAAAGAAGTGCTTGATTTCTCCAACTCTATCTTACTTGGAATGGGGATTGCTCCGCGTACGTGAAACGGGAATGGTAACGTGGTACACAACCGATACTAAAATGCGATGCGCCAAGGACAAACATGTATAGATTACACTATCAGAATTTAAGGTGCTCCTAAACCAATTTTTATTAACAGTTGGACATCCAACAACATATAGGCTACTTTTTTCTGATTAATCACATGAAACCACATTTGTAGGATCATTGTCATCCATTTTTATACATTTGTCATGCCAAAACTCCATTCTCTCTAGATTTTAGTTCATTATATATATGGTTTTCCCTATTTATGTAACCTTATAAGGAAATAAATAGGAAAAAAATTCTGGATTGCTTTGGATTCCCTATTTATGTAACCGATACATTTTGGAGCGAGTGCTCCAAAATGTAAATTGCCAATACTCCGCTTGCTATTAGGACATGACATGAGCATGGAATGTTCAGACACTTTAATGCCAAGACTAGTCTTAGACCTGATCAAGACCACATTTATGAACAATAAAAAAAACTCAACCCAAAAGAAGACCATAGATTGATACTAGACTCCATGTACAGCAAACAGGGAAAGCTATTGAAGAAAAATTAACGTCAATCTTTTGATAAGTATATTTTGCAAAACACACCGATGGGGCACGGCCTTAGGAAAGTTACAAAGCAAATTAAAGCCCTTGACCAAAAAAGAGCTCCCCTACCCAATCAATGAAAACCAAAGCGAAATAAAGAGAACTTTAATGTAAGGCACCAAACCAAAAATCTAAAACACAACAAAAAAATAATCAACCAACAAAACTGAAATTGGCATAAATAGAGACAGCATCAAGAATTCAATTGCTCACCGCCCCTGGCCCCCCCAAAACAGAAGAAAATCTAGACAATGATGATCAATGATTAAGCCAAAAATCGCTGTTCATGCAATTAGAGGAGCTTGGATCCCACCAAGTCCCTGAGATAGGGCTCAAACTGAGATAATTATTACTGCTTTATAATGATGAACACATGGCATCATAAGGTATGATGACCATATGCAATTAAAGGAGCTTGGGTACATCCTACTACTCCCTCCCTGTCTCTTCATGTCACATACCTACATCTCCATCTACGTCAGCTACATTCATGAATTCGGCCCATTGACCACTTCTAGTGCTAACAGCTAAAAGCTCTAAGGATGGAAGCTTAAGTTGCCATCTGATCACTAACATCATTCCAACAAAAACCTTCCAAAAAAAAAAAAAAACTTAAGAGCATGAAAAGCTTACATATAAATGATTTCTGACATCATATCTGAAAGGAAAAAAACTTTGCCAGTCCAAGACACCATCTCGGATTACTTGATCTACATTGCTACCGTGCTGCAACAAATGACGTTCTTTGGTTAAATATTAAAAACACATTGACTAAATTGCGACACCAATATGTTAAAAAAATAAGGAATAATATATAAAAAAGAAAATTATAACAATTTTCTTTTCTCCTTGTCTCTGTTTATTGTTCTTGATGCAGAGCTGTAAGTCAAACAATGTACCCTATTATACAGCACAGAAAACAGCATCTCACAAAAATCAAAACCACAGACACAGTACTGACTGTGATAACACGATAATGTTTGACACAGTGGAGGCATTGAAGCAGATGAGATAGGTCAGTGGTCAAATTTGGTAGAGATAATGTTTGCAGTAGCCATAAAGCGAATGTTAGCTGTGGGATTGCCAACAGAGAAAGCAGTGACAATGGCATGATTAAGGTAAATCCAACTCTAGATATAAGCCAATATAATCAACAGAGAAAATATCAAGCAAAAATGGAAAAATTTCATACACCAACACATCCCCCCCCCCCCCCCCCCCCCCCCCCCCCCCCCCCCCCCCCCCCCCCCCCCCCCCCCCACAAAAAAAAAAACCCCACCCCACCCCCAAAACAACACAAACCACACCCCACATCCCAACCCCCGAAAAAAACAAAAAAACAAATACAAAAAATGTTTTCCATATGAGGACTAACATCCCATACCAACCACTTCCAAAAGTTCAGCAAAAAAATAAAAACCATTTTGACAATTCGATATGTCCCCATATATATCTAGTTTTAGACCCTTGCGATGCACAGTTTTTTTTTTTTAAAATTTTTGCACCTTATTGTTTTTGTTCAGCCCCGACACACATACACAAACCACACCCCACATCCCAACCCCCCAAAAAAACAAGATACAAAAAATGTTTTCCATATGAGGAGTAACATCCCATACCAACCACTTCCAAAAGTTCAGCAAAAAAATAAAAACCATTTTGGCAATTCGATATGTTCCCATATATATCTAGTTTTACACCCGTGCTATGCACAGTTTTTTTTAAAAACTTTTTCACTTTATTATTTTTGTTCAGCCCCCGATCAAAACAATTGTCCCTATTTGAATGTTGTTGCAAACAGCAACATTACTAAAGAACACATTCCAAATGGTCTTTGCTCTCATTTCCCATCGTTGAATTTTTTTCTGCAGTAAATGCGCTTAGAATTGTACAATTACTATCGTGATTGTGTTATTTTGCTTTGTGTGCAATAAGTGAAGCTTCTACACATAAAATGTGGGGTTTTGATAATTAAAGGAAAAATAATATAATACAGTAGTTCTAAATTTAATCTACTTACCAAAGTGCCATCATCCATAGTCTTAACTCTCGCCTTACTCATAGATATTTCAAAGAGAGTTTAGAGCTATGTCCAAACTTTCAGGGATGATTATGAGGTTATCTTCTTGATATTTTATGTACGTAGCTTCTACCAAATCAGGGTTTTAGTGCTATTTCTATAATATCAATCATAGTTAATGGGCCTTGGTGATGCCAAAAGAGGCAATAAAAATAAAAAAGTAACAATAAAAACCCAATTGCCAAAGTATTATAATGACGAAAAGAACATTGGAAAAAATTATCACAAAGGTACCATCTACCAAAATCTAGTGCAAGGTGCTGGCTGGACTATCAAAGTCCTCTTTTGCAGGTTTGCTACTTATGGCATTAGCTGGGGCTATATAGGGACAGAATCATGGTTAGACCATAGTAACCAAAATGGGAAGCAGAAGCGGGAAACGATTGAGAAACTTATAACCATACTTTCATGAAACTCAAATGAGACCATTAAGAAACTTAGTGGTGACATTTGAAAAATTTAGGGAAAACCTTTGAGAAACTTAGGAAAAATCTACATGAATAATTTTAGAGATACTTCATTAGAACTTAAGGGGAAAAAATTTAAAAATTAAGATTTCAAGTTTCCAGACCGTTTTCTCTAAGTTTTCTAAGAGTTTCTCAAAAGTTTCCTAAAAGCTTTCGGAACATTTTCCCAAGATTTCCAAATCATTGCTAATAAATGTTTTCCACGAGGAGGATGACTTAATTATCACAGTTATTATTTTTTCAATAAAGTATTATATTAGCAATGATTCTTGTTTCTAACATAATAGTTGAAGGAGTTAATGAGATAGAGAAGATGCATTTCAATAAATTCAACGGATACAATGTATAGTGGTGTAAGTTTTATTTTATAAAATACATGACCTAAATAAATCCAGTAAACCGTAATTCAAAAATATAAATATAATGAGCCAATGAGACAGCTTACACACTTACTGACCGTTTGTAGTTTAATGGGTCCAATGTATAGTGCTATAAATTTTGTCCTACAAAATACATGAACTAAATAACTACAATGAACCGTAGTTCAAAAAAAATAAAAGAAGTTAGCCAAAGAGACAGCTCAAATACTTATAGACCATTTATTCTTTTTGAGAGGAAAATTATTAACAAAAACTTGACAGCACAATAATGGCCTCCTTTTCTATATTGTATATAGATAAGTAGATATAAAAATATACCCATATATATATAGAGAGAGAGCAAGAGAGAGAGAGGGTTTCCAGGAGAAAGAGAGGGCACCGAGGGGAAGATTAAAATACATAATTTAGCAATCTGATCTGCTCTCTCTCTTTCCATGTAACTATTAAATGAACCAACGAA
This sequence comes from Euryodendron excelsum, assembly GCA_033060915.1. Lineage (NCBI taxonomy): Eukaryota > Viridiplantae > Streptophyta > Magnoliopsida > Ericales > Pentaphylacaceae > Euryodendron > Euryodendron excelsum. Next base: position 23,286,174 of record CM065389.1, on the reverse strand, counting down.
AGCCATATGCTTAACTTAGCTATCTGTGGTGGTTGACTGGTAGTGCTAGTAGCATTAGATCATTCATGGAGTTTGTTTGGTGGTTTGGATTTTAAGAGATAGTTAAGTGGTTAGACGGTGGACGAGGTGGCTCCAACACTCAGGGTTTAAGTTAGTAGTTGTGGTAGTAGTGTAATGGAGTTGCTGTAGTACGTAGTGTCTGGGCTGGGAAACAGCTAACAAATACACAAACAGAAAATTTGAATCTTCTTTTAATTGCATCCAACAAAATTTGAATCTTGACAGATTACAGAACTTCTTGAACTTTTTTTGGCGCAAGAGGGTTAAGAGACAATATCATACGTCAAGGAATGTTCACATAATTTACACAAATAGAAAATTTTCAAAAAAAGAACCTTTTCAACTACAGCGTTCATTTGCAATTATGCTTATAATAAAAATTCTCAGATTTCACTATGACAAATTTCCTTTACGGTGTCATTTCCACCAAAGCATGTGAAGAACTTTTGCTATGCTAGAAAATGTGTGCATTTGTACTTGAATTATGCATACCTGTACGAGTCCACAAGACCGCGCGTAAGTGGTAAAATAATGATTCTGAAGTTTCTCTAGCTCCGCAATGAGACAATCTTCATCATAAACCTGTGAAAATGAATGTAACATTCAAACTCCGCTGAATTAATCTAGTCCCAAAATCAGGCACACATCTAGGTACATTAACACAATTGGATTTTCAGTGTCAGACAGATCCAAATACAATAGGCAGCTGGAAAGGTGTCTTTAAAAATTTGCTTCTATCAAGGATTCAGAAAAAATTAAAGCCATCTTGGCTGTAGCATCGACCAGGTGACTCCAATGCCAGGCACTTGTCTCAAATACAAATAGTAAGAAGCAAATGCAAGATATTGCATTGTAGGCATGACTACTATGCAGCAGATATTACAAATAGTAAGAAGCAAATGCGCTTCGTCCTTGTAGTCCTTGGGGAGCACCTTGGGACGACCTTTGGTTGAGGTTGCTTCGGAGTGGAGTACCTGCTCGTCAGGCGTCATGGGAGCGGCGGCCGAGCGAAGGAGCATCCTCAACCACGGGGGTTAAAAGGACCCTCTTAATCTTTGGAGTGAGAGGCACCAAGTAGGAGGGGTGGGCTGCTGGAGATCCCAAAATGGCAATTACGGCGATCCTTTCCTTTAGCTCCCTTTAGTTGAGGTTATTCTGGGAAGGAGTCCTTGCCTAGCACCCTTGTCCTCATGGGAGATAGTGGGTGAAAAGTGGTGGCCAACTGAAGATGCATCCTCAACTGAAGATGTGAACCTCAGGTAGCTGCTTCTCGAGCTCTTCAATGGTGGTTGCGCGTAAGGCGAGTTTATTGTAATAGGTGAATCTTATTTTTGTATGTATCTTTTGGCCCCGGGATGCCCACGTATACATTAATAATTGAAACCTTCAATAAAAAATGTTTATATGTAAAGAATAAATGTGCTAGTGGAGAGACCTTGGCCCTTGATAGGCATTATTTTGGGGAGGATCCATTGTGGAGACAAAACGCGTTAGGAGATTGTGACTAACTGTTGGAGAAGTTCATTTGGAGAAAAAACATAGGTGATTTAATACTCATGGAGAAAACTACTCATAATAAGCCATGGAGATACATTGGAGATTTCATAAAACATAAAGTCCACACCGAGATCACGAGTAGTACTTCTTAAGTCACTTGGTGTTTATAGGAGACATGAGATCGTTGGAGCCGGGCCTGGAGATTTTGTAGTATCCATTTTCATTTGCCTCCTTGAACATGAAGGGGTCTTCCCACTTTGGAGAGAATTTGGGAGCCGAGGTGCCCCTCATGACATGTTGGGCAGCTCGTAGGACTAAGTTTCCTTGGAATTGCCGAGGTTGCATGAGGGCATCGTAGGCTTTGGAGATAAAAGTTTGATATGTTTGGAGGTTGGTTCAAGATTGGTCTCGCCGCTCATCTAAGGCCTCAAGCTCTACCGGCTTGAGGTCACTGAGAACCTTGCTCCTGAGGGCCATTTGTGCTGAGAGTACCGTTATTTCAACTGGCAAGACTGCCCCGGTGCCATAGACTAGGGAGAACGCAGTCATTTGAGTGGGTCTTCTTTGTGAAGTGCGGTATACCCAAAGTGCCGGGGAGGGCATAGGCCTAGTCTTTCTAAAAATCTTCAAGTGTTCAACTTAGGATTTTGATGCTTTGGTTGGTAGCCTCGGCTTGGCCATTTTCTCGAGGGTCGTAGGGTGTTGTGGTGATTGACATTATAGGACGCTAGGAGTTGTCCTACTTGCCAATTGATGAAGGGTGTGCCATTGTTGGAAAAGAATGACCTTAGGAATGCTGAAGCGGCAAATGATACTTTCCTAAACGAAGTTTGAGATTGCTGGCATTGTAGCCCTTTTGAGAGGAATTGCTTCCACCCACTTAGTGTAGAGTTCAGTAACTGTGATTATCCTATATGGCCTGGGGAGGGTGGAGCAATAGGACCTATCAGGTCCATGGCTCAAGTGTGGAATGGCTAGGGAGTGCCGAGAAATTGGAGGTCAACTGCCAGGGCATGGATAAGGTTGCCATGGATTTGGCATGCCCGGCAACGCTTCACGTGGGCGAGGGCATCAACTTCCATTGTTAGCCAATAGTAGCCGAGGTGAATGAGCTGCTGGTACAATTTAGCTCCTCTTCGATATTCAGCCTCGTGAGTTCGTTGAAAGGCTTCTTGAGTTTCCCTCCCACTCTAGCATCGAAAGGGTTTAACATTGAAGCCTCGACGAAAGAGGGACCCCTCGTGAATGATGAACCGAGGGCCAACTTTTTTACTTCGACTAAGTTAGCTTGATTGGTGGGGAAGGATCTTTCTTAGAGGTAATCTATGTAAGGTTGGCGCCAGTCTGTGAAAATTTCAATGAAGTTGCATTCGGCTTTGGAGGGCTATTGTTGCAGGCAGGCTAGGCGATGGCTTTGAATTTTAGTGGGATCTTTCGACATGGAGAGCCAGTAGTAGCCTTGGCGTTGCAGCCGACGATAGAGACTTACGTCTCCGATACCATAGGACTTCTCATGCACAAGATGAAGTTTGATTTTTGCTTCCTCAAGCTTTACACATCGAGCCAAAAGTCCTCCTCATCCACAGTAGTAGAGCACCCCTTAGTACATTGTGAAATGCTCGAGCTCGTTGAGGGGGATTTTTCCTGGAGAGCTTTGAAGTTCTGCTATGATAGGTGCCCACTAATCTTGGGGATTTGGCTCGGGAAGGATCATGGCGACTGAGCATGGTATAGTTCTTTTGAGTACCTCGATCTTGGTAGGCTCCTCGACCACCTCGACTTTTGAGGCGAGGGTGGCGGTTGTTGGACCTCAATGCATGTTCAATTCGGATGGCGTCAAAGTTGTTCATTAACCTTTGGGTTATTGTTCTGTATGAGGCGAGGGCGGGCTCCTTGTTGTTGGCGTAATCTCCATTGGTCTACTTGACAAACAACTTGGTATCCCCTTTGATGCACAAGCGTGTAACTCCAATGTTGAGGGCAACGAAGAGGCCTATGCGAGTAATGCAAGAGCTTCATATTCAGTTTCAATGTTGGAGCATGTGAATTTGAGTTCGTAGGAGAGGTTAAACCTCGACTTCGTTTGGCAAGGTTAAGACGATTCCTGCGCCTTCGCCCTCGGAGGTGGAGGATTCGTCAAAGTTTAGTGCCCACTCCCCTTCAGACGAGGCCAAGGCCGCTTGGAAGTCATCTCAGGACAGTTTTTCGAATGGAGGTTTGTACTAGCCACTTGGGAAATGGGCTAGGAGGTTTGCGAGGGCTTGACTTTTTACAGCCTTAGATGCTTTCCAGGTGATGCCATACTCGGTGAGGGAAAGGAGCCATCTTGTTGGCCTTCTTGCTAGCTTTGGTCGAGTGAGTAGGAAATGAATGGAGTCGCATTGTGTGACGAGGTGCAAAGTGTAAGCAAGCAAGTAATGGTGGAGCTTTTGGGCCTCAAAGATGAAGGCGAGGCAATGATGCTCGACTAGAAAGTAGCGTGCCTCGGCCCCCTGGATAACTCGACTGATGTAGTATACTGGTCATTCAACTCTTTCTACTTCTTGAGCCAAGAGTGCTCCAATAGATTGAGGTGTGGAGGTGAAGTAGAAGAGGAGGGGTATGCCTTGTTACGGAGGTGTCATGGTAAGAGACAAGGTCAAGGCAACTTTTACTTTTTTAAAGGCTTCTACCTTCCAATCAAACTTAACATCTTTCTTGAGGAGGGAACTAAAGGATTGGGTGATTTCTGCTATTGTTAGTATGAATCTTCGGGGAAGGACGCTCGACTGAGGAAGGTTCGGAGCTCGTCGGGGTTGGTTGGCCTAAGCATCCCTTTGATGGCAGCCAATTTTGAGAGGTCGAGATTAATACCGTGGCTACGCACCATGCAACCGAGGAATTTCCCCGCGGTCACTCCAAAAGCACACTTGAGAAGGTTCATCCTAAGATTATAGCAACAACATATTCCAAAGACTTGTTGGAAATCCTTGAGGTGATTGATTTCATCTTTGGATTTCACCACGAGGTTGTCGATGTAACATTAGAGGACTTTGTGGAACATATCATGGAAGATGGCTGTCATGGCTTGCTGGTAGGTGGTCCCGGCATTCTTGAGACCGAATGGCATCACGGTGTAAAAGAAGTTGCCCATAGAAGTTCGAAAGGCTGTTTTTAGTGAGTCTTCGGGGGCCATTTTGATTTGATTACAGCTGCTAAAACCATCCATGAACGAGAGCACGTGGTGTCCCACGATTGAGCCAACAAGCGTGTCGATGTTGGGCAGTGGGTATTCATCTTTAGGACAACACTAATTCAAATCTCAAAAATCAACACAAACTCGAATTTGGCCATTCTTTTTCACGACTGGGACAATACTGGACATTCATGAAGGGTGTTGGATGGACTTGATGAAGGCGGCATTTAGGAGTTTGACCACCTCGTCTTTGATTTTGAGTTCAACCTTAGGCTTGTAAAAACGGATTGCTTGTTTGACAGATCGAGCCAAGGGGAGGACGTTGAGGCGATACACTATGACCAAAGGGTCCAATCCTAGCATTTCGTCATTCCATGCGAACACATCCAAGTATTGCTGGAATAAGGAAACGAGGGGAGGCTCTTTGCTCGGCGGGTAAGTCCTTACAAATGAAGATTGGCCGAGGGGCCTCCTTTGCTGAGGCGAGGTTAAGTTCCTCGAGTTCTTATTTTTTAGGCCGAGGGCCATCTTGGAGACATTCGGGAGCTGGCTTCACTTCTTGAAGCTCAGGTGTTTCTTGGGTTGGTTAAGGTATGGAGGGAGTTCTTTTTTGTCTTTGGAAATTTGTTCTTCTGGCATAGGCTGGGCTTCCTCGTGGTGACTTTCTTCACAAGTTCTGAAAGGGAGAAGCATTCATGGAAGTTTGGTTGAGAGGTTGAGGTTGGCTCTTCTGTAAGTGCTTAGCTTTCATGTGAGGGACCAGCCTCAGTATTGGGGGAGATCGTCCTTGTGCACCGTCATAAGCGATAAACAATCTTGCCATCAACTCGCTTACAGTGAGTAACTCAGGAAATCTTTTGCTTTAGGTGAAGAGGACCTTCTTGGCGAGGGCGCTTTCCATATGTTGAAGCTTGTAGTCCATCCTCCTTGGAGAGATCTTTCCACTTGGAGATGCGGATGCCTCGAGGAGGCTAGGGCTACAGTTCCTCTTCTAAGTAATCGTAGAAAACGGCATTGGCCATGTGAGATTCTTTAGCGCGAAATGGTTTGTCTAAGCCCACGATGACGACAATCTCATTCTTCTAGATAACCTTGACACATTAGTGATAGGTGGATAGGATAGCCCCATATCGGTGGAGCCATGTGCGCCCCTAGGAGGGCGTGGTAGGTGGTATTTGCACCTATGACGTGGAACTTGGTGGCCGAGTGGCTCTCTCTCACTATAAGATCAATTCTGACATATTCAAGTGTTTTATATTGTCGGTTGCCGAAGCTTGCAACGCTGATGGGTTACCTCACGAGCTGTTTCTCGAGTATCCCAGCTTCTCTAAGTGTTGAATATGGAATTATATTGAGCGAAACCCCTCCATCCATAAAGTCTCATTGAAATTCGACGCTGTTGATCAAGACCGAAACATAGAGAGGGTAGTTGTAAGGAAACGACACTTGACGGACGGCCTCAGTGAAAGTGATGACGAGGGCATGATCCTTGAGAGTTCGGTGAACAGAACCATTGATGGTCGTGAACTCTTTATTGTTGTCCTCGGCCAAGTGAAGGATGGCTTTGGTGGCTTCGAACCTTAAGACATTGGAAAGGCCAAAGCCATCAAAGAAATGTTTCAACTTAATGGAATTTTGGGGAATGACGGCTCTTCGGATTTCAAAATCCGGACAAGTTTGTTAGGAGGGCTTAGTGGTTTCGATGGCAACTTCCTCGAGCTCTTCGTAGTGGGAAAGCATTATGACGGCTTTGCCGTTATCTCTGTGGCATGGGAGAGGGTCTTTGTGGACATCCTTTTGGGGGAGGTCGATGAAATCATTCTTCATTTGAGCCTGGATGAGCTCTCTGAAAGCCCAACAGTCTTTGGTGGGATGTTGCACTGTTCTGTGATAAGCGTAGTAGTTCGATTGTGTTTGATCCCTCTTTGAGGGAGGTTTTCTGATCTTGGGAGCCAGACTGCCCTATCGGCTACCCAAACATCTAGCAGTGCTATTGCTTCCTCTACTGACATACAAAAAGGTGGTGATATTTTGTTAGAGTTCCGCTTTCAACTATACTTGGAGTTACGCCTTGAAGGTCCCTCAACGGCGTAGACAGAGTTGCCTCGCCTTGAGGGGGACCTCCACAAGGGGGTTATTGGTGAATAGCCTCGCCTTGAGGGAGACCTCCACGAAGGGGGTGGTTGTTTGCCAAGGGAAAACTTGAGGAGGATAAGATGCTCGGACTGTCTCGTTTAAGTTTCGAGCCGCGAGGTTGAGGTTAGAGAAGTCTTCGAACTTGTGGTTGACCATATACATCTTGTATTGGGGGAGCATGCCCTCGATGCAAATTTTGGCTATCTGTTTTTCAATGACGAAGCCTTGTATCTCGATAGCTTTTTCTCTTAAACGTTTGACGTACACAAGGACGTCCTCGCCGGGGCGTTGGACGACTCGTCTGAGGTGGAGGGAGCTGAGGTGCTCCTTCGCGTAGAAAAACTTCTCTTAAAATTTCTGCAACATATCTTCCCATGATGAAATGGAGCCAGGAGGAAGGTTTGCATACCAAGAGTACGCTCTATCTGTGAGGGACTTGGAGAATCTGCTTGGTGAGGTCCCACAGTTTTAGTGAAATGGATCATGTGTTCTCTGGTGTTACCCTTTTGTCTGTCGAAATAGGTGAACTTGGGACGTATGGTGGCCGAAAGTCAAGATCCAACATAGTAGCTTGGAGCACGCTTATTCGAAGAGGGTTTGGAATTATGCTTTCACTTGGTCTATGGTGATGAGTTGGTTAGGATGAGGTGTCTAGGCTGGCGCGGGGGTAGCCGCGGAAGCCATCCCCGTGGTTGGAGCTGCGGTGGACGCTGCGACGAGGGTCACCATCGGGAGGGGAGGAATCAGAGGGTTCCTATTAGAGAGTTCTGGCTTGACCTCGAAGCCCTCCTACTGGTTTGGGAGGTTGCCCAAGTCAATGGGTGCCAAGTGAACCGCCAGTTGGGCTGGTGGGGGTGGAGTCCCACTTTATATCGACAACAATGTCTCGAGCATGAACTATTGAGCTCTTTGCATCAAGGTCATGCTTTCGGTGAAGATTTTTGGCTGATTGGCGCTCATGGGGACGACCGAATGAGGCGAGTCATCGAGTTGCTCCTCGGGAGGAGGATCGAGCTCCTGTTGGTAGAAGCCTCAGCTCCTTAGAGGTTTTGGGAGGTAGCCTAAGTACTCTTCTTAGGTGCCATGGAAAGCGGTGAGTACCGCTCTTCCCTAATAAAGTATTGTATGAAAGGTAGAGGGGTGAATAGTCAAACCTAGTAGAGGGAGACCCTTTGGGAAGTTATGACAGGCGCTCATCTAGGCAGAAAACCGCCAGAGGAGGAGAGAGAGAGAAGCGGTCCTAGAAAGAGAGAGTGACAGTACCCTAAGGGAAGCTAGAGAGGCTTATGGAGATGGAGCTAGAGAGCTTATGAAGATTCTTGGAGAATTCTCTTTTATGATTGTTATTCAGTGTTGTGTTGTTTTTGTTGTTGAACGGGAATCCCTTTAATATAGGCAAGGGAGATTCTCAGGGATTGGCCCCATGACCTGCAACATGTAAGTGTTCAAGTCTAATAGTTGGTTCCCCGAGAGTTGACATTCCAAATGTCAACTCTATGTCAAGATCCCCTCAGAGGATGGTAGGGATTTGGTAGGTCTTAGCGGTCAACTTTCATTAAATGCCTTTGTCATCTTGCTTTGATGGCGTGATTTGGTGGAGATTTGTTTCTCTCTAAGATCGGTTAAGAAGTAGAGGCCCTCAAGAGGTGAGGCCCCCCCTCAACGAACCCTCAACTCTAGCCACCAATTTACTTGTCTCCTGATGGTCCCGCGCGAAGTGATCCCCAGAGTCCTAGGTCCTGCCCCTAACTTAGGTTATAGAGATATACTTATGTGGAGAATTATGGCCAAGTGTAGAAAAATGACCCAAAGGAGAGGGTGCTTAGCAGAGAGGTTCCATGACTGTGCCAGGAGGTACCGAACACGAAGTCATGAGCGAGGTGCCCTCGGGCGAAGACTCCCTCGATTTTGTAGAGGGAAGTGCCTCTAGATCAAGTATGAATGAGGTTGCCCAAAGGAGAGGATGCTCGGTGGAGAGGTTCCGTGACCGTGCCAGGAAGTGCCGAGCGTGAGAGGCCCTTTTAGTGCCCTAACTTGGAGAAGACACTCTTCGCGCTATCCTCTGTAGGCGAGATTACCTTAGTCTACGCGTCGCCTTTGCGTGCTGCCAAGTGGGACCAAGCATATGAAAAGAGAAGCGGTGAGGCGCCCAAGAGTCATACTCTGTAGGGGGGTTGGACACATGTACCTACACTCATAACTAGCATATCTGTTCTTCTTTTCCTAGATCCAACAGACTAGGTATTTTCTCTCTTTTTAATATTTTAAAGTTTTCTTATTGACAAAATAAACCTTGTTTTTTAGTTTTAAAATTTATAGTTAGTTCTCACCGTATTCCTAAAGTGTTCAAAATAAGACACGCGTGTCCAAGCGTGTACGTTGAGTGTCTCATTTAAAAATAAATAAATAAATAATCGGACACGTAAAATGGAGTTTTGAAAAGTGTCTGCGCGTGTCCCACACGTGTCAGTGTCCGAGATGTGTCCAACACGTGTACGGCTCATCCAATAAGTGTCCATGCTTTCTAGTTCAAAACTAATAAATATTAGATTTTTTTCTTACTATAAACCTGGAAGCTTTCTTTTTATCTACCTTATAAGCCTAACTTGCCTCTGCACCCCTTACAGTCATTTGTTATTCTAGTGATGTCTAAGTTACATCCCTTCCAGGATCTGATAACCTAAGAACCACAAGTAAGAAAGGCTAGCCTTCCTCTCTATCTGCCTCAACCATAGGATACTAGATACGGACACATGTACAAAAACGAAAACAGCATTCTTAAAAAAATGAGGGCACAGAAATGACAAGTACACGGTAAAATTTTTTTTTTTTATATGTTCTAATTATTTGCTTATATATATGAATGTAAAATTCATAAATCACTAAAAATAATATGAAAACAACTAAATAAGATCACAATTATAATATAACAATTAACAAGTTAAGGATTTAAAAAATTGCATTTGGGTGTTTTATGTTATGGTATTTTAAAATTTTGAAATTAATAAATTCGACCCCATTTAATACTTTTAATAATAATATTTCAGCCTCTTTGTGTCCCAAAACGTATCCAACTAGTCAACACACGTGTTCACGATGTGTTCAAGAAATGTCCAGTAAAAAAAATATCAACAAAAATATTGAACACGCCAATTGGCATTTCCAACATGTGTCACGGCGCATCCAAGGAGTATGTGTTGTTCGTCATGTGTCCAACACGGATACGGCACCCTAAATGATGTGTCCGTGCTTCCTAGATGCCAGTCCTCTATTCTAGAAGTGTGAGGAAACTCGATCTCTCAGTTCTTTCTCTTTCTTCGACAAATATTTTCTGGCACATTAACAAATCAATTCATCACCCTAACCTGTAATCCTTAGTTCTTAACCTCTCATAAAGATGACAATTCAAAGGCTCTAAGTAACAAAATATGCCCACATTATTGGAAAGTTGACGTTCTTTGACATTCTGGATGGAGGATGTCTTAAAGTAATTTTCCACTTGTCAAGAAAAATGTACCAGCTGCAGATTCACATGGCTTGATATTTTCATAGCCAAAAGAAAAGGTTAAAACTAGGCAATATAAATGTAAAACACCATTACAAGTAAATAAAATAACCTCGTTTTCACTGGTAGCTGACAGGACCAAAGATGAGAGGATGTCCTGTACTGAGTGCTGAAATTTGGCATAATCATCAAGAGATTCATCAGTTTTGAGGAATGTTTCAGTTGACCACCACTCAATTCCCACTGTTTGAGAGAATGACACTGCTCCAGTAGAACACTCAGAAGTCAACTTATCCTTATCCATCTGGTCTCAAGGCACATCTGAAACCAAAAAGCCATCCTTAATTACTCAACACTGTAATGGAACAAATAAACCAAAGGCTAGCATGCTACCAATGGATACCTAATTGCACAAGGAACCAAGAAAAGAATATCTCGTGTAATAATATAATGAAAGAACAGTTTATTTGATTAAGGAAATGCATGAAAAACCCAAAGAGTAAACTAGTTCATTTTACTAATGGTGCTAAAGTGAGTGACGACATGTTCATAAGGTCACTAAAAAAGTTACTGTTGCTCTCCTAATCAAGTGAAATATAATCCCACTAAATTTATTGCATCATGCTCTGGCAAATTGATGTGGAAAATTGGCCTCAATAGAAACTAAGGAAGTGGTGCAGCGAGATTTTGGGAAGAGAAGAAGGGGTTTGGTAGAATTTGAATGACACGTATGAACTCCCCATATGGCACCAAATTTTAATTTGTTAAACTTGGTTTAGTTTACGCAAAAAAATTTAATGATGGTTATTTATGCACAGTGTACTCAGCTAATCTAGCTGTATATACACTAATATATACCTATTCATTTGAATCTCATGTTGTATGGATATGGTGTGGAACTGTCTTGGTTTGAGAATATGGGATCGTAAAATTTATGTTATGCAGTCTACAATGAAACTTAAAGATGTTCATCTATATGGACTGGTTATAATAACCAAGACTAGGGATAGATGTAGTGAGGTTCAATACATGGAACAACCACACTTTAAATACATGCACTGAGAGAGAGAGAGAGAGAGAGAGAGAGAGAGAGAGAGAGAGAGAGAGAGAGAGAGAGAGAGAATTAATAGTCATATTGAACAAAAGAACAAAAGAACCAGCATTTAATAAAACTAATTAAGTAAACTCGTTGGCTCTAACCCATTGTCTAGCATCTGAGAGGAGACATATAAGGAGAATAAGGCATCTCCTTGCAATGAGAACTCATTTATTGTGGCAGTGCAAGGATAGACATCCTTGACATCTATCTTCTCAAACACCAAAGAGAGCCATGTGAAGACACTCACAATGTTGCTTACAAGACTATCAAAGCCATGCCAAGTGTTGAATTTTCTTTTGATCCATTCATAACTATGTACTTATGAACCTGCTTTCCATGAGCCAATGAGCCCAAGTGTGAATACAAGCAGTGATGCACTTATAAGAGTATTTCCCTAGGCTCAACCTTTTCTAGAAGCATATTTACGAAACAGGCAGTGCATCTAATATTTTCTAATTCTTCTTTTTTAATGGGTAAAGCAAATAAAATTAAAGAAGATGTCAAGGAGGCAAAACCCAATTGAAAGAGAAAACAAAGGCCTAGACCCCTGTGACAACTTGGGCCTCCATGGAAACGAAAACAACCAAAAATATGAATAAAAAATGGATGCCCTAACCAAGGCTCAATAGAAATAAAAAGCATGACTACAAAGAAAACCCCCTTTCCTACCCTTAACTCCAGCCACTTTCTCTCTACAATCATAATTGATGGTACTAATCAAACTCTTTAATTCCCTACCACCACTACTTTGCTTCCCCAACACCTCATTACAGCATTCGCATCCATACTCTGCTTCCTTGACTCGAGGGAGGATGCTCTCCCTCTCTGCTCAAGGAAGGACCCTCTGCTCTGTCGACTCAAGGGAGGAGGCTGTTTTATGCTGCAAACTTTTAATAAACAATTCAGGTGAAATGCAATTAAATACATCCAATCCGAACCAATCCGAACCAATCCGAGTTTCCTCTAGTTGGTTCGGCTTGGTTCTAAAGGGTGCAAGGATCAAAATTTGTTTCGACATGCTATTTCGATTAGCACATAAACGGAAATGTTTTGAAAACATTTTGACAATATGTCAGAAACTTTTCAGAAGTGACAAACATGAATATAGTACAACACAATCTTTTGCATATTTCTCAATAACCATTGTACAATATTTACAAAAAAATATTAAATTTGGGTCAACATAACTTATTGTTTATTTTCTTTGGGTCTCCTGGGTGACGGAAACATTTCGGCCATTTCAACAGAAACAAGTGAAAATTTTGTTCCTTGAAAGGGTGGTCGTTTTGTGTCTAGTTTTGATGCAACCTGAATAATAACCGCCCATGCACCCCCTAGCTACAAGACAATCACACGTAGAGGCTACTTTCCTTTATTTGTCATGGCCAATTGATTCTTTAGCTACATTTCCTTCTCCTCTGGCGGAAATGTAGTTGATTCAATTATTCAACACACCCTAACACCACTCCATGGCCACCATCATGGTACCATCATCATCTTCGACATCAACTCCACCAATGAAGTAAACCATCCAAAATTCCAAACTTTCAACCCTTTTGATTCAATTCAAGAGTCCACATTTCGCTTCATATCTCACCTATAATTTTTAAGACCACCACCTGCCTGCTTATGATAGTCATTAGTGTTGCACTGTTGACATATAACCCTTGTAACATACTAACAACTATACCATGCTAATATTTTTATTGAGAAATGAAAACATATGTGCACCAACTACTGTGGCCATATAGACAAATCAATAGTATTGATTGTTGAAAAGTTGTAGGGGAAGAGAAGGTGAACGAATAGACATAAGACTGAGAGGTTGTGTTGCACGGATTGTCATGCCAACCCATGTACATACAAGGACATGTTTTTAGTTTTATGCTCAAGTTCGTACAGTTTGAATCAATATATGATTATTTTGTGCAAAAGATCAATGTCCCAAACTATGAGTACATTGACTTTGCATGTCAAGAGTTTGATGAGTGATGCTGAACTTTGCGGTTGCTTGGAAGGCGATGATGGATGAGAAAATGAAAAACATTCAGGTAATGGAAGCATAGGAGTGTCTCATGGAGATGAATCGATAAGTGAATTTGATGAGGTAACTAATGTCACTATTCTCTATGCAACTCGAATAATTTTTTTTGATAAGTCTATGCAGCCCGTATAATAGGTAATGACAATTAGGTAGCAGAAGAAAGGCCAAGGATATGTACTTTGGTGCTGAGAGTGAAGGAGCAACATAGTGTCTATGAGCAGCATTACATTGAGGGTGATCATGCAGTGGTGGGGGAGGGACTTGAAATTGTGACTAGTTGAATTGTTCATTGCAAAGCAAAGGTAGGGTTGTTATGTGAAGTAAGGAAGGAGGTGGAGGTACTATCCCAGAGAAGTGCCCTCTTCTTGCAATTGTGTCTATGTAGAGCGGGCTCTATTGAGCTCTCTAGGAAGTTTGTGGGGGCATTGAGATGGAGCCCAAACTCATACCTCATTTTGCAAAACAACCTTTATCCTATAAGACTCACTACACAAGATCAATTTTTTAATAAATAAATAAACATTATTTATTGCAAAGGAAGGAACCTCCTCTACTAAACAAGATGTATATTAAAAAGATCCTAGATTCCCTCTCTCAAAGAAAGATCACATATATAATCTATCACAGCAAAAGAGGAATCACTAAAACTCCTAGAAAGCCAAAAATGAAAAGTATGCAATAAAGTATCCTTTACTCAATAAACTAGTAAAACAGCTTGCTCAAAAGTTCTCTATTATGCTCCTTCCATAAGCACCACATTACACACAACGGAGCCAACCTCCACGGCTTCTTCTTAACACGGTCTTTGCATCCCCTTGACCAAGATTCATATAATGATACCACTGATTTCGACATAACCCAAATAATCCCAAAAACAGAGAATAAGATACTCCATAATTGCCATGCCACATCACAGTGGATAAGCAAATTATCCACAGTGTCCTCAACTCTATCTCCAGAAAATCATTAGGTCTCTACATAATTGATTCACTTGCAAGAACTTTCTACAAGTACAATATTCCCCCAATATTAATCATTTAGGCCCTAAAAAACTGAACATAAATATGCATGTCATAAAAGAGCACAAAAGTTTGAAAGAAAGAAACAAATTGTAGCCCATAAACCAAGACAAGGACCTAAGGTCAGCAAAATCGTGAGGGAAAAAAAACCAAGTAGTTAACAGCTACTTAACAAATATCAGGTTGAATGGCGTAGAGTATAAGTCCCTACAATGTGATATGATTTGGGGGAAACTATAAGTAACCAAAACATATTGAAGCAATAATTCAAGTATAGTCGGATTTAGAAGCTACTGGATGGGATTTAACCATAAGTTGACCACAAAATTCCCAGCCAAAGGAGGGATGGAGAACCGTCAGAAGAAGACGTTCACACTCTGGTAAGAACACAGGACATGAGAGATTGGAAGAGCAAAATCAAGAAACAAATTGAAGGAAATTAGAGCATTTGATGTCATGATCCTTGAAATTAATACCCCTCTAGAACCAAACAAATGCAATAAAGCATTAAAACAACTACAACTATCTTCAAAATGAATATATGAAAAGTCAATAACCACCTAGTTTCATGAAGTAGGGAGAGACGGGAAAATAGAACACATTCTCAAATAAAATTGGAGGACCAAGAAGGCACCCCTAAGCTCCAAATAGAAGAGGACAAAACTAGGGATAGGCATGATAAACACATTATATAGCGAGAATAGGACACCATACGAGAAAGCAAGCTGGACCATATTTGATTCCATTAATACGTAGAGCCAGGCTCCAAATTGTCAAAGAATGGAAGCATTACACCCAAAAAAAAAAAAAAAAGGAATGCACCCTAAAAAGTGCAAACAATGGGCAAGGCCAATTGTAAACTTACTCTCCAGTTATCTAACAGAGTATTTTGAATCTTGGCTTTTTTGTGTGTGCGTGAGGTGTTGGGGTTTTTTTTTTGGTTGGCGGGGGTTGCCTGAACCAGAAAGTGAAAAGATGGGAAAAGAAAGATGAAGTGAAAGAATCTCAATTCATTCATGTATTTATTTTCTTGGTTGGATTAGGAAAATGAGAACGAAGTGAATGGGTTTGCTTAAACATATCATTTTTTTGGTTTGGTTGCCCAAAAATCAAAACATGTGAAAGTAATTTCCTTTTCTCTTTCAATTTCCTTTCCTTTGAAAATAGAAGATCCAAACACAGCATAAAGATGATCATGCTTTTGAGAAAATCATTCAACAGGTCAACATTTGAACAAGAAACACAAAATCTACCCGCACAGGAAACATGATTTATACCGGAGGCGCCACATTTATGAGAGCATCAATTCGATCAAAGATTGAATAAAAACATTCAAAAACGTTGTTGTAATCAGGGAACACCACTGTCGTCAGTACAAAAAAACATATGTACGGTCACCATGGGCGTACGGGTATATGGTAACAGACCAAGCGTAATGAACAGAGAGAGACGTGGATTTGACAGTACTTGATTCATTTTCAACCTACCAACAGCTAATTAGAACTAAGTAGTTAAGTTGAAACACACAAGACTTCAAACACCCTTACATCAAATTTGGAAGACATAAAACATACGCCAAAAATGAAGCAAACACATGGTGAATTCCTAAATCAAAATGTAGGTAACAGTAATCAAATTGACCCAAAATCAATTACAAACCCCACAAAAAATGAGACAAATGCACACCCAGATGATGTGAATATGTAGTGAAGAGTCTCAAAATTCAAAATTTGCAGGAATATATGTAAGTACATAGACGGAGAGAAATTGGAGAGTATCTGAGGCTGTATCGCACTTCGCAGTCGCGAGAGTCACAGTTAAGACAGAGCAGGGAAGGAATGTCGAATGGGGAGAACTGGGAGGCTGCCGTTAAACCCTAAAAATTGCTCTCTAGTTGTACGCCTTCCGGTTGCTAAAAAAGACGGTCCAAGAGAACCATAAACGCTTTTATTATTCTCCGGTTTAAAAGCGGTTTACCAATTCTTCAAAAATAGTCACGGTCAATATTTTGAAAACCGGACCGTTGAGCGAACTGGAAGAGAGACCGGGTCACGGGTCACTGGTTCAAACCGTCAGATCAACCGTTATTGACCCATGATGTCATAATTATGTGATTAATTTATTTATTAATAGTAATAAAATATATTTTATTTTTTTACACTAATTTTAATACTTAAAATTTAAAATTTTATCTTAAAAATTGAACCGGCCGGTTCAAGTAGCAGGTTTATTGACCGGATCACGATTTAATCACAGAATTTGACTGGATTTGACTAGGTTTGACCGAATTTTTAATCAAAACGAGTTTTAAGAATTAATCGGACCGTTACTTAGACCGATTTCTCGATTTTTCCTATTCAACCGGCCGATTTGGTCCGATTTTCAAAACAATGGTCACGTTTTTTCCGAAAACGGTTCGGCATTGAAGCAAAAATATTACTCTTATTTTTTAATGGCGATGTGACTCTGTTGGGGCTTTACAGTTAACGTCTGGGCTTGGGTTAGCGCTTTGAGCTAACGTCCTAAATCGAAGATGTTTAAATGTGTGAGTGAGTATTTAATGGTCCTAAAGTATCCATAAAGATTGGATGTTACTATTGTGTTTGAATAAAAAAAAAATCATTTTTTATATTTTTCCTAACACCATTACCCAAAACTCTAGTTAGTGAATACTCATACTATTCACGTATAATATTCATACATAGATATAAATGAAAATAATTTTTGTTTTCTATCCAAATCTAAAATTTGACGAAAAAAACTTGTTTTTTTGAGTTGGCCGGTATAGTCCATGTACTAAACGTTTCACCTATAATACTTATAAAAACACTCAATTAAAAATTATGATATAATCTAACATAATAGTAGAACATTATTGATTTTATACTTACTATATAATTATAATAGCAAAATTAATGAACTTTAAATTCATTCGACTTTATATGATCAATTATAATAAATAAAAAACTCGTATAGCTAATGATTCATGTGTCTTTACTAGTATTATATAATATATATTTGTGATATTTTCTAATAATTGGTTTTCTTAAACTATTAGACATTCTTTTCTATAACTTCTTATTAACTGATAGTCAAAATATTAAATTAAAAATTAAAGTCGATAAATTAACCTATTCTTATATCAAGTATTGAAAGAATAAAATAAAAAATAAAAATTCATTTATCTAGCACTGTAGTTTAGTTGTTGTTAGTAATATGTTTAAAAATTAATATAAATATATATATATAAGACAAAAAAAATATTACCTACTAACATGTACATGAAAAAATTGCTTATAATTGTTATTATATTTTTTATCCCGACTTTTTAACCAATGTTTGTATGATATTTGTATGATTATATATTGTATTTTTTGCATTCTTGTATTTTTATGTTGAATTTTGTTACCATATTTTTTTTTATAAAGAAAAAACGTATTAAAATTGTCGCGCCCCCGATTTTTACCTAAGCCCTCTATGCTCAAGAAAAAACACGGTACTCTCTCTGTTATAACTTACTCTCCTAAAAGGACAAGTGCGGCGGGGGTTTTTTAAATTTGAAAACTTATTTTTTATTTGAATAAGGGCTTTTAGAAAAGTTTTGGAGTAGTCACCTAACATAGTTAAAGATGTGCTAGGTTACCTAAAAGCTAAGTGTTGTTTGAAGACTAAACTTAGGTTTTTTAAAAAAAGTTTTGGAAATGTCTTTCTTAAGAAGGTTTTTAGAAAAGAGATTTTTTAGTAATCTTTTAAAAACATTTTAAAGCACTTTTAGAAAAATGACTTTGATTTTGAGATCATCACTCTTTCTCACCTTTCGGTACCTACATATCTAATCACTTTTAGTTTCACTCACTTGAATTGCCGGTTACTAATATCCACTTTTATCCACTTAAAAAATTTTTTGAAAATGAGATTTAGTCATCACTTTTTAGATGAATGAGATGCAATAATGCAAATTTTGGAAGAGTTTAGAAAAAATTAAGGGATTTGAATTTTGACTTTTGAAAGATAGTTTGATTTGAAAAGGTCATTTGACTTGAAAATAAAGTTATAACAGCATCTATTTGAAGGTTCCTTACGTACATCAATTGACGAGAATCAGGTTATCCGTAGTTCTAGCTGGGGGCCTGATTAAAAAGGGACTCATAGGAGTCTTAGAGGTTTGTGTTTAAAACTTGAACTCATGAGAGTTTGGAGTTGAAATTGGACTTTGGGAAAAGTTTTGAACTAGAACTTAAAGAGTGTTTTTTGAAGGGAACTTGAGAGTTTGTAATATCCCTTTTAACCACGTCGCCCCTGTGTATCAAACTGGTAATCCTTTAAGACACTCCCTCGTAGTATTTTCCGACTTTCGAATGTCATTCCAATCCATTCCGGTGTTTTCGATTCAAATGACTGTTTTGCCCCTAGAGAGCTGGTCATCCTTTTCAACCATACCGGCTGTGGGTATAAACCTAGTATATCCTAGGACACCTTTGAGTGCCCCTATCTCCTTTTTGATTAGGCTCCATTGCTCGACAGCCTTTCAAATCGAACCGAAGCCACTTGTAGTGGAGCTAGGCCAAAAAATGGTTGGGAACCACTAGGAGTGGCGCCTAAATTTTTGTCTTCCAGCCCAAGGCCAAATCAAATCCATTGAGATCACTTTCATACAATGGTTGGCGCCATTCCTAGCGGCGCTAGGGGCCAAAATTTGGCTAGGCATCACTTCTAGTGGCGCTACCTCCTCTACTTTTAGCTATAAATACAGTGCACCACCATGCGTATTCCAGGTCCGAAAAATTGTAAAAAAACTCTGCGTCTCTGGAGACAGCCTCCCGAACATCCCCAAAACTCTAACTCTCTCCAAGGTTCAAGCCTCGTTAGCCTATACACTCTAACCCTAGCCCCAAGACCTATTGGAGGCTATCTTCAATCCCTTTGAAACTCTTGAAGCCCTTTCCAGTCCAAGGCGAAGTCTCTATAGAAGCTTGAAGAAGATTAAAAGACCCCCCCCCCCCCCCCCCCCCCCCCCCCCCCCCCACCCCCCCCCCCCCCCCCCCCCCCCCCCCCCCCCCCCCCCCCCCCCCCCCCCCCCCCCCCCCCCCCCCCCCCCCCCCCCCCCCCCCCCCCCCCCCCCCCCCCCCCCCCCCCCCCCCCCCCCCCCCCCCCCCCCCCCCCCCCCCCCCCCCCCCCCCCCCCCCCCCCCCCCCCCCCCCCCCCCCCCCCCCCCCCCCCCCCCCCCCCCCCCCCCCCCCCCCCCCCCCCCCCCCCCCCCCCCCCCCCCCCCCCCCCCCCCCCCCCCCCCCCCCCCCCCCCCCCCCCCCCCCCCCCCCCCCCCCCCCCCCCCCCCCCCCCCCCCCCCCCCCCCCCCCCCCCCCCCCCCCCCCCCCCCCCCCCCCCCCCCCCCCCCCCCCCCCCCCCCCCCCCCCCCCCCCCCCCCCCCCCCCCCCCCCCCCCCCCCCCCCCCCCCCCCCCCCCCCCCCCCCCCCCCCCCCCCCCCCCCCCCCCCCCCCCCCCCCCCCCCCCCCCCCCCCCCCCCCCCCCCCCCCCCCCCCCCCCCCCCCCCCCCCCCCCCCCCCCCCCCCCCCCCCCCCCCCCCCCCCCCCCCCCCCCCCCCCCCCCCCCCCCCCCCCCCCCCCCCCCCCCCCCCCCCCCCACCCCCCCCCCCCCCCCCCCCCCCCCCCCCCCCCCCCCCCCCCCCCCCCCCCCCCCCCCCCCCCCCCCCCCCCCCCCCCCCCCCCCCCCCCCCCCCCCCCCCCCCCCCCCCCCCCCCCCCCCCCCCCCCCCCCCCCCCCCCCCCCCCCCCCCCCCCCCCCCCCCCCCCCCCCCCCCCCCCCCCCCCCCCCCCCCCCCCCCCCCCCCCCCCCCCCCCCCCCCCCCCCCCCCCCCCCCCCCCCCCCCCCCCCCCCCCCCCCCCCCCCCCCCCCCCCCCCCCCCCCCCCCCCCCCCCCCCCCCCCCCCCCCCCCCCCCCCCCCCCCCCCCCCCCCCCCCCCCCCCCAACCCCCCCCCCCCCCCCCCCCCCCCCCCCCCCCCCCCCCCCCCCCCCCCCCCCCCCCCCCCCCCCCCCCCCCCCCCCCCCCCCCCCCCCCCCCCCCCCCCCCCCCCCCCCCCCCCCCCCCCCCCCCCCCCCCCCCCCCCCCCCCCCCCCCCCCCCCCCCCCCCCCCCCCCCCCCCCCCCCCCCCCCCCCCCCCCCCCCCCCCCCCCCCCCCCCCCCCCCCCCCCCCCCCCCCCCCCCCCCCCCCCCCCCCCCCCCCCCCCCCCCCCCCCCCCCCCCCCCCCCCCCCCCCCCCCCCCCCCCCCCCCCCCCCCCCCCCCCCCCCCCCCCCCCCCCCCCCCCCCCCCCCCCCCCCCCCCCCCCCCCCCCCCCCCCCCCCCCCCCCCCCCCCCCCCCCCCCCCCCCCCCCCCCCCCCCCCCCCCCCCCCCCCCCCCCCCCCCCCCCCCCCCCCCCCCCCCCCCCCCCCCCCCCCCCCCCCCACCCCCCCCCCCCCCCCCCCCCCCCCCCCTTATAATGACGAAAAGAACATTGGAAAAAATTATCACAAAGGTACCATCTACCAAAATCTAGTGCAAGGTGCTGGCTGGACTATCAAAGTCCTCTTTTGCAGGTTTGCTACTTATGGCATTAGCTGGGGCTATATAGGGACAGAATCATGGTTAGACTATAGTAACCAAAATGGGAAGCAGAAGCGAGAAACTTATAACCATACTTTCATGAAACTCAAATGAGACCATTAAGAAACTTAGTGGTGGCCTTTGAAAAATTTAGGGAAAACCTTTGAGAAACTTAGGAAAAATCTACATGAATAATTTTAGAGATACTTCATTAGAACTTAAGGGGAAAAATTTTAAAAATTAAGATTTCAAGTTTCCAAACCGTTTTCTCTAAGTTTTCTAAGAGTTTCTCAAAAGTTTCCTAAAAGCTTTCGGAACATTTTCCCAAGATTTCCAAATCATTGCTAATAAATGTTTTCCACGAGGAGGATGACTTAATTATCACAGTTATTATTTTTTCAATAAAGTATTATATTAGCAATGATTCTTGTTTCTAACATAATAGTTGAAGGAGTTAATGAGATAGAGAAGATGCATTTCAATAAATTCAACGGATACAATGTATAGTGGTGTAAGTTTTATTTTATAAAAATACATGACCTAAATAAATCCAGTAAACCGTAATTCAAAAATATAAATATAATGAGCCAATGAGACAGCTTACACACTTACTGACCGTTTGTAGTTTAATGGGTCCAATGTATAGTGCTATAAATTTTGTCCTACAAAATACATGAACTAAAATAACTACAATGAACCGTAGTTCAAAAAAATAAAAGAAGTTAGCCAAAGAGACAGCTCAAATACTTATAGACCATTTATTCTTTTTGAGAGGAAAATTATTAACAAAAACTTGACAGCACAATAATGGCCTCCTTTTCTATATTGTATATAGATAAGTAGATATAAAAATATACCCATATATATATAGAGAGAGAGCAAGAGAGAGAGAGGGTTTCCAGGAGAAAGAGAGGGCACCGAGGGGAAGATTAAAATACATAATTTAGCAATCTGATCTGCTCTCTCTCTTTCCATGTAACTATTAAATGAACCAACGAAAGCCATATGCTTAACTTAGCTATCTGTGGTGGTTGACTGGTAGTGCTAGTAGCATTAGATCATTCATGGAGTTTGTTTGGTGGTTTGGATTTTAAGAGATAGTTAAGTGGTTAGACGGTGGACGAGGTGGCTCCAACACTCAGGGTTAAGTTAGTAGTTGTGGTAGTAGTGTAATGGAGTTGCTGTAGTACGTAGTGTCTGGGCTGGGAAACAGCTAACAAATACACAAACAGAAAATTTGAATCTTCTTTTAATTGCATCCAACAAAATTTGAATCTTGACAGATTACAGAACTTCTTGAACTTTTTTTGGCGCAAGAGGGTTAAGAGACAATATCATACGTCAAGGAATGTTCACATAATTTACACAAATAGAAAATTTTCAAAAAAAGAACCTTTTCAACTACAGCGTTCATTTGCAATTATGCTTATAATAAAAATTCTCAGATTTCACTATGACAAATTTCCTTTACGGTGTCATTTCCACCAAAGCATGTGAAGAACTTTTGCTATGCTAGAAAATGTGTGCATTTGTACTTGAATTATGCATACCTGTACGAGTCCACAAGACCCCGCGCGTAAGTGGTAAAATAATGATTCTGAAGTTTCTCTAGCTCCGCAATGAGACAATCTTCATCATAAACCTGTGAAAATGAATGTAACATTCAAACTCCGCTGAATTAATCTAGTCCCAAAATCAGGCACACATCTAGGTACATTAACACAATTGGATTTTCAGTGTCAGACAGATCCAAATACAATAGGCAGCTGGAAAGGTGTCTTTAAAAATTTGCTTCTATCAAGGATTCAGAAAAAATTAAAGCCATCTTGGCTGTAGCATCGACCAGGTGACTCCAATGCCAGGCACTTGTCTCAAATACAAATAGTAAGAAGCAAATGCATCCGCAGATATTACAAATAGTAAGAAGCAAATGCGCTTCGTCCTTGTAGTCCTTGGGGAGCACCTTGGGACGACCTTTGGTTGAGGTTGCTTCGGAGTGGAGTACCTGCTCGTCAGGCGTCATGGGAGCGGCGGCCGAGCGAAGGAGCATCCTCAACCACGGGGGTTAAAAGGACCCTCTTAATCTTTGGAGTGAGAGGCACCAAGTAGGAGGGGTGGGCTGCTGGAGATCCCAAAATGGCAATTACGGCGATCCTTTCCTTTAGCTCCCTTTAGTTGAGGTTATTCTGGGAAGGAGTCCTTGCCTAGCACCCTTGTCCTCATGGGAGATAGTGGGTGAAAAGTGGTGGCCAACTGAAGATGCATCCTCAACTGAAGATGTGAACCTCAGGTAGCTGCTTCTCGAGCTCTTCAATGGTGGTTGCGCGTAAGGCGAGTTTATTGTAATAGGTGAATCTTATTTTTGTATGTATCTTTTGGCCCCGGGATGCCCACGTATACATTAATAATTGAAACCTTCAATAAAATGTTTATATGTAAAGAATAAATGTGCTAGTGGAGAGACCTTGGCCCTTGATAGGCATTATTTTGGGGAGGATCCATTGTGGAGACAAAACGCGTTAGGAGATTGTGACTAACTGTTGGAGAAGTTCATTTGGAGAAAAAACATAGGTGATTTAATACTCATGGAGAAAACTACTCATAATAAGCCATGGAGATACATTGGAGATTTCATAAAACATAAAGTCCACACCGAGATCACGAGTAGTACTTCTTAAGTCACTTGGTGTTTATAGGAGACATGAGATCGTTGGAGCCGGGCCTGGAGATTTTGTAGTATCCATTTTCATTTGCCTCCTTGAACATGAAGGGGTCTTCCCACTTTGGAGAGAATTTGGGAGCCGAGGTGCCCCTCATGACATGTTGGGCAGCTCGTAGGACTAAGTTTCCTTGGAATTGCCGAGGTTGCATGAGGGCATCGTAGGCTTTGGAGATAAAAGTTTGATATGTTTGGAGGTTGGTTCAAGATTGGTCTCGCCGCTCATCTAAGGCCTCAAGCTCTACCGGCTTGAGGTCACTGAGAACCTTGCTCCTGAGGGCCATTTGTGCTGAGAGTACCGTTATTTCAACTGGCAAGACTGCCCCGGTGCCATAGACTAGGGAGAACGCAGTCATTTGAGTGGGTCTTCTTTGTGAAGTGCGGTATACCCAAAGTGCCGGGGAGGGCATAGGCCTAGTCTTTCTAAAAATCTTCAAGTGTTCAACTTAGGATTTTGATGCTTTGGTTGGTAGCCTCGGCTTGGCCATTTTCTCGAGGGTCGTAGGGTGTTGTGGTGATTGACATTATAGGACGCTAGGAGTTGTCCTACTTGCCAATTGATGAAGGGTGTGCCATTGTTGGAAAAGAATGACCTTAGGAATGCTGAAGCGGCAAATGATACTTTCCTAAACGAAGTTTGAGATTGCTGGCATTGTAGCCCTTTTGAGAGGAATTGCTTCCACCCACTTAGTGTAGAGTTCAGTAACTGTGATTATCCTATATGGCCTGGGGAGGGTGGAGCAATAGGACCTATCAGGTCCATGGCTCAAGTGTGGAATGGCTAGGGAGTGCCGAGAAATTGGAGGTCAACTGCCAGGGCATGGATAAGGTTGCCATGGATTTGGCATGCCCGGCAACGCTTCACGTGGGCGAGGGCATCAACTTCCATTGTTAGCCAATAGTAGCCGAGGTGAATGAGCTGCTGGTACAATTTAGCTCCTCTTCGATATTCAGCCTCGTGAGTTCGTTGAAAGGCTTCTTGAGTTTCCCTCCCACTCTAGCATCGAAAGGGTTTAACATTGAAGCCTCGACGAAAGAGGGACCCCTCGTGAATGATGAACCGAGGGCCAACTTTTTTACTTCGACTAAGTTAGCTTGATTGGTGGGGAAGGATCTTTCTTAGAGGTAATCTATGTAAGGTTGGCGCCAGTCTGTGAAAATTTCAATGAAGTTGCATTCGGCTTTGGAGGGCTATTGTTGCAGGCAGGCTAGGCGATGGCTTTGAATTTTAGTGGGATCTTTCGACATGGAGAGCCAGTAGTAGCCTTGGCGTTGCAGCCGACGATAGAGACTTACGTCTCCGATACCATAGGACTTCTCATGCACAAGATGAAGTTTGATTTTTGCTTCCTCAAGCTTTACACATCGAGCCAAAAGTCCTCCTCATCCACAGTAGTAGAGCACCCCTTAGTACATTGTGAAATGCTCGAGCTCGTTGAGGGGGATTTTTCCTGGAGAGCTTTGAAGTTCTGCTATGATAGGTGCCCACTAATCTTGGGGATTTGGCTCGGGAAGGATCATGGCGACTGAGCATGGTATAGTTCTTTTGAGTACCTCGATCTTGGTAGGCTCCTCGACCACCTCGACTTTTGAGGCGAGGGTGGCGGTTGTTGGACCTCAATGCATGTTCAATTCGGATGGCGTCAAAGTTGTTCATTAACCTTTGGGTTATTGTTCTGTATGAGGCGAGGGCGGGCTCCTTGTTGGCGTAATCTCCATTGGTCTACTTGACAAACAACTTGGTATCCCCTTTGATGCACAAGCGTGTAACTCCAATGTTGAGGGCAACGAAGAGGCCTATGCGAGTAATGCAAGAGCTTCATATTCAGTTTCAATGTTGGAGCATGTGAATTTGAGTTCGTAGGAGAGGTTAAACCTCGACTTCGTTTGGCAAGGTTAAGACGATTCCTGCGCCTTCGCCCTCGGAGGTGGAGGATTCGTCAAAGTTTAGTGCCCACTCCCCTTCAGACGAGGCCAAGGCCGCTTGGAAGTCATCTCAGGACAGTTTTTCGAATGGAGGTTTGTACTAGCCACTTGGGAAATGGGCTAGGAGGTTTGCGAGGGCTTGACTTTTTACAGCCTTAGATGCTTTCCAGGTGATGCCATACTCGGTGAGGGAAAGGAGCCATCTTGTTGGCCTTCTTGCTAGCTTTGGTCGAGTGAGTAGGAAATGAATGGAGTCGCATTGTGTGACGAGGTGCAAAGTGTAAGCAAGCAAGTAATGGTGGAGCTTTTGGGCCTCAAAGATGAAGGCGAGGCAATGATGCTCGACTAGAAAGTAGCGTGCCTCGGCCCCCTGGATAACTCGACTGATGTAGTATACTGGTCATTCAACTCTTTCTACTTCTTGAGCCAAGAGTGCTCCAATAGATTGAGGTGTGGAGGTGAAGTAGAAGAGGAGGGGTATGCCTTGTTACGGAGGTGTCATGGTAAGAGACAAGGTCAAGGCAACTTTTACTTTTTTAAAGGCTTCTACCTTCCAATCAAACTTAACATCTTTCTTGAGGAGGGAACTAAAGGATTGGGTGATTTCTGCTATTGTTAGTATGAATCTTCGGAGGAAGGACGCTCGACTGAGGAAGGTTCGGAGCTCGTCGGGGTTGGTTGGCCTAAGCATCCCTTTGATGGCAGCCAATTTTGAGAGGTCGAGATTAATACCGTGGCTACGCACCATGCAACCGAGGAATTTCCCCGCGGTCACTCCAAAAGCACACTTGAGAAGGTTCATCCTAAGATTATAGCAACAACATATTCCAAAGACTTGTTGGAAATCCTTGAGGTGATTGATTTCATCTTTGGATTTCACCACGAGGTTGTCGATGTAACATTAGAGGACTTTGTGGAACATATCATGGAAGATGGCTGTCATGGCTTGCTGGTAGGTGGTCCCGGCATTCTTGAGACCGAATGGCATCACGGTGTAAAAGAAGTTGCCCATAGAAGTTCGAAAGGCTGTTTTTAGTGAGTCTTCGGGGGCCATTTTGATTTGATTACAGCTGCTAAAACCATCCATGAACGAGAGCACGTGGTGTCCCACGATTGAGCCAACAAGCGTGTCGATGTTGGGCAGTGGGTATTCATCTTTAGGACAACACTAATTCAAATCTCAAAAATCAACACAAACTCGAATTTGGCCATTCTTTTTCACGACTGGGACAATACTGGACATTCATGAAGGGTGTTGGATGGACTTGATGAAGGCGGCATTTAGGAGTTTGACCACCTCGTCTTTGATTTTGAGTTCAACCTTAGGCTTGTAAAAGCGGATTGCTTGTTTGACAGATCGAGCCGAGGGGAGGACGTTGAGGCGATACACTATGACCAAAGGGTCCAATCCTAGCATTTCGTCATTCCATGCGAACACATCCAAGTATTGCTGGAATAAGGAAACGAGGGGAGGCTCTTTGCTCGGCGGGTAAGTCCTTACAAATGAAGATTGGCCGAGGGGCCTCCTTTGCTGAGGCGAGGTTAAGTTCCTCGAGTTCTTATTTTTTAGGCCGAGGGCCATCTTGGAGACATTCGGGAGCTGGCTTCACTTCTTGAAGCTCAGGTGTTTCTTGGGTTGGTTAAGGTATGGAGGGAGTTCTTTTTTGTCTTTGGAAATTTGTTCTTCTGGCATAGGCTGGGCTTCCTCGTGGTGACTTTCTTCACAAGTTCTGAAAGGGAGAAGCATTCATGGAAGTTTGGTTGAGAGGTTGAGGTTGGCTCTTCTGTAAGTGCTTAGCTTTCATGTGAGGGACCAGCCTCAGTATTGGGGGAGATCGTCCTTGTGCACCGTCATAAGCGATAAACAATCTTGCCATCAACTCGCTTACAGTGAGTAACTCAGGAAATCTTTTGCTTTAGGTGAAGAGGACCTTCTTGGCGAGGGCGCTTTCCATATGTTGAAGCTTGTAGTCCATCCTCCTTGGAGAGATCTTTCCACTTGGAGATGCGGATGCCTCGAGGAGGCTAGGGCTACAGTTCCTCTTCTAAGTAATCGTAGAAAACGGCATTGGCCATGTGAGATTCTTTAGCGCGAAATGGTTTGTCTAAGCCCACGATGACGACAATCTCATTCTTCTAG
Source organism: Euryodendron excelsum (assembly GCA_033060915.1). Taxonomy (NCBI): domain Eukaryota; kingdom Viridiplantae; phylum Streptophyta; class Magnoliopsida; order Ericales; family Pentaphylacaceae; genus Euryodendron; species Euryodendron excelsum. The sequence goes on along the minus strand of CM065389.1, from coordinate 23,258,254 downwards.
ATAACCTTGACACATTAGTGATAGGTGGATAGGATAGCCCCATATCGGTGGAGCCATGTGCGCCCCTAGGAGGGCGTGGTAGGTGGTATTTGCACCTATGACGTGGAACTTGGTGGCCGAGTGGCTCTCTCTCACTATAAGATCAATTCTGACATATTCAAGTGTTTTATATTGTCGGTTGCCGAAGCTTGCAACGCTGATGGGTTACCTCACGAGCTGTTTCTCGAGTATCCCAGCTTCTCTAAGTGTTGAATATGGAATTATATTGAGCGAAACCCCTCCATCCATAAAGTCTCATTGAAATTCGACGCTGTTGATCAAGACCGAAACATAGAGAGGGTAGTTGTAAGGAAACGACACTTGACGGACGGCCTCAGTGAAAGTGATGACGAGGGCATGATCCTTGAGAGTTCGGTGAACAGAACCATTGATGGTCGTGAACTCTTTATTGTTGTCCTCGGCCAAGTGAAGGATGGCTTTGGTGGCTTCGAACCTTAAGACATTGGAAAGGCCAAAGCCATCAAAGAAATGTTTCAACTTAATGGAATTTTGGGGAATGACGGCTCTTCGGATTTCAAAATCCGGACAAGTTTGTTAGGAGGGCTTAGTGGTTTCGATGGCAACTTCCTCGAGCTCTTCGTAGTGGGAAAGCATTATGACGGCTTTGCCGTTATCTCTGTGGCATGGGAGAGGGTCTTTGTGGACATCCTTTTGGGGGAGGTCGATGAAATCATTCTTCATTTGAGCCTGGATGAGCTCTCTGAAAGCCCAACAGTCTTTGGTGGGATGTTGCACTGTTCTGTGATAAGCGTAGTAGTTCGATTGTGTTTGATCCCTCTTTGAGGGAGGTTTTCTGATCTTGGGAGCCAGACTGCCCTATCGGCTACCCAAACATCTAGCAGTGCTATTGCTTCCTCTACTGACATACAAAAAGGTGGTGATATTTTGTTAGAGTTCCGCTTTCAACTATACTTGGAGTTACGCCTTGAAGGTCCCTCAACGGCGTAGACAGAGTTGCCTCGCCTTGAGGGGGACCTCCACAAGGGGGTTATTGGTGAATAGCCTCGCCTTGAGGGAGACCTCCACGAAGGGGTGGTTGTTTGCCAAGGGAAAACTTGAGGAGGATAAGATGCTCGGACTGTCTCGTTTAAGTTTCGAGCCGTGAGGCTGAGGTTAGAGAAGTCTTCGAACTTGTGGTTGACCATATACATCTTGTATTGGGGGAGCATGCCCTCGATGCAAATTTTGGCTATCTGTTTTTCAATGACGAAGCCTTGTATCTCGATAGCTTTTTCTCTTAAACGTTTGACGTACACAAGGACGTCCTCGCCGGGGCGTTGGACGACTCGTCTGAGGTGGAGGGAGCTGAGGTGCTCCTTCGCGTAGAAAAACTTCTCTTAAAATTTCTGCAACATATCTTCCCATGATGAAATGGAGCCAGGAGGAAGGTTTGCATACCAAGAGTACGCTCTATCTGTGAGGGACTTGGAGAATCTGCTTGGTGAGGTCCCACAGTTTTAGTGAAATGGATCATGTGTTCTCTGGTGTTACCCTTTTGTCTGTCGAAATAGGTGAACTTGGGACGTATGGTGGCCGAAAGTCAAGATCCAACATAGTAGCTTGGAGCACGCTTATTCGAAGAGGGTTTGGAATTATGCTTTCACTTGGTCTATGGTGATGAGTTGGTTAGGATGAGGTGTCTAGGCTGGCGCGGGGGGGTAGCCGCGGAAGCCATCCCCGTGGTTGGAGCTGCGGTGGACGCTGCGACGAGGGTCACCATCGGGAGGGGAGGAATCAGAGGGTTCCTATTAGAGAGTTCTGGCTTGACCTCGAAGCCCTCCTACTGGTTTGGGAGGTTGCCCAAGTCAATGGGTGCCAAGTGAACCGCCAGTTGGGCTGGTGGGGGTGGAGTCCCACTTTATATCGACAACAATGTCTCGAGCATGAACTATTGAGCTCTTTGCATCAAGGTCATGCTTTCGGTGAAGATTTTTGGCTGATTGGCGCTCATGGGGACGACCGAATGAGGCGAGTCATCGAGTTGCTCCTCGGGAGGAGGATCGAGCTCCTGTTGGGTAGAAGCCTCAGCTCCTTAGAGGTTTTGGGAGGTAGCCTAAGTACTCTTCTTAGGTGCCATGGAAAGCGAGTACCGCTCTTCCCCAATAAAGTATTGTATGAAAGGTAGAGGGGTGAATAGTCAAACCTAGTAGAGGGAGACCCTTTGGGAAGTTATGACAGGCGCTCATCTAGGCAGAAAACCGCCAGAGGAGGAGAGAGAGAGAAGCGGTCCTAGAAAGAGAGAGTGACAGTACCCTAAGGAAGCTAGAGAGGCTTATGGAGATGGAGCTAGAGAGCTTATGAAGATTCTTGGAGAATTCTCTTTTATGATTGTTATTCAAGTGTTGTGTTGTTTTTGTTGTTGAACGGGAATCCCTTTAATATAGGCAAGGGAGATTCTCAGGGATTGGCCCCATGACCTGCAACATGTAAGTGTTCAAGTCTAATAGTTGGTTCCCCGAGAGTTGACATTCCAAATGTCAACTCTATGTCAAGATCCCCTCAGAGGATGGTAGGGATTTGGTAGGTCTTAGCGGTCAACTTTCATTAAATGCCTTTGTCATCTTGCTTTGATGGCGTGATTTGGTGGAGATTTGTTTCTCTCTAAGATCGGTTAAGAAGTAGAGGCCCTCAAGAGGTGAGGCCCCTCAACGAACCCTCAACTCTAGCCACCAATTTACTTGTCTCCTGATGGTCCCGCGCGAAGTGATCCCCAGAGTCCCTAGGTCCTGCCCCTAACTTAGGTTATAGAGATATACTTATGTGGAGAATTATGGCCAAGTGTAGAAAAATGACCCAAAGGAGAGGGTGCTTAGCAGAGAGGTTCCATGACTGTGCCAGGAGGTACCGAACACGAAGTCATGAGCGAGGTGCCCTCGGGCGAAGACTCCCTCGATTTTGTAGAGGGAAGTGCCTCTAGATCAAGTATGATGAGGTTGCCCAAAGGAGAGGATGCTCGGTGGAGAGGTTCCGTGACCGTGCCAGGAAGTGCCGAGCGTGAGAGGCCCTTTTAGTGCCCTAACTTGGAGAAGACACTCTTCGCGCTATCCTCTGTAGGCGAGATTACCTTAGTCTACGCGTCGCCTTTGCGTGCTGCCAAGTGGGACCAAGCATATGAAAAGAGAAGCGGTGAGGCGCCCAAGAGTCATACTCTGTAGGGGGGTTGGACACATGTACCTACACTCATAACTAGCATATCTGTTCTTCTTTTCCTAGATCCAACAGACTAGGTATTTTCTCTCTTTTTAATATTTTAAAGTTTTCTTATTGACAAAATAAACCTTGTTTTTTAGTTTTAAAATTTATAGTTAGTTCTCACCGTATTCCTAAAGTGTTCAAAATAAGACACGCGTGTCCAAGCGTGTACGTTGAGTGTCTCATTTAAAAATAAATAAATAAATAATCGGACACGTAAAATGGAGTTTTGAAAAGTGTCTGCGCGTGTCCCACACGTGTCAGTGTCCGAGATGTGTCCAACACGTGTACGGCTCATCCAATAAGTGTCCATGCTTTCTAGTTCAAAACTAATAAATATTAGATTTTTTTCTTACTATAAACCTGGAAGCTTTCTTTTTATCTACCTTATAAGCCTAACTTGCCTCTGCACCCCTTACAGTCATTTGTTATTCTAGTGATGTCTAAGTTACATCCCTTCCAGGATCTGATAACCTAAGAACCACAAGTAAGAAAGGCTAGCCTTCCTCTCTATCTGCCTCAACCATAGGATACTAGATACGGACACATGTACAAAAACGAAAACAGCATTCTTAAAAAAATGAGGGCACAGAAATGACAAGTACACGGTAAAATTTTTTTTTTTATATGTTCTAATTATTTGCTATATATATGAATGTAAAATTCATAAATCACTAAAAATAATATGAAAACAACTAAATAAGATCACAATTATAATATAACAATTAACAAGTTAAGGATTTAAAAAATTGCATTTGGGTGTTTTATGTTATGGTATTTTAAAATTTTGAAATTAATAAATTCGACCCCATTTAATACTTTTAATAATAATATTTCAGCCTCTTTGTGTCCCAAAACGTATCCAACTAGTCAACACACGTGTTCACGATGTGTTCAAGAAATGTCCAGTAAAAAAAATATCAACAAAAATATTGAACACGCCAATTGGCATTTCCAACATGTGTCACGGCGCATCCAAGGAGTATGTGTTGTTCGTCATGTGTCCAACACGGATACGGCACCCTAAATGATGTGTCCGTGCTTCCTAGATGCCAGTCCTCTATTCTAGAAGTGTGAGGAAACTCGATCTCTCAGTTCTTTCTCTTTCTTCGACAAATATTTTCTGGCACATTAACAAATCAATTCATCACCCTAACCTGTAATCCTTAGTTCTTAACCTCTCATAAAGATGACAATTCAAAGGCTCTAAGTAACAAAATATGCCCACATTATTGGAAAGTTGACGTTCTTTGACATTCTGGATGGAGGATGTCTTAAAGTAATTTTCCACTTGTCAAGAAAAATGTACCAGCTGCAGATTCACATGGCTTGATATTTTCATAGCCAAAAGAAAAGGTTAAAACTAGGCAATATAAATGTAAAACACCATTACAAGTAAATAAAATAACCTCGTTTTCACTGGTAGCTGACAGGACCAAAGATGAGAGGATGTCCTGTACTGAGTGCTGAAATTTGGCATAATCATCAAGAGATTCATCAGTTTTGAGGAATGTTTCAGTTGACCACCACTCAATTCCCACTGTTTGAGAGAATGACACTGCTCCAGTAGAACACTCAGAAGTCAACTTATCCTTATCCATCTGGTCTCAAGGCACATCTGAAACCAAAAAGCCATCCTTAATTACTCAACACTGTAATGGAACAAATAAACCAAAGGCTAGCATGCTACCAATGGATACCTAATTGCACAAGGAACCAAGAAAAGAATATCTCGTGTAATAATATAAATGAAAGAACAGTTTATTTGATTAAGGAAATGCATGAAAAACCCAAAGAGTAAACTAGTTCATTTTACTAATGGTGCTAAAGTGAGTGACGACATGTTCATAAGGTCACTAAAAAAGTTACTGTTGCTCTCCTAATCAAGTGAAATATAATCCCACTAAATTTATTGCATCATGCTCTGGCAAATTGATGTGGAAAATTGGCCTCAATAGAAACTAAGGAAGTGGTGCAGCGAGATTTTGGGAAGAGAAGAAGGGGTTTGGTAGAATTTGAATGACACGTATGAACTCCCCATATGGCACCAAATTTTAATTTGTTAAACTTGGTTTAGTTTACGCAAAAAAATTTAATGATGGTTATTTATGCACAGTGTACTCAGCTAATCTAGCTGTATATACACTAATATATACCTATTCATTTGAATCTCATGTTGTATGGATATGGTGTGGAACTGTCTTGGTTTGAGAATATGGGATCGTAAAATTTATGTTATGCAGTCTACAATGAAACTTAAAGATGTTCATCTATATGGACTGGTTATAATAACCAAGACTAGGGATAGATGTAGTGAGGTTCAATACATGGAACAACCACACTTTAAATACATGCACTGAGAGAGAGAGAGAGAGAGAGAGAGAGAGAGAGAGAATTAATAGTCATATTGAACAAAAGAACAAAAGAACCAGCATTTAATAAAACTAATTAAGTAAACTCGTTGGCTCTAACCCATTGTCTAGCATCTGAGAGGAGACATATAAGGAGAATAAGGCATCTCCTTGCAATGAGAACTCATTTATTGTGGCAGTGCAAGGATAGACATCCTTGACATCTATCTTCTCAAACACCAAAGAGAGCCATGTGAAGACACTCACAATGTTGCTTACAAGACTATCAAAGCCATGCCAAGTGTTGAATTTTCTTTTGATCCATTCATAACTATGTACTTATGAACCTGCTTTCCATGAGCCAATGAGCCCAAGTGTGAATACAAGCAGTGATGCACTTATAAGAGTATTTCCCTAGGCTCAACCTTTTCTAGAAGCATATTTACGAAACAGGCAGTGCATCTAATATTTTCTAATTCTTCTTTTTTAATGGGTAAAGCAAATAAAATTAAAGAAGATGTCAAGGAGGCAAAACCCAATTGAAAGAGAAAACAAAGGCCTAGACCCCTGTGACAACTTGGGCCTCCATGGAAACGAAAACAACCAAAAATATGAATAAAAAATGGATGCCCTAACCAAGGCTCAATAGAAATAAAAAGCATGACTACGAAGAAAACCCCCTTTCCTACCCTTAACTCCAGCCACTTTCTCTCTACAATCATAATTGATGGTACTAATCAAACTCTTTAATTCCCTACCACCACTACTTTGCTTCCCCAACACCTCATTACAGCATTCGCATCCATACTCTGCTTCCTTGACTCGAGGGAGGATGCTCTCCCTCTCTGCTCAAGGAAGGACCCTCTGCTCTGTCGACTCAAGGGAGGAGGCTGTTTTATGCTGCAAACTTTTAATAAACAATTCAGGTGAAATGCAATTAAATACATCCAATCCGAACCAATCCGAACCAATCCGAGTTTCCTCTAGTTGGTTCGGCTTGGTTCTAAAGGGTGCAAGGATCAAAATTTTGTTTCGACATGCTATTTCGATTAGCACATAAACGGAAATGTTTTGAAAACATTTTGACAATATGTCAGAAACTTTTCAGAAGTGACAAACATGAATATAGTACAACACAATCTTTTGCATATTTCTCAATAACCATTGTACAATATTTACAAAAAAATATTAAATTTGGGTCAACATAACTTATTGTTTATTTTCTTTGGGTCTCCTGGGTGACGGAAACATTTCGGCCATTTCAACAGAAACAAGTGAAAATTTTGTTCCTTGAAAGGGTGGTCGTTTTGTGTCTAGTTCGATGCAACCTGAATAATAACCGCCCATGCACCCCCTAGCTACAAGACAATCACACGTAGAGGCTACTTTCCTTTATTTGTCATGGCCAATTGATTCTTTAGCTACATTTCCTTCTCCTCGGCGGAAATGTAGTTGATTCAATTATTCAACACACCCTAACACCACTCCATGGCCACCATCATGGTACCATCATCATCTTCGACATCAACTCCACCAATGAAGTAAACCATCCAAAATTCCAAACTTTCAACCCTTTTGATTCAATTCAAGAGTCCACATTTCGCTTCATATCTCACCTATAATTTTTAAGACCACCACCTGCCTGCTTATGATAGTCATTAGTGTTGCACTGTTGACATATAACCCTTGTAACATACTAACAACTATACCATGCTAATATTTTTATTGAGAAATGAAAACATATGTGCACCAACTACTGTGGCCATATAGACAAATCAATAGTATTGATTGTTGAAAAGTTGTAGGGGAAGAGAAGGTGAACGAATAGACATAAGACTGAGAGGTTGTGTTGCACGGATTGTCATGCCAACCCATGTACATACAAGGACATGTTTTTAGTTTTATGCTCAAGTTCGTACAGTTTGAATCAATATATGATTATTTTGTGCAAAAGATCAATGTCCCAAACTATGAGTACATTGACTTTGCATGTCAAGAGTTTGATGAGTGATGCTGAACTTTGCGGTTGCTTGGAAGGCGATGATGGATGAGAAAATGAAAAACATTCAGGTAATGGAAGCATAGGAGTGTCTCATGGAGATGAATCGATAAGTGAATTTGATGAGGTAACTAATGTCACTATTCTCTATGCAACTCGAATAATTTTTTTTGATAAGTCTATGCAGCCCGTATAATAGGTAATGACAATTAGGTAGCAGAAGAAAGGCCAAGGATATGTACTTTGGTGCTGAGAGTGAAGGAGCAACATAGTGTCTATGAGCAGCATTACATTGAGGGTGATCATGCAGTGGTGGGGGAGGGACTTGAAATTGTGACTAGTTGAATTGTTCATTGCAAAGCAAAGGTAGGGTTGTTATGTGAAGTAAGGAAGGAGGTGGAGGTACTATCCCAGAGAAGTGCCCTCTTCTTGCAATTGTGTCTATGTAGAGCGGGCTCTATTGAGCTCTCTAGGAAGTTTGTGGGGGCATTGAGATGGAGCCCAAACTCATACCTCATTTTGCAAAACAACCTTTATCCTATAAGACTCACTACACAAGATCAATTTTTTAATAAATAAATAAACATTATTTATTGCAAAGGAAGGAACCTCCTCTACTAAACAAGATGTATATTAAAAAGATCCTAGATTCCCTCTCTCAAAGAAAGATCACATATATAATCTATCACAGCAAAAGAGGAATCACTAAAACTCCTAGAAAGCCAAAAATGAAAAGTATGCAATAAAGTATCCTTTACTCAATAAACTAGTAAAACAGCTTGCTCAAAAGTTCTCTATTATGCTCCTTCCATAAGCACCACATTACACACAACGGAGCCAACCTCCACGGCTTCTTCTTAACACGGTCTTTGCATCCCCTTGACCAAGATTCATATAATGATACCACTGATTTCGACATAACCCAAATAATCCCAAAAACAGAGAATAAGATACTCCATAATTGCCATGCCACATCACAGTGGATAAGCAAATTATCCACAGTGTCCTCAACTCTATCTCCAGAAAATCATTAGGTCTCTACATAATTGATTCACTTGCAAGAACTTTCTACAAGTACAATATTCCCCCAATATTAATCATTTAGGCCCTAAAAAACTGAACATAAATATGCATGTCATAAAAGAGCACAAAAGTTTGAAAGAAAGAAACAAATTGTAGCCCATAAACCAAGACAAGGACCTAAGGTCAGCAAAATCGTGAGGGAAAAAAAACCAAGTAGTTAACAGCTACTTAACAAATATCAGGTTGAATGGCGTAGAGTATAAGTCCCTACAATGTGATATGATTTGGGGGAAACTATAAGTAACCAAAACATATTGAAGCAATAATTCAAGTATAGTCGGATTTAGAAGCTACTGGATGGGATTTAACCATAAGTTGACCACAAAATTCCCAGCCAAAGGAGGGATGGAGAACCGTCAGAAGAAGACGTTCACACTCTGGTAAGAACACAGGACATGAGAGATTGGAAGAGCAAAATCAAGAAACAAATTGAAGGAAATTAGAGCATTTGATGTCATGATCCTTGAAATTAATACCCCTCTAGAACCACCAACAAATGCAATAAAGCATCTAGAAACAACTACAACTATCTTCAAAATGAATATATGAAAAGTCAATAACCACCTAGTTTCATGAAGTAGGGAGAGACGGGAAAATAGAACACATTCTCAAATAAAATTGGAGGACCAAGAAGGCACCCCTAAGCTCCAAATAGAAGAGGACAAAACTAGGGATAGGCATGATAAACACATTATATAGCGAGAATAGGACACCATACGAGAAAGCAAGCTGGACCATATTTGATTCCATTAATACGTAGAGCCAGGCTCCAAATTGTCAAAGAATGGAAGCATTACACCCAAAAAAAAAAAAAAAGGAATGCACCCTAAAAAGTGCAAACAATGGGCAAGGCCAATTGTAAACTTACTCTCCAGTTATCTAACAGAGTATTTTGAATCTTGGCTTTTTTGTGTGTGCGTGAGGTGTTGGGGTTTTTTTTTTGGTTGGCGGGGGTTGCCTGAACCAGAAAGTGAAAAGATGGGAAAAGAAAGATGAAGTGAAAGAATCTCAATTCATTCATGTATTTATTTTCTTGGTTGGATTAGGAAAATGAGAACGAAGTGAATGGGTTTGCTTAAACATATCATTTTTTTGGTTTGGTTGCCCAAAAATCAAAACATGTGAAAGTAATTTCCTTTTCTCTTTCAATTTCCTTTCCTTTGAAAATAGAAGATCCAAACACAGCATAAAGATGATCATGCTTTTGAGAAAATCATTCAACAGGTCAACATTTGAACAAGAAACACAAAATCTACCCGCACAGGAAACATGATTTATACCGGAGGCGCCACATTTATGAGAGCATCAATTCGATCAAAGATTGAATAAAAACATTCAAAAACGTTGTTGTAATCAGGGAACACCACTGTCGTCAGTACAAAAAAACATATGTACGGTCACCATGGGCGTACGGGTATATGGTAACAGACCAAGCGTAATGAACAGAGAGAGACGTGGATTTGACAGTACTTGATTCATTTTCAACCTACCAACAGCTAATTAGAACTAAGTAGTTAAGTTGAAACACACAAGACTTCAAACACCCTTACATCAAATTTGGAAGACATAAAACATACGCCAAAAATGAAGCAAACACATGGTGAATTCCTAAATCAAAATGTAGGTAACAGTAATCAAATTGACCCAAAATCAATTACAAACCCCACAAAAAATGAGACAAATGCACACCCAGATGATGTGAATATGTAGTGAAGAGTCTCAAAATTCAAAATTTGCAGGAATATATGTAAGTACATAGACGGAGAGAAATTGGAGAGTATCTGAGGCTGTATCGCACTTCGCAGTCGCGAGAGTCACAGTTAAGACAGAGCAGGGAAGGAATGTCGAATGGGGAGAACTGGGAGGCTGCCGTTAAACCCTAAAAATTGCTCTCTAGTTGTACGCCTTCCGGTTGCTAAAAAAGACGGTCCAAGAGAACCATAAACGCTTTTATTATTCTCCGGTTTAAAAGCGGTTTACCAATTCTTCAAAAATAGTCACGGTCAATATTTTGAAAACCGGACCGTTGAGCGAACTGGAAGAGAGACCGGGTCACGGGTCACTGGTTCAACCGTCAGATCAACCGTTATTGACCCATGATGTCATAATTATGTGATTAATTTATTTATTAATAGTAATAAAATATATTTTATTTTTTTACACTAATTTTAATACTTAAAATTTAAAATTTTATCTTAAAAATTGAACCGGCCGGTTCAAGTAGCAGGTTTATTGACCGGATCACGATTTAACCGCGAATTTGACTGGATTTGACTAGGTTTGACCGAATTTTAATCAAAACGAGTTTTAAGAATTAATCGGACCGTTACTTAGACCGATTCTCGATTTTTCCTATTCAACCGGCCGATTTGGTCCGATTTTCAAAACAATGGTCACGTTTTTTCCGAAAACGGTTCGGCATTGAAGCAAAAATATTACTCTTATTTTTAATGGCGATGTGACTCTGTTGGGGCTTTACAGTTAACGTCTGGGCTTGGGTTAGCGCTTTGAGCTAACGTCCTAAATCGAAGATGTTTAAATGTGTGAGTGAGTATTTAATGGTCCTAAAGTATCCATAAAGATTGGATGTTACTATTGTGTTTGAATAAAAAAAAAATCATTTTTTATATTTTTCCTAACACCATTACCCAAAACTCTAGTTAGTGAATACTCATACTATTCACGTATAATATTCATACATAGATATAAATGAAAATAATTTTCGTTTTCTATCCAAATCTAAAATTTGACGAAAAAAACTTGTTTTTTTGAGTTGGCCGGTATAGTCCATGTACTAAACGTTTCACCTATAATACTTATAAAAACACTCAATTAAAAATTATGATATAATCTAACATAATAGTAGAACATTATTGATTTTATACTTACTATATAATTATAATAGCAAAATTAATGAACTTTAAATTCATTCGACTTTATATGATCAATTATAATAAATAAAAAACTCGTATAGCTAATGATTCATGTGTCTTTACTAGTATTATATAATATATATTTGTGATATTTTCTAATAATTGGTTTTCTTAAACTATTAGACATTCTTTTCTATAACTTCTTATTAACTGATAGTCAAAATATTAAATTAAAAATTAAAGTCGATAAATTAACCTATTCTTATATCAAGTATTGAAAGAATAAAATAAAAAAAATAAAATTCATTTATCTAGCACTGTAGTTTAGTTGTTGTTAGTAATATGTTTAAAAATTAATATAAATATATATATATAAGACAAAAAAAATATTACCTACTAACATGTACATGAAAAAATTGCTTATAATTGTTATTATATTTTTTATCCCGACTTTTTAACCAATGTTTGTATGATATTTGTATGATTATATATTTGTATTTTTGCATTCTTGTATTTTTATGTTGAATTTTGTTACCATATTTTTTTTTATAAAGAAAAAACGTATTAAAATTGTCGCGCCCCGATTTTTACCTAAGCCCTCTATGCTCAAGAAAAAACACGGTACTCTCTCTGTTATAACTTACTCTCCTAAAAGGACAAGTGCGGCGGGGGTTTTAAATTTGAAAACTTATTTTTTATTTGAATAAGGGCTTTTAGAAAAGTTTTGGAGTAGTCACCTAACATAGTTAAAGATGTGCTAGGTTACCTAAAAGCTAAGTGTTGTTTGAAGACTAAACTTAGGTTTTTCGAAAAAGTTTTGGAAATGTCTTTCTTAAGAAGGTTTTTAGAAAAGAGATTTTTAGTAATCTTTTAAAAACATTTTAAAGCACTTTTAGAAAAATGACTTTGATTTTGAGATCATCACTCTTTCTCACCCTTTCGGTACCTACATATCTAATCACTTTTAGTTTACTCACTTGAATTGCCGGTTACTAATATCCACTTTTATCCACTTAAAATTTTTTTTGAAAATGAGATTTAGTCATCACTTTTTAGATGAATGATGCAATAATGCAAATTTTGGAAGAGTTTAGAAAAAATTAAGGGATTTGAATTTTGACTTTTGAAAGATAGTTTGATTTGAAAAGGTCATTTGACTTGAAAATAAAGTTATAACAGCATCTATTTGAAGGTTCCTTACGTACATCAATTGACGAGAATCAGGTTATCCGTAGTTCTAGCTGGGGCCTGATTAAAAAGGGACTCATAGGAGTCTTAGAGGTTTGTTTAAAACTTGAACTCATGAGAGTTTGGAGTTGAAATTGGACTTTGGAAAGTTTGAACTAGAACTTAAGAGTGTTTTGAAGGGAACTTGAGAGTTTGTAATATCCCTTTTAACCACGTCGCCCCTGTGTATCAAACTGGTAATCCTTTAAGACACTCCTCGTAGTATTTCCGACTTTCGAATGTCATTCCAATCCATTCCGGTGTTTTCCGATTCAAATGACTGTTTTGCCCCTAGAGAGCTGGTCATCCTTTTCAACCATACCGGCTGTGGGTATAAACCTAGTATATCCTAGGACACCTTTGAGTGCCCCTATCTCCTTTTTGATTAGGCTCCATTGCTCGACAGCCTTTCAAATCGAACCGAAGCCACTTGTAGTGGAGCTAGGCCAAAAAATGGTTGGGAACCACTAGGAGTGGCGCCTAAATTTTTGTCTTCCAGCCCAAGGTCAAATCAAATCCATTGAGATCACTTTCATACAAGGTTGGCGCCATTCCTAGCGGCGCTAGGCCAAAATTTGGCTAGGCATCACTTCTAGTGGCGCTACCTCCTCTACTTTTAGCTATAAATACAGTGCACCACCATGCGTATTCCAGGTCCGAAAAATTGTAAAAAAACTCTGCGTCTCTGGAGACAGCCTCCCGAACATCCCCAAAACTCTAACTCTCTCCAAGGTTCAAGCCTCGTTAGCCTATACACTCTAACCCTAGCCCCAAGACCTATTGGAGGCTATCTTCAATCCCTTTGAAACTCTTGAAGCCCTTTCCAGTCCAAGGCGAAGTCTCTATAGAAGCTTGAAGAAGATTAAAAGACAATGTAGAATTTCCCTTTTAATTTTGTAAACTCCCACTCTTCTCTTCTCCCTCCCAGTCCACTTGGACTATTCTCTATTTTTATCCCCATTTTCTACCTTCTATTCTTGCATGCTTGAAATAAGAGGATCTTAGGTCTATACTTAGGGAAAGCCTTGGGAAGGTCATCGGTTGGCGATCTTCCTATAGTCTATCTTGTGATGGTGTGGTCCCAAGCCCTCTTGATTATGTGGTGAGACCTCAAACCTTGTATGATCACGACCCTTTGCATTATAATTGTCATATTCATGTATTGGTTTGCTTTCAAACTCACAATCTTAGGGTAATTCTAAACTTTTCATGGTTAGGGTTTCCCTAGGAAAGTGACATATTCAAAGTAGTCACCAAGGTCCATGTTAGGGTTTCAAGCCTTATTTTGCTTTGAAAATCACAATCCTAAAATGATTATAGTCTTTTCATGGTTAGAATTGCTTTAGGAAAGTGATATATTCAAAGAAATCTCCTAAGGCCACATTAGGGTTTCGAATCTTAAAAACCTCTTTAAAAAACCTAATCATTTTAAACCTCTTTAAATTTCACATTTAGAGGTTTTTTTTTTTTTTCAAAATTGGTCCAAGAGTTGTTTACTTGAAGCCCTAGAAGTTCTTGTCTTAGGAAATTCTAGCTTTGTCTCCTAACCTTGATTTATGTATCCTTGCATACATTGTAACGAAATGGTTTTCACAATCCTTGTTGCATTACGTTTTCAAAAATTGCATAAATCTCTTGAGTTATTTTCAAAAAGCGTCACATAAAATCATCGATTTCTCAAACCCTTCCATTTTGGAAACCAAATCAAATATTTCCATTTTAGAAATCAAATCAAATCTTCCATTTTGGAAACCAAATTAAATCTTTTATTTTAGAAACAAAATCAAATATTCTATTTTTGGAAACAAAATCCAATATTTTATTTTTTAAAACAAAATCTAATATTCTACTTTTGGAAACAAAATCAAACTTTCCATTTTTTGAACAAAATCAAATCTTCTATTTTTGAAAATAAAATAAAATCTTTCTTTTATCACATAAACTCATAGATTTTCCAAACGTCCTTTTCAAGGACATGCACCTAGCTTCCTCCCCAAGTCATCTCCAAACCCTAGGCTGTCTAAAACCTAGGTGGTCCAACCCTAGGTCAATCTAACCCTAGTTGGTCTAACCCTAAGTTAACCTAATCCTAGGTTACCTTAACCCCAATTTGCCCAACCAAAGTTAGGTGACTTCAAGATTTTAACTCTGGGACCTTTTTTTCAAACCCTAACTAAAACCTAAAATGATTTCTTCAAAAATGTTTTCAAAAGCTCTTTCAGACTTGTCTCAAGCCAAACTGGTTAGACACTTACCATTTTTCAAAAAACTACTTTTGAAAAAATGATTTCAAAAACTCATAACTCTAAGGTGATCCTAACCCTTCCATGGTTAAGGTTGACTAAGGAAAGTGATACATCAAATGAAACCTATAAGGTTCATATTAGGGTTCCGAGCCCTTAATGTTTTGCAAAACCTTTTTCTAAAAACTATTTTCAAACATCATGCTCTTGAAGCAATTCTAAACTTTCTATGGTTAGGGTTGTCAAAGATCAAGTGAGATATTTAAACAATGGAAGTTTCTAGCCTCTTTTTTAAAAATGTTTTCCAAAACTCATGGCTGTGAAGGAGTTTAATTCTCACGTAGTTAACCTATCAAAGGCGATGAAATATTC
This sequence comes from Euryodendron excelsum, assembly GCA_033060915.1. Taxonomy (NCBI): domain Eukaryota; kingdom Viridiplantae; phylum Streptophyta; class Magnoliopsida; order Ericales; family Pentaphylacaceae; genus Euryodendron; species Euryodendron excelsum. The sequence goes on along the minus strand of CM065389.1, from coordinate 23,242,854 downwards.
AATATACCTTTCATAAGGTACATAAAAATTATTTTCAAAAATCTTTTCAAGACAAGTTCACAAGAGCTTTTCCAAATCCAAACCCCATTGTCAAACCAAGTTTTCAACAATTTCCAAATCTCTCTTGAGTACTTTGAAAAACACTCTAACATCCAATTTCAAAACAAAACTCTATTGAGTTCAAGTTTCAAAGTATTTCAAGACTCCCACGAGTTTCTTTTCAATCGAACTCTTGTTCGAACTACGAGTGACCTAATTCTTGTCAAACAAGATACGTAGGCAACCTTCATGGTGCGGTCATAACTCCTTTTCAAAATCCAATTCCAAGTTTCTTTCAAACTCTTTTACAAATTGTATCATACATCATTCATCCCAAAAATGATGGCAAAATCCTTTTTTCAAATCTTTTTAAGTGGACATAAGCAGACAATTAGGAGCTAGAGATTCAAGTGAGTGAATATAGGGTGAATAGACATATAGGTACCACAAGGGTCGGGTAGGATGATGATCTTAGGATATCTTTCCTACATATAACTGACCCTTGGACCATAGATTTCTATTTCGAAGACCAAAACCGGAGTCACGCTTTCAAAAGGTTACTAAAAATCTCTTTTCTAAGAACCTTCGTGAGAAAGACATTTTGAAAACCTTTTCGAAAAACCTATGTTTAGTTGTCATGCCCAGATTTTTCGCACTCGAGGAATACACACACAAGCGAGAAAAACACTGTACTCTCTCGTTAGAACTCACCCTCCTAGAAGAATGAGTGCGACTAGGTTTGAATTGAAAATTGAGTTGAATAAAGGGCTTTTAGAAAAAGTTTGAAGTCGCCACCTAACTTGATTATGGTGAGTTAGGTCACCTAAAAACTAAGCATAATCTGAAAACTACACTTAAGGTTTTTGAAAAACGATTTTGAAAATATCTCCTCAAGAGAGGGTTTTTAAAAAAAAGGTTATTTAGCAACCTTTGAAAAATATTTAAGCCCTTTTTGAAAATAAACTCCATTTTTGGTCTTACGAAAACAGTTATCTAGGTTCAGAGGTTGGTTACGTGTAGGGAAGATGCACTAAGCCATCACCCTACCCTGCCCTTGCGGTACCTACATGTCTATTTACCCTAGATTCACCTATTAGAGTCTTCAACTAATTAATGTTCAATCCTATTCACTTTGAAAAACAATGTTTAAAAAGATATGATGCATGGTATGCAAGTGTAAGATAAGAGAGTTGAAAAATAGATTTGAAAAAAAGTTGATTTGATTTAAGAGAAATTTGAAAAGATAGATTTGAAGTTGGAAAGTTTTAGAAATTGGAGATAGAGATTTGAAAATAGATTTTTGGAATTGGAAACTTAGAATAGACATGGAATTTGAAGTTGTGGAAATAGAAACTTGAAAAAAAATGTTGTGGAATTGGAGATTTGAAAAATGTGGTGACCGCATCCATGGGGGTTGCCTATGTATCCTTTTGGAGAAATTAGGTCAGTCATAGTTCGGACAAGAGTTTGATTGAAAATAGAAGAGTTGATTTGGAAAAGAGTTGAAGTTGGAATTTGGATTTGATCTAAATTTAGAACAGAAGATTAGAATTTGGAATTGAAAAGATTGATTTTGGAAAACTTGGTTTTAGGAAACCTAGACTTAGGAAAGATAGAATTTAGGAAAGACTTGACTCGGAAGGATTTAAGAAAGATTTGACTTGACTTGAAAGAGTTTTAGAAAAGATTAGATTTAAGAAATGTTCGAATTAGGAAAGTTTCAAAATAGGAAAGTATCATTTCAAGAAAGTTTCGTTTTAGGAAAGTTTTCGAATTAGGACAGTTTTCATTTTTGGAATGTTTTGAATTAGAAAAGTTTTCAAATTAGGAAAGTTTTCATTTTAGGAAAGGTTTTGAAATTAGGAAGTTTTGAAAGTTGGAAAGTTTAAAATTTAGGAAGTTTTAGATTTGAAGTTTTAGGAAAGTTTAGAATTTAGAAAGTTTGGAAGTTTAAAAAGATTTAACTTAAGAAAGTTTTGAATTTGGAAAAATTTGAAATTTAGATAGTTTAGGATTTTACAAAGATTTAAATTTAAGAAAGTTTAGAGTTTTGGAAAGATTTGAAAATTTTAGGAAACTTATGGTTTAAGAGAGAGTTGAATTAGGAAAGATTTAGATTTTGAGTTTTAAAATTTAGGAAAAATTTTTATATTCAAGTTTTGGGAACTTAAGATTTAGGAAAGTAGAAGATTAGGAAGGAGTTGAATTAGGAAAGATTTGGACTACGAAGGGTTAAGATTCCTATTTCCTAAAACAAGGGAATGAATTTCGTTTCCAAAAAGAGATGTTTTGATTTTGTTTCAAAAAACGGAGGACGGGATCTAGTTTCCTAAACGGGAGATTGGATTTAACAAGGATTTGGAAAGGGAGGTTTTAGAAACTCTAAATTTGGAAGACTATAGTTTTGATGTAGAAAATAGATTTTGAAAATATGTATAGTTTTGATGTAAAAAGGGAGATTTTGGAAACCTAAGTTTTAAGGTAAGTTTGAAAATCATGTTTTTGGAAAGAAAACTAGGATTTCCTAATCGTGAGTTCTAGGGCTTGACTTGGGTACCAAGAAAAGTGATTTTGGAAAGTGATTTTTTTTTTTTTTATTTTTGGAAACGAAGATTTTTGGAAAGAAAACCTAGAGAGGAGTTTCTAGAAGATGATTTTGGAAGGAAAGAGTTTTTGGAAAGATTTTTGGAAGGAGATTGTTGAAAAGAGTTTTTAGGAAAGAAATTTAGGAAGCGTTGTTAGAAAGTAAATTTTGAGGAGAGTATTTTGGAAAGGAGTTTAAAAGGGAGTTTTGAAAAATAGATTTTTGGAGGGAGTTTTTAGAAAATAATCTTGGAAAGAAGAGTTTTTGGAAAGCATGTTGGAAAAGAGATTTTTAAGAAGAAATTTTTGAAAAGAGAGTTTTTAGAAAAGTATAAAAATGTCTCACTTTCCTAAAGCGATTCTAACCATAAGAGGGCTAGAACCACTTTAAGAAAGTGGTTTTGAAAACAACAAGATTTAAAAATATGGACCATGAAAGTCACTTTAAATGTAACACTTTCCTAAAGCGACTATAGCCATGGAAAGGTTAGAATCACCTTAGGATTGTGATTTTGAAAACAAGTTTTGAAAAAGAAGATTTTGATGTAATTTTGAAAACAAGTTCAATGCAAGTTTTGAAAACGAGTTTGAAAACGATTTTGGAAAGATGCAAGATCATGATATGCACAATGCAAATTTGGGGTCGTGAACATACAAGGTTAAGGCTTCACCACATAATCAAGGGGGCCAAACCCACGTGGTCTCCGATTAGACTAAAAGAAAGCCCCCGATTGATTTTGGAAAACTTGGTTTTAGGAAACCTAGACTTAGGAAAGATAGAATTTAGGAAAGACTTGACTCGGAAGGATTTAAGAAAGATTTGACTTGACTTGAAAGAGTTTTAGAAAAGATTAGATTTAAGAAATGTTCGAATTAGGAAAGTTTCAAAATAGGAAAGTATCATTTCAAGAAAGTTTCGTTTTAGGAAAGTTTTCGAATTAGGACAGTTTTCATTTTTGGAATGTTTTGAATTAGAAAAGTTTTCAAATTAGGAAAGTTTTCATTTTAGGAAAGGTTTTGAAATTAGGAAGTTTTGAAAGTTGGAAAGTTTAAAATTTAGGAAGTTTTAGATTTGAAGTTTTAGGAAAGTTTAGAATTTAGAAAGTTTGGAAGTTTAAAAAGATTTAACTTAAGAAAGTTTTGAATTTGGAAAAATTTGAAATTTAGATAGTTTAGGATTTTACAAAGATTTAAATTTAAGAAAGTTTAGAGTTTTGGAAAGATTTGAAAATTTTAGGAAACTTATGGTTTAAGAGAGAGTTGAATTAGGAAAGATTTAGATTTTGAGTTTTAAAATTTAGGAAAAATTTTTTATATTCAAGTTTTGGGAACTTAAGATTTAGGAAAGTAGAAGATTAGGAAGGAGTTGAATTAGGAAAGATTTGGACTACGAAGGGTTAAGATTCCTATTTCCTAAAACAAGGGAATGAATTTCGTTTCCAAAAAGAGATGTTTTGATTTTGTTTCAAAAAACGGAGGACGGGATCTAGTTTCCTAAACGGGAGATTGGATTTAACAAGGATTTGGAAAGGGAGGTTTTAGAAACTCTAAATTTGGAAGACTATAGTTTTGATGTAGAAAATAGATTTTGAAAATATGTATAGTTTTGATGTAAAAAGGGAGATTTTGGAAACCTAAGTTTTAAGGTAAGTTTGAAAATCATGTTTTTGGAAAGAAAACTAGGATTTCCTAATCGTGAGTTCTAGGGCTTGACTTGGGTACCAAGAAAAGTGATTTTGGAAAGTGATTTTTTTTTTTGGAAACGAAGATTTTTGGAAAGAAAACCTAGAGAGGAGTTTCTAGAAGATGATTTTGGAAGGAAAGAGTTTTTGGAAAGATTTTTGGAAGGAGATTGTTGAAAAGAGTTTTTAGGAAAGAAATTTAGGAAGCGTTGTTAGAAAGTAAATTTTGAGGAGAGTATTTTTTTGGAAAGGAGTTTAAAAGGGAGTTTTGAAAAATAGATTTTTGGAGGGAGTTTTTAGAAAATAATCTTGGAAAGAAGAGTTTTTGGAAAGCATGTTGGAAAAGAGATTTTTAAGAAGAAATTTTTGAAAAGAGAGTTTTTAGAAAAGTATAAAAATGTCTCACTTTCCTAAAGCGATTCTAACCATAAGAGGGCTAGAACCACTTTAAGAAAGTGGTTTTGAAAACAACAAGATTTAAAAATATGGACCATGAAAGTCACTTTAAATGTAACACTTTCCTAAAGCGACTATAGCCATGGAAAGGTTAGAATCACCTTAGGATTGTGATTTTGAAAACAAGTTTTGAAAAAGAAGATTTTGATGTAATTTTGAAAACAAGTTCAATGCAAGTTTTGAAAACGAGTTTGAAAACGATTTTGGAAAGATGCAAGATCATGATATGCACAATGCAAATTTGGGGTCGTGAACATACAAGGTTAAGGCTTCACCACATAATCAAGGGGGCCAAACCCACGTGGTCTCCGATTAGACTAAAAGAAAGCCCCCGATTGATTTTGGAAAACTTGGTTTTAGGAAACCTAGACTTAGGAAAGATAGAATTTAGGAAAGACTTGACTCGGAAGGATTTAAGAAAGATTTGACTTGACTTGAAAGAGTTTTAGAAAAGATTAGATTTAAGAAATGTTCGAATTAGGAAAGTTTCAAAATAGGAAAGTATCATTTCAAGAAAGTTTCGTTTTAGGAAAGTTTTCGAATTAGGACAGTTTTCATTTTTGGAATGTTTTGAATTAGAAAAGTTTTCAAATTAGGAAAGTTTTCATTTTAGGAAAGGTTTTGAAATTAGGAAGTTTTGAAAGTTGGAAAGTTTAAAATTTAGGAAGTTTTAGATTTGAAGTTTTAGGAAAGTTTAGAATTTAGAAAGTTTGGAAGTTTAAAAAGATTTAACTTAAGAAAGTTTTGAATTTGGAAAAATTTGAAATTTAGATAGTTTAGGATTTTACAAAGATTTAAATTTAAGAAAGTTTAGAGTTTTGGAAAGATTTGAAAATTTTTTAGGAAACTTATGGTTTAAGAGAGAGTTGAATTAGGAAAGATTTAGATTTTGAGTTTTAAAATTTAGGAAAAATTTTTATATTCAAGTTTTGGGAACTTAAGATTTAGGAAAGTAGAAGATTAGGAAGGAGTTGAATTAGGAAAGATTTGGACTACGAAGGGTTAAGATTCCTATTTCCTAAAACAAGGGAATGAATTTCGTTTCCAAAAAGAGATGTTTTGATTTTGTTTCAAAAAACGGAGGACGGGATCTAGTTTCCTAAACGGGAGATTGGATTTAACAAGGATTTGGAAAGGGAGGTTTTAGAAACTCTAAATTTGGAAGACTATAGTTTTGATGTAGAAAATAGATTTTGAAAATATGTATAGTTTTGATGTAAAAAGGGAGATTTTGGAAACCTAAGTTTTAAGGTAAGTTTGAAAATCATGTTTTTGGAAAGAAAACTAGGATTTCCTAATCGTGAGTTCTAGGGCTTGACTTGGGTACCAAGAAAAGTGATTTTGGAAAGTGATTTTTTTTTTTGGAAACGAAGATTTTTGGAAAGAAAACCTAGAGAGGAGTTTCTAGAAGATGATTTTGGAAGGAAAGAGTTTTTGGAAAGATTTTTGGAAGGAGATTGTTGAAAAGAGTTTTTAGGAAAGAAATTTAGGAAGCGTTGTTAGAAAGTAAATTTTGAGGAGAGTATTTTGGAAAGGAGTTTAAAAGGGAGTTTTGAAAAATAGATTTTTGGAGGGAGTTTTTAGAAAATAATCTTGGAAAGAAGAGTTTTTGGAAAGCATGTTGGAAAAGAGATTTTTAAGAAGAAATTTTTGAAAAGAGAGTTTTTAGAAAAGTATAAAAATGTCTCACTTTCCTAAAGCGATTCTAACCATAAGAGGGCTAGAACCACTTTAAGAAAGTGGTTTTGAAAACAACAAGATTTAAAAATATGGACCATGAAAGTCACTTTAAATGTAACACTTTCCTAAAGCGACTATAGCCATGGAAAGGTTAGAATCACCTTAGGATTGTGATTTTGAAAACAAGTTTTGAAAAAGAAGATTTTGATGTAATTTTGAAAACAAGTTCAATGCAAGTTTTGAAAACGAGTTTGAAAACGATTTTGGAAAGATGCAAGATCATGATATGCACAATGCAAATTTGGGGTCGTGAACATACAAGGTTAAGGCTTCACCACATAATCAAGGGGGCCAAACCCACGTGGTCTCCGATTAGACTAAAAGAAAGCCCCCGATTGATTTTGGAAAACTTGGTTTTAGGAAACCTAGACTTAGGAAAGATAGAATTTAGGAAAGACTTGACTCGGAAGGATTTAAGAAAGATTTGACTTGACTTGAAAGAGTTTTAGAAAAGATTAGATTTAAGAAATGTTCGAATTAGGAAAGTTTCAAAATAGGAAAGTATCATTTCAAGAAAGTTTCGTTTTAGGAAAGTTTTCGAATTAGGACAGTTTTCATTTTTGGAATGTTTTGAATTAGAAAAGTTTTCAAATTAGGAAAGTTTTCATTTTAGGAAAGGTTTTGAAATTAGGAAGTTTTGAAAGTTGGAAAGTTTAAAATTTAGGAAGTTTTAGATTTGAAGTTTTAGGAAAGTTTAGAATTTAGAAAGTTTGGAAGTTTAAAAAGATTTAACTTAAGAAAGTTTTGAATTTGGAAAAATTTGAAATTTAGATAGTTTAGGATTTTACAAAGATTTAAATTTAAGAAAGTTTAGAGTTTTGGAAAGATTTGAAAATTTTAGGAAACTTATGGTTTAAGAGAGAGTTGAATTAGGAAAGATTTAGATTTTGAGTTTTAAAATTTAGGAAAAATTTTTATATTCAAGTTTTGGGAACTTAAGATTTAGGAAAGTAGAAGATTAGGAAGGAGTTGAATTAGGAAAGATTTGGACTACGAAGGGTTAAGATTCCTATTTCCTAAAACAAGGGAATGAATTTCGTTTCCAAAAAGAGATGTTTTGATTTTGTTTCAAAAAACGGAGGACGGGATCTAGTTTCCTAAACGGGAGATTGGATTTAACAAGGATTTGGAAAGGGAGGTTTTAGAAACTCTAAATTTGGAAGACTATAGTTTTGATGTAGAAAATAGATTTTGAAAATATGTATAGTTTTGATGTAAAAAGGGAGATTTTGGAAACCTAAGTTTTAAGGTAAGTTTGAAAATCATGTTTTTGGAAAGAAAACTAGGATTTCCTAATCGTGAGTTCTAGGGCTTGACTTGGGTACCAAGAAAAGTGATTTTGGAAAGTGATTTTTTTTTTTTGGAAACGAAGATTTTTGGAAAGAAAACCTAGAGAGGAGTTTCTAGAAGATGATTTTGGAAGGAAAGAGTTTTTGGAAAGATTTTTGGAAGGAGATTGTTGAAAAGAGTTTTTAGGAAAGAAATTTAGGAAGCGTTGTTAGAAAGTAAATTTTGAGGAGAGTATTTTGGAAAGGAGTTTAAAAGGGAGTTTTGAAAAATAGATTTTTGGAGGGAGTTTTTAGAAAATAATCTTGGAAAGAAGAGTTTTTGGAAAGCATGTTGGAAAAGAGATTTTTAAGAAGAAATTTTTGAAAAGAGAGTTTTTAGAAAAGTATAAAAATGTCTCACTTTCCTAAAGCGATTCTAACCATAAGAGGGCTAGAACCACTTTAAGAAAGTGGTTTTGAAAACAACAAGATTTAAAAATATGGACCATGAAAGTCACTTTAAATGTAACACTTTCCTAAAGCGACTATAGCCATGGAAAGGTTAGAATCACCTTAGGATTGTGATTTTGAAAACAAGTTTTGAAAAAGAAGATTTTGATGTAATTTTGAAAACAAGTTCAATGCAAGTTTTGAAAACGAGTTTGAAAACGATTTTGGAAAGATGCAAGATCATGATATGCACAATGCAAATTTGGGGTCGTGAACATACAAGGTTAAGGCTTCACCACATAATCAAGGGGGCCAAACCCACGTGGTCTCCGATTAGACTAAAAGAAAGCCCCCGATTGATTTTGGAAAACTTGGTTTTAGGAAACCTAGACTTAGGAAAGATAGAATTTAGGAAAGACTTGACTCGGAAGGATTTAAGAAAGATTTGACTTGACTTGAAAGAGTTTTAGAAAAGATTAGATTTAAGAAATGTTCGAATTAGGAAAGTTTCAAAATAGGAAAGTATCATTTCAAGAAAGTTTCGTTTTAGGAAAGTTTTCGAATTAGGACAGTTTTCATTTTTGGAATGTTTTGAATTAGAAAAGTTTTCAAATTAGGAAAGTTTTCATTTTAGGAAAGGTTTTGAAATTAGGAAGTTTTGAAAGTTGGAAAGTTTAAAATTTAGGAAGTTTTAGATTTGAAGTTTTAGGAAAGTTTAGAATTTAGAAAGTTTGGAAGTTTAAAAAGATTTAACTTAAGAAAGTTTTGAATTTGGAAAAATTTGAAATTTAGATAGTTTAGGATTTTACAAAGATTTAAATTTAAGAAAGTTTAGAGTTTTGGAAAGATTTGAAAATTTTAGGAAACTTATGGTTTAAGAGAGAGTTGAATTAGGAAAGATTTAGATTTTGAGTTTTAAAATTTAGGAAAAATTTTTATATTCAAGTTTTGGGAACTTAAGATTTAGGAAAGTAGAAGATTAGGAAGGAGTTGAATTAGGAAAGATTTGGACTACGAAGGGTTAAGATTCCTATTTCCTAAAACAAGGGAATGAATTTCGTTTCCAAAAAGAGATGTTTTGATTTTGTTTCAAAAAAACGGAGGACGGGATCTAGTTTCCTAAACGGGAGATTGGATTTAACAAGGATTTGGAAAGGGAGGTTTTAGAAACTCTAAATTTGGAAGACTATAGTTTTGATGTAGAAAATAGATTTTGAAAATATGTATAGTTTTGATGTAAAAAGGGAGATTTTGGAAACCTAAGTTTTAAGGTAAGTTTGAAAATCATGTTTTTGGAAAGAAAACTAGGATTTCCTAATCGTGAGTTCTAGGGCTTGACTTGGGTACCAAGAAAAGTGATTTTGGAAAGTGATTTTTTTTTTTGGAAACGAAGATTTTTGGAAAGAAAACCTAGAGAGGAGTTTCTAGAAGATGATTTTGGAAGGAAAGAGTTTTTGGAAAGATTTTTGGAAGGAGATTGTTGAAAAGAGTTTTTAGGAAAGAAATTTAGGAAGCGTTGTTAGAAAGTAAATTTTGAGGAGAGTATTTTGGAAAGGAGTTTAAAAGGGAGTTTTGAAAAATAGATTTTTGGAGGGAGTTTTTAGAAAATAATCTTGGAAAGAAGAGTTTTTGGAAAGCATGTTGGAAAAGAGATTTTTAAGAAGAAATTTTTGAAAAGAGAGTTTTTAGAAAAGTATAAAAATGTCTCACTTTCCTAAAGCGATTCTAACCATAAGAGGGCTAGAACCACTTTAAGAAAGTGGTTTTGAAAACAACAAGATTTAAAAATATGGACCATGAAAGTCACTTTAAATGTAACACTTTCCTAAAGCGACTATAGCCATGGAAAGGTTAGAATCACCTTAGGATTGTGATTTTTGAAAACAAGTTTTGAAAAAGAAGATTTTGATGTAATTTTGAAAACAAGTTCAATGCAAGTTTTGAAAACGAGTTTGAAAACGATTTTGGAAAGATGCAAGATCATGATATGCACAATGCAAATTTGGGGTCGTGAACATACAAGGTTAAGGCTTCACCACATAATCAAGGGGGCCAAACCCACGTGGTCTCCGATTAGACTAAAAGAAAGCCCCCGATTGATTTTGGAAAACTTGGTTTTAGGAAACCTAGACTTAGGAAAGATAGAATTTAGGAAAGACTTGACTCGGAAGGATTTAAGAAAGATTTGACTTGACTTGAAAGAGTTTTAGAAAAGATTAGATTTAAGAAATGTTCGAATTAGGAAAGTTTCAAAATAGGAAAGTATCATTTCAAGAAAGTTTCGTTTTAGGAAAGTTTTCGAATTAGGACAGTTTTCATTTTTGGAATGTTTTGAATTAGAAAAGTTTTCAAATTAGGAAAGTTTTCATTTTAGGAAAGGTTTTGAAATTAGGAAGTTTTGAAAGTTGGAAAGTTTAAAATTTAGGAAGTTTTAGATTTGAAGTTTTAGGAAAGTTTAGAATTTAGAAAGTTTGGAAGTTTAAAAAGATTTAACTTAAGAAAGTTTTGAATTTGGAAAAATTTGAAATTTAGATAGTTTAGGATTTTACAAAGATTTAAATTTAAGAAAGTTTAGAGTTTTGGAAAGATTTGAAAATTTTAGGAAACTTATGGTTTAAGAGAGAGTTGAATTAGGAAAGATTTAGATTTTGAGTTTTAAAATTTAGGAAAAATTTTTATATTCAAGTTTTGGGAACTTAAGATTTAGGAAAGTAGAAGATTAGGAAGGAGTTGAATTAGGAAAGATTTGGACTACGAAGGGTTAAGATTCCTATTTCCTAAAACAAGGGAATGAATTTCGTTTCCAAAAAGAGATGTTTTGATTTTGTTTCAAAAAACGGAGGACGGGATCTAGTTTCCTAAACGGGAGATTGGATTTAACAAGGATTTGGAAAGGGAGGTTTTAGAAACTCTAAATTTGGAAGACTATAGTTTTGATGTAGAAAATAGATTTTGAAAATATGTATAGTTTTGATGTAAAAAGGGAGATTTTGGAAACCTAAGTTTTAAGGTAAGTTTGAAAATCATGTTTTTGGAAAGAAAACTAGGATTTCCTAATCGTGAGTTCTAGGGCTTGACTTGGGTACCAAGAAAAGTGATTTTGGAAAGTGATTTTTTTTTTTTTGGAAACGAAGATTTTTGGAAAGAAAACCTAGAGAGGAGTTTCTAGAAGATGATTTTGGAAGGAAAGAGTTTTTGGAAAGATTTTTGGAAGGAGATTGTTGAAAAGAGTTTTTAGGAAAGAAATTTAGGAAGCGTTGTTAGAAAGTAAATTTTGAGGAGAGTATTTTGGAAAGGAGTTTAAAAGGGAGTTTTGAAAAATAGATTTTTGGAGGGAGTTTTTAGAAAATAATCTTGGAAAGAAGAGTTTTTGGAAAGCATGTTGGAAAAGAGATTTTTAAGAAGAAATTTTTGAAAAGAGAGTTTTTAGAAAAGTATAAAAATGTCTCACTTTCCTAAAGCGATTCTAACCATAAGAGGGCTAGAACCACTTTAAGAAAGTGGTTTTGAAAACAACAAGATTTAAAAATATGGACCATGAAAGTCACTTTAAATGTAACACTTTCCTAAAGCGACTATAGCCATGGAAAGGTTAGAATCACCTTAGGATTGTGATTTTGAAAACAAGTTTTGAAAAAGAAGATTTTGATGTAATTTTGAAAACAAGTTCAATGCAAGTTTTGAAAACGAGTTTGAAAACGATTTTGGAAAGATGCAAGATCATGATATGCACAATGCAAATTTGGGGTCGTGAACATACAAGGTTAAGGCTTCACCACATAATCAAGGGGGCCAAACCCACGTGGTCTCCGATTAGACTAAAAGAAAGCCCCCGATTGATTTTGGAAAACTTGGTTTTAGGAAACCTAGACTTAGGAAAGATAGAATTTAGGAAAGACTTGACTCGGAAGGATTTAAGAAAGATTTGACTTGACTTGAAAGAGTTTTAGAAAAGATTAGATTTAAGAAATGTTCGAATTAGGAAAGTTTCAAAATAGGAAAGTATCATTTCAAGAAAGTTTCGTTTTAGGAAAGTTTTCGAATTAGGACAGTTTTCATTTTTGGAATGTTTTGAATTAGAAAAGTTTTCAAATTAGGAAAGTTTTCATTTTAGGAAAGGTTTTGAAATTAGGAAGTTTTGAAAGTTGGAAAGTTTAAAATTTAGGAAGTTTTAGATTTGAAGTTTTAGGAAAGTTTAGAATTTAGAAAGTTTGGAAGTTTAAAAAGATTTAACTTAAGAAAGTTTTGAATTTGGAAAAATTTGAAATTTAGATAGTTTAGGATTTTACAAAGATTTAAATTTAAGAAAGTTTAGAGTTTTGGAAAGATTTGAAAATTTTAGGAAACTTATGGTTTAAGAGAGAGTTGAATTAGGAAAGATTTAGATTTTGAGTTTTAAAATTTAGGAAAAATTTTTATATTCAAGTTTTGGGAACTTAAGATTTAGGAAAGTAGAAGATTAGGAAGGAGTTGAATTAGGAAAGATTTGGACTACGAAGGGTTAAGATTCCTATTTCCTAAAACAAGGGAATGAATTTCGTTTCCAAAAAGAGATGTTTTGATTTTGTTTCAAAAAACGGAGGACGGGATCTAGTTTCCTAAACGGGAGATTGGATTTAACAAGGATTTGGAAAGGGAGGTTTTAGAAACTCTAAATTTGGAAGACTATAGTTTTGATGTAGAAAATAGATTTTGAAAATATGTATAGTTTTGATGTAAAAAGGGAGATTTTGGAAACCTAAGTTTTAAGGTAAGTTTGAAAATCATGTTTTTGGAAAGAAAACTAGGATTTCCTAATCGTGAGTTCTAGGGCTTGACTTGGGTACCAAGAAAAGTGATTTTGGAAAGTGATTTTTTTTTTTTTGGAAACGAAGATTTTTTTGGAAAGAAAACCTAGAGAGGAGTTTCTAGAAGATGATTTTGGAAGGAAAGAGTTTTTTGGAAAGATTTTTGGAAGGAGATTGTTGAAAAGAGTTTTTAGGAAAGAAATTTAGGAAGCGTTGTTAGAAAGTAAATTTTGAGGAGAGTATTTTGGAAAGGAGTTTAAAAGGGAGTTTTGAAAAATAGATTTTTGGAGGGAGTTTTTAGAAAATAATCTTGGAAAGAAGAGTTTTTGGAAAGCATGTTGGAAAAGAGATTTTTAAGAAGAAATTTTTGAAAAGAGAGTTTTTAGAAAAGTATAAAAATGTCTCACTTTCCTAAAGCGATTCTAACCATAAGAGGGCTAGAACCACTTTAAGAAAGTGGTTTTGAAAACAACAAGATTTAAAAATATGGACCATGAAAGTCACTTTAAATGTAACACTTTCCTAAAGCGACTATAGCCATGGAAAGGTTAGAATCACCTTAGGATTGTGATTTTGAAAACAAGTTTTGAAAAAGAAGATTTTGATGTAATTTTGAAAACAAGTTCAATGCAAGTTTTGAAAACGAGTTTGAAAACGATTTTGGAAAGATGCAAGATCATGATATGCACAATGCAAATTTGGGGTCGTGAACATACAAGGTTAAGGCTTCACCACATAATCAAGGGGGCCAAACCCACGTGGTCTCCGATTAGACTAAAAGAAAGCCCCCGATTGATTTTGGAAAACTTGGTTTTAGGAAACCTAGACTTAGGAAAGATAGAATTTAGGAAAGACTTGACTCGGAAGGATTTAAGAAAGATTTGACTTGACTTGAAAGAGTTTTAGAAAAGATTAGATTTAAGAAATGTTCGAATTAGGAAAGTTTCAAAATAGGAAAGTATCATTTCAAGAAAGTTTCGTTTTAGGAAAGTTTTCGAATTAGGACAGTTTTCATTTTTGGAATGTTTTGAATTAGAAAAGTTTTCAAATTAGGAAAGTTTTCATTTTAGGAAAGGTTTTGAAATTAGGAAGTTTTTGAAAGTTGGAAAGTTTAAAATTTAGGAAGTTTTAGATTTGAAGTTTTAGGAAAGTTTAGAATTTAGAAAGTTTGGAAGTTTAAAAAGATTTAACTTAAGAAAGTTTTGAATTTGGAAAAATTTGAAATTTAGATAGTTTAGGATTTTACAAAGATTTAAATTTAAGAAAGTTTAGAGTTTTGGAAAGATTTGAAAATTTTAGGAAACTTATGGTTTAAGAGAGAGTTGAATTAGGAAAGATTTAGATTTTGAGTTTTAAAATTTAGGAAAAATTTTTATATTCAAGTTTTGGGAACTTAAGATTTAGGAAAGTAGAAGATTAGGAAGGAGTTGAATTAGGAAAGATTTGGACTACGAAGGGTTAAGATTCCTATTTCCTAAAACAAGGGAATGAATTTCGTTTCCAAAAAGAGATGTTTTGATTTTGTTTCAAAAAACGGAGGACGGGATCTAGTTTCCTAAACGGGAGATTGGATTTAACAAGGATTTGGAAAGGGAGGAGGTTTAGAGAAACTCTAAATTTGGAAGACTATAGTTTTGATGTAGAAAATAGATTTTGAAAATATGTATAGTTTTGATGTAAAAAGGGAGATTTTGGAAACCTAAGTTTTAAGGTAAGTTTGAAAATCATGTTTTTTGGAAAGAAAACTAGGATTTCCTAATCGTGAGTTCTAGGGCTTGACTTGGGTACCAAGAAAAGTGATTTTGGAAAGTGATTTTTTTTTTTTTGGAAACGAAGATTTTTGGAAAGAAAACCTAGAGAGGAGTTTCTAGAAGATGATTTTGGAAGGAAAGAGTTTTTGGAAAGATTTTTGGAAGGAGATTGTTGAAAAGAGTTTTTAGGAAAGAAATTTAGGAAGCGTTGTTAGAAAGTAAATTTTGAGGAGAGTATTTTGGAAAGGAGTTTAAAAGGGAGTTTTGAAAAATAGATTTTTGGAGGGAGTTTTTAGAAAATAATCTTGGAAAGAAGAGTTTTTGGAAAGCATGTTGGAAAAGATTTTTAAGAAGAAATTTTTGAAAAGAGAGTTTTTAGAAAAGTATAAAAATGTCTCACTTTCCTAAAGCGATTCTAACCATAAGAGGGCTAGAACCACTTTAAGAAAGTGGTTTTGAAAACAACAAGATTTAAAAATATGGACCATGAAAGTCACTTTAAATGTAACACTTTCCTAAAGCGACTATAGCCATGGAAAGGTTAGAATCACCTTAGGATTGTGATTTTGAAAACAAGTTTTGAAAAAGAAGATTTTGATGTAATTTTGAAAACAAGTTCAATGCAAGTTTTGAAAACGAGTTTGAAAACGATTTTGGAAAGATGCAAGATCATGATATGCACAATGCAAATTTGGGGTCGTGAACATACAAGGTTAAGGCTTCACCACATAATCAAGGGGGCCAAACCCACGTGGTCTCCGATTAGACTAAAAGAAAGCCCCCGATTGATTTTGGAAAACTTGGTTTTAGGAAACCTAGACTTAGGAAAGATAGAATTTAGGAAAGACTTGACTCGGAAGGATTTAAGAAAGATTTGACTTGACTTGAAAGAGTTTTAGAAAAGATTAGATTTAAGAAATGTTCGAATTAGGAAAGTTTCAAAATAGGAAAGTATCATTTCAAGAAAGTTTCGTTTTAGGAAAGTTTTCGAATTAGGACAGTTTTCATTTTTGGAATGTTTTGAATTAGAAAAGTTTTCAAATTAGGAAAGTTTTCATTTTAGGAAAGGTTTTGAAATTAGGAAGTTTTGAAAGTTGGAAAGTTTAAAATTTAGGAAGTTTTAGATTTGAAGTTTTAGGAAAGTTTAGAATTTAGAAAGTTTGGAAGTTTAAAAAGATTTAACTTAAGAAAGTTTTGAATTTGGAAAAATTTGAAATTTAGATAGTTTAGGATTTTACAAAGATTTAAATTTAAGAAAGTTTAGAGTTTTGGAAAGATTTGAAAATTTTAGGAAACTTATGGTTTAAGAGAGAGTTGAATTAGGAAAGATTTAGATTTTGAGTTTTAAAATTTAGGAAAAATTTTTATATTCAAGTTTTGGGAACTTAAGATTTAGGAAAGTAGAAGATTAGGAAGGAGTTGAATTAGGAAAGATTTGGACTACGAAGGGTTAAGATTCCTATTTCCTAAAACAAGGGAATGAATTTCGTTTCCAAAAAGAGATGTTTTGATTTTGTTTCAAAAAAACGGAGGACGGGATCTAGTTTCCTAAACGGGAGATTGGATTTAACAAGGATTTGGAAAGGGAGGTTTTAGAAACTCTAAATTTGGAAGACTATAGTTTTGATGTAGAAAATAGATTTTGAAAATATGTATAGTTTTGATGTAAAAAGGGAGATTTTGGAAACCTAAGTTTTAAGGTAAGTTTGAAAATCATGTTTTTGGAAAGAAAACTAGGATTTCCTAATCGTGAGTTCTAGGGCTTGACTTGGGTACCAAGAAAAGTGATTTTGGAAAGTGATTTTTTTTTTTGGAAACGAAGATTTTTGGAAAGAAAACCTAGAGAGGAGTTTCTAGAAGATGATTTTGGAAGGAAAGAGTTTTTGGAAAGATTTTTGGAAGGAGATTGTTGAAAAGAGTTTTTAGGAAAGAAATTTAGGAAGCGTTGTTAGAAAGTAAATTTTGAGGAGAGTATTTTGGAAAGGAGTTTAAAAGGGAGTTTTGAAAAATAGATTTTTGGAGGGAGTTTTTAGAAAATAATCTTGGAAAGAAGAGTTTTTGGAAAGCATGTTGGAAAAGAGATTTTTAAGAAGAAATTTTTGAAAAGAGAGTTTTTAGAAAAGTATAAAAATGTCTCACTTTCCTAAAGCGATTCTAACCATAAGAGGGCTAGAACCACTTTAAGAAAGTGGTTTTGAAAACAACAAGATTTAAAAATATGGACCATGAAAGTCACTTTAAATGTAACACTTTCCTAAAGCGACTATAGCCATGGAAAGGTTAGAATCACCTTAGGATTGTGATTTTGAAAACAAGTTTTGAAAAAGAAGATTTTGATGTAATTTTGAAAACAAGTTCAATGCAAGTTTTGAAAACGAGTTTGAAAACGATTTTGGAAAGATGCAAGATCATGATATGCACAATGCAAATTTGGGGTCGTGAACATACAAGGTTAAGGCTTCACCACATAATCAAGGGGGCCAAACCCACGTGGTCTCCGATTAGACTAAAAGAAAGCCCCCGATTGATTTTGGAAAACTTGGTTTTAGGAAACCTAGACTTAGGAAAGATAGAATTTAGGAAAGACTTGACTCGGAAGGATTTAAGAAAGATTTGACTTGACTTGAAAGAGTTTTAGAAAAGATTAGATTTAAGAAATGTTCGAATTAGGAAAGTTTCAAAATAGGAAAGTATCATTTCAAGAAAGTTTCGTTTTAGGAAAGTTTTCGAATTAGGACAGTTTTCATTTTTGGAATGTTTTGAATTAGAAAAGTTTTCAAATTAGGAAAGTTTTCATTTTAGGAAAGGTTTTGAAATTAGGAAGTTTTGAAAGTTGGAAAGTTTAAAATTTAGGAAGTTTTAGATTTGAAGTTTTAGGAAAGTTTAGAATTTAGAAAGTTTGGAAGTTTAAAAAGATTTAACTTAAGAAAGTTTTGAATTTGGAAAAATTTGAAATTTAGATAGTTTAGGATTTTACAAAGATTTAAATTTAAGAAAGTTTAGAGTTTTGGAAAGATTTGAAAATTTTAGGAAACTTATGGTTTAAGAGAGAGTTGAATTAGGAAAGATTTAGATTTTGAGTTTTAAAATTTAGGAAAAATTTTTATATTCAAGTTTTGGGAACTTAAGATTTAGGAAAGTAGAAGATTAGGAAGGAGTTGAATTAGGAAAGATTTGGACTACGAAGGGTTAAGATTCCTATTTCCTAAAACAAGGGAATGAATTTCGTTTCCAAAAAGAGATGTTTTGATTTTGTTTCAAAAAAAAACGGAGGACGGGATCTAGTTTCCTAAACGGGAGATTGGATTTAACAAGGATTTGGAAAGGGAGGTTTTAGAAACTCTAAATTTGGAAGACTATAGTTTTGATGTAGAAAATAGATTTTGAAAATATGTATAGTTTTGATGTAAAAAGGGAGATTTTGGAAACCTAAGTTTTAAGGTAAGTTTGAAAATCATGTTTTTGGAAAGAAAACTAGGATTTCCTAATCGTGAGTTCTAGGGCTTGACTTGGGTACCAAGAAAAGTGATTTTGGAAAGTGATTTTTTTTTTTTGGAAACGAAGATTTTTGGAAAGAAAACCTAGAGAGGAGTTTCTAGAAGATGATTTTGGAAGGAAAGAGTTTTTGGAAAGATTTTTGGAAGGAGATTGTTGAAAAGAGTTTTTAGGAAAGAAATTTAGGAAGCGTTGTTAGAAAGTAAATTTTGAGGAGAGTATTTTGGAAAGGAGTTTAAAAGGGAGTTTTGAAAAATAGATTTTTGGAGGGAGTTTTTAGAAAATAATCTTGGAAAGAAGAGTTTTTGGAAAGCATGTTGGAAAAGAGATTTTTATTTTTTTGAAAAGAAATTTTTTTGAAAAGAGAGTTTTTAGAAAAGTATAAAAATGTCTCACTTTCCTAAAGCGATTCTAACCATAAGAGGGCTAGAACCACTTTAAGAAAGTGGTTTTGAAAACAACAAGATTTAAAAATATGGACCATGAAAGTCACTTTAAATGTAACACTTTCCTAAAGCGACTATAGCCATGGAAAGGTTAGAATCACCTTAGGATTGTGATTTTGAAAACAAGTTTTGAAAAAGAAGATTTTGATGTAATTTTGAAAACAAGTTCAATGCAAGTTTTGAAAACGAGTTTGAAAACGATTTTGGAAAGATGCAAGATCATGATATGCACAATGCAAATTTGGGGTCGTGAACATACAAGGTTAAGGCTTCACCACATAATCAAGGGGGCCAAACCCACGTGGTCTCCGATTAGACTAAAAGAAAGCCCCCGATTGATTTTGGAAAACTTGGTTTTAGGAAACCTAGACTTAGGAAAGATAGAATTTAGGAAAGACTTGACTCGGAAGGATTTAAGAAAGATTTGACTTGACTTGAAAGAGTTTTAGAAAAGATTAGATTTAAGAAATGTTCGAATTAGGAAAGTTTCAAAATAGGAAAGTATCATTTCAAGAAAGTTTCGTTTTAGGAAAGTTTTCGAATTAGGACAGTTTTCATTTTTGGAATGTTTTGAATTAGAAAAGTTTTCAAATTAGGAAAGTTTTCATTTTAGGAAAGGTTTTGAAATTAGGAAGTTTTGAAAGTTGGAAAGTTTAAAATTTAGGAAGTTTTAGATTTGAAGTTTTAGGAAAGTTTAGAATTTAGAAAGTTTGGAAGTTTAAAAAGATTTAACTTAAGAAAGTTTTGAATTTGGAAAAATTTGAAATTTAGATAGTTTAGGATTTTACAAAGATTTAAATTTAAGAAAGTTTAGAGTTTTGGAAAGATTTGAAAATTTTAGGAAACTTATGGTTTAAGAGAGAGTTGAATTAGGAAAGATTTAGATTTTGAGTTTTAAAATTTAGGAAAAATTTTTTATATTCAAGTTTTGGGAACTTAAGATTTAGGAAAGTAGAAGATTAGGAAGGAGTTGAATTAGGAAAGATTTGGACTACGAAGGGTTAAGATTCCTATTTCCTAAAACAAGGGAATGAATTTCGTTTCCAAAAAGAGATGTTTTGATTTTGTTTCAAAAAACGGAGGACGGGATCTAGTTTCCTAAACGGGAGATTGGATTTAACAAGGATTTGGAAAGGGAGGTTTTAGAAACTCTAAATTTGGAAGACTATAGTTTTGATGTAGAAAATAGATTTTGAAAATATGTATAGTTTTGATGTAAAAAGGGAGATTTTGGAAACCTAAGTTTTAAGGTAAGTTTGAAAATCATGTTTTTGGAAAGAAAACTAGGATTTCCTAATCGTGAGTTCTAGGGCTTGACTTGGGTACCAAGAAAAGTGATTTTGGAAAGTGATTTTTTTTTTTTTTTTTTGGAAACGAAGATTTTTGGAAAGAAAACCTAGAGAGGAGTTTCTAGAAGATGATTTGGAAGGAAAGAGTTTTTGGAAAGATTTTTGGAAGGAGATTGTTGAAAAGAGTTTTTAGGAAAGAAATTTAGGAAGCGTTGTTAGAAAGTAAATTTTGAGGAGAGTATTTTGGAAAGGAGTTTAAAAGGGAGTTTTGAAAAATAGATTTTTGGAGGGAGTTTTTAGAAAATAATCTTGGAAAGAAGAGTTTTTGGAAAGCATGTTGGAAAAGAGATTTTTAAGAAGAAATTTTTGAAAAGAGAGTTTTTAGAAAAGTATAAAAATGTCTCACTTTCCTAAAGCGATTCTAACCATAAGAGGGCTAGAACCACTTTAAGAAAGTGGTTTTGAAAACAACAAGATTTAAAAATATGGACCATGAAAGTCACTTTAAATGTAACACTTTCCTAAAGCGACTATAGCCATGGAAAGGTTAGAATCACCTTAGGATTGTGATTTTGAAAACAAGTTTTGACAAAAAAGATTTTGATGTAATTTTGAAAACAAGTTCAATGCAAGTTTTGAAAACGATTTTGGAAAGATGCAAGATCATGATATGCACAATGCAAATTTGGGGTCGTGAACATACAAGGTTAAGGCTTCACCACATAATCAAGGGGGCCAAACCCACGTGGTCTCCGATTAGACTAAAAGAAAGCCCCCGATTGATTTTGGAAAACTTGGTTTTAGGAAACCTAGACTTAGGAAAGATAGAATTTAGGAAAGACTTGACTCGGAAGGATTTAAGAAAGATTTGACTTGACTTGAAAGAGTTTTAGAAAAGATTAGATTTAAGAAATGTTCGAATTAGGAAAGTTTCAAAATAGGAAAGTATCATTTCAAGAAAGTTTCGTTTTAGGAAAGTTTTCGAATTAGGACAGTTTTCATTTTTGGAATGTTTTGAATTAGAAAAGTTTTCAAATTAGGAAAGTTTTCATTTTAGGAAAGGTTTTGAAATTAGGAAGTTTTGAAAGTTGGAAAGTTTAAAATTTAGGAAGTTTTAGATTTGAAGTTTTAGGAAAGTTTAGAATTTAGAAAGTTTGGAAGTTTAAAAAGATTTAACTTAAGAAAGTTTTGAATTTGGAAAAATTTGAAATTTAGATAGTTTAGGATTTTACAAAGATTTAAATTTAAGAAAGTTTAGAGTTTTGGAAAGATTTGAAAATTTTAGGAAACTTATGGTTTAAGAGAGAGTTGAATTAGGAAAGATTTAGATTTTGAGTTTTAAAATTTAGGAAAAATTTTTATATTCAAGTTTTGGGAACTTAAGATTTAGGAAAGTAGAAGATTAGGAAGGAGTTGAATTAGGAAAGATTTGGACTACGAAGGGTTAAGATTCCTATTTCCTAAAACAAGGGAATGAATTTCGTTTCCAAAAAGAGATGTTTTGATTTTGTTTCAAAAAACGGAGGACGGGATCTAGTTTCCTAAACGGGAGATTGGATTTAACAAGGATTTGGAAAGGGAGGTTTTAGAAACTCTAAATTTGGAAGACTATAGTTTTGATGTAGAAAATAGATTTTGAAAATATGTATAGTTTTGATGTAAAAAGGGAGATTTTGGAAACCTAAGTTTTAAGGTAAGTTTGAAAATCATGTTTTTGGAAAGAAAACTAGGATTTCCTAATCGTGAGTTCTAGGGCTTGACTTGGGTACCAAGAAAAGTGATTTTGGAAAGTGATTTTTTTTTTTGGAAACGAAGATTTTTGGAAAGAAAACCTAGAGAGGAGTTTCTAGAAGATGATTTTGGAAGGAAAGAGTTTTTGGAAAGATTTTTGGAAGGAGATTGTTGAAAAGAGTTTTTAGGAAAGAAATTTAGGAAGCGTTGTTAGAAAGTAAATTTTGAGGAGAGTATTTTGGAAAGGAGTTTAAAAGGGAGTTTTGAAAAATAGATTTTTGGAGGGAGTTTTTAGAAAATAATCTTGGAAAGAAGAGTTTTTGGAAAGCATGTTGGAAAAGAGATTTTTAAGAAGAAATTTTTGAAAAGAGAGTTTTTAGAAAAAGTATAAAAATGTCTCACTTTCCTAAAGCGATTCTAACCATAAGAGGGCTAGAACCACTTTAAGAAAGTGGTTTTGAAAACAACAAGATTTAAAAATATGGACCATGAAAGTCACTTTAAATGTAACACTTTCCTAAAGCGACTATAGCCATGGAAAGGTTAGAATCACCTTAGGATTGTGATTTTGAAAACAAGTTTTGAAAAAGAAGATTTTGATGTAATTTTGAAAACAAGTTCAATGCAAGTTTTGAAAACGAGTTTGAAAACGATTTTGGAAAGATGCAAGATCATGATATGCACAATGCAAATTTGGGGTCGTGAACATACAAGGTTAAGGCTTCACCACATAATCAAGGGGGCCAAACCCACGTGGTCTCCGATTAGACTAAAAGAAAGCCCCCGATTGATTTTGGAAAACTTGGTTTTAGGAAACCTAGACTTAGGAAAGATAGAATTTAGGAAAGACTTGACTCGGAAGGATTTAAGAAAGATTTGACTTGACTTGAAAGAGTTTTAGAAAAGATTAGATTTAAGAAATGTTCGAATTAGGAAAGTTTCAAAATAGGAAAGTATCATTTCAAGAAAGTTTCGTTTTAGGAAAGTTTTCGAATTAGGACAGTTTTCATTTTTGGAATGTTTTGAATTAGAAAAGTTTTCAAATTAGGAAAGTTTTCATTTTAGGAAAGGTTTTGAAATTAGGAAGTTTTGAAAGTTGGAAAGTTTAAAATTTAGGAAGTTTTAGATTTGAAGTTTTAGGAAAGTTTAGAATTTAGAAAGTTTGGAAGTTTAAAAAGATTTAACTTAAGAAAGTTTTGAATTTGGAAAAATTTGAAATTTAGATAGTTTAGGATTTTACAAAGATTTAAATTTAAGAAAGTTTAGAGTTTTGGAAAGATTTGAAAATTTTAGGAAACTTATGGTTTAAGAGAGAGTTGAATTAGGAAAGATTTAGATTTTGAGTTTTAAAATTTAGGAAAAATTTTTTATATTCAAGTTTTGGGAACTTAAGATTTAGGAAAGTAGAAGATTAGGAAGGAGTTGAATTAGGAAAGATTTGGACTACGAAGGGTTAAGATTCCTATTTCCTAAAACAAGGGAATGAATTTCGTTTCCAAAAAGAGATGTTTTGATTTTGTTTCAAAAAACGGAGGACGGGATCTAGTTTCCTAAACGGGAGATTGGATTTAACAAGGATTTGGAAAGGGAGGTTTTAGAAACTCTAAATTTGGAAGACTATAGTTTTGATGTAGAAAATAGATTTTGAAAATATGTATAGTTTTGATGTAAAAAGGGAGATTTTGGAAACCTAAGTTTTAAGGTAAGTTTGAAAATCATGTTTTTGGAAAGAAAACTAGGATTTCCTAATCGTGAGTTCTAGGGCTTGACTTGGGTACCAAGAAAAGTGATTTTGGAAAGTGATTTTTTTTTTTTTTGGAAACGAAGATTTTTGGAAAGAAAACCTAGAGAGGAGTTTCTAGAAGATGATTTTGGAAGGAAAGAGTTTTTGGAAAGATTTTTGGAAGGAGATTGTTGAAAAGAGTTTTTAGGAAAGAAATTTAGGAAGCGTTGTTAGAAAGTAAATTTTGAGGAGAGTATTTTGGAAAGGAGTTTAAAAGGGAGTTTTGAAAAATAGATTTTTGGAGGGAGTTTTTAGAAAATAATCTTGGAAAGAAGAGTTTTTGGAAAGCATGTTGGAAAAGAGATTTTTAAGAAGAAATTTTTGAAAAGAGAGTTTTTAGAAAAGTATAAAAATGTCTCACTTTCCTAAAGCGATTCTAACCATAAGAGGGCTAGAACCACTTTAAGAAAGTGGTTTTGAAAACAACAAGATTTAAAAATATGGACCATGAAAGTCACTTTAAATGTAACACTTTCCTAAAGCGACTATAGCCATGGAAAGGTTAGAATCACCTTAGGATTGTGATTTTGAAAACAAGTTTTGAAAAAGAAGATTTTGATGTAATTTTGAAAACAAGTTCAATGCAAGTTTTGAAAACGAGTTTGAAAACGATTTTGGAAAGATGCAAGATCATGATATGCACAATGCAAATTTGGGGTCGTGAACATACAAGGTTAAGGCTTCACCACATAATCAAGGGGGCCAAACCCACGTGGTCTCCGATTAGACTAAAAGAAAGCCCCCGATTGATTTTGGAAAACTTGGTTTTAGGAAACCTAGACTTAGGAAAGATAGAATTTAGGAAAGACTTGACTCGGAAGGATTTAAGAAAGATTTGACTTGACTTGAAAGAGTTTTAGAAAAGATTAGATTTAAGAAATGTTCGAATTAGGAAAGTTTCAAAATAGGAAAGTATCATTTCAAGAAAGTTTCGTTTTAGGAAAGTTTTCGAATTAGGACAGTTTTCATTTTTGGAATGTTTTGAATTAGAAAAGTTTTCAAATTAGGAAAGTTTTCATTTTAGGAAAGGTTTTGAAATTAGGAAGTTTTGAAAGTTGGAAAGTTTAAAATTTAGGAAGTTTTAGATTTGAAGTTTTAGGAAAGTTTAGAATTTAGAAAGTTTGGAAGTTTAAAAAGATTTAACTTAAGAAAGTTTTGAATTTGGAAAAATTTGAAATTTAGATAGTTTAGGATTTTACAAAGATTTAAATTTAAGAAAGTTTAGAGTTTTGGAAAGATTTAAAAATTTTAGGAAACTTATGGTTTAGGAGAGAGTTGAATTAGGAAAGATTTAGATTTTGAGTTTTAAAATTTAGGAAAAATTTTTATGTTCAAGTTTTGGAAACTTAAGATTTAGGAAAGTAGAAGATTAGGAAGGAGTTAAATTAGGAAAGATTTGGACTACGAAGGGTTAAGATTCCTATTTTCTAAAACAAGGGATTGAATTTCGTTTCTAAAAAGAGATGTTTTGATTTTGTTTCCAAAAACGGAGGACGGGATCTAGTTTCCTAAACGAGAGATTGGATTTGACAAGGATTTGTAAAGGGAGGTTTTAGAAACTCTAAATTTGGAAGACTATAGTTTTGATGTAAAAAATAGATTTTGAAAATATGTATAGTTTTGATGTAAAAAGGGAGATTTTGAAAACCTAAATTTTAAGGTAAGTTTGAAAATCATGTTTTTGGAAAGAAAATTAGGATTTCCTAATCGTGAGTTCTAGGGCTTGACTTGGGTACCAACAAAAGAGATTTTGAAAAGTGATTTTTTTTTTTGGAAACGAAGATTTTTGGAAAGAAAACCTGGAGAGGAGTTTCTAGAAGATGATTTTGGAAGGAAAGAGTTTTTGGAAAGATTTTTGGAAGGAGATTGTTGAAAAGAGTTTTTAGGAAAGAAATTTAGGAAGCGTTGTTAGAAAGTAAATTTTGAGGAGAGTATTTTGGAAAGGAGTTTAAAAGGGAGTTTTGAAAAATAGATTTTTGGAGGGAGTTTTTAGAAAATAATCTTGGAAAGAAGAGTTTTTGGAAAGCATGTTGGAAAAGAGATTTTTAAGAAGAAATTTTTGAAAAGAGAGTTTTTAGAAAAGTATAAAAATGTCTCACTTTCCTAAAGCGATTCTAACCATAAGAGGGCTAGAACCACTTTAAGAAAGTGGTTTTGAAAACAACAAGATTTAAAAATATGGACCATGAAAGTCACTTTAAATGTAACACTTTCCTAAAGCGACTATAGCCATGGAAAGGTTAGAATCACCTTAGGATTGTGATTTTGAAAACAAGTTTTGAAAAAGAAGATTTTGATGTAATTTTGAAAACAAGTTCAATGCAAGTTTTGAAAACGAGTTTGAAAACGATTTTGGAAAGATGCAAGATCATGATATGCACAATGCAAATTTGAGGTCGTGAACATACAAGGTTAAGGATTCACCACATAATCAAGGGGGCCAAACTCACGTGGTCTCCGATTAGACTAAAAGAAAGCCCCCGATATGGTGACCCTTTAATAGTCCAATCCTACACATGGACCGGGAATCCCCTTGTTTCAAGCATGCAACGAAGGGGGGGGAGGGGGGGGGGAAGATGGGGGATTAAAACAGAAGAAAACCCAAGTGGGTTAGGAGAGAGAAGAGAGTGGGGGGAAGTGCAGAAATTTAAATAAGAAGCCTACCTTGTATCTTCTTTATCTTGCTTAGCTTTGCAAGCTTTGCTTTGCTTTGCTTGTCTTGCTTCAATCTTCACTTCAATCTTCGAGAGTTCGTCTTCAATCTTTAAAGGAGGGTTGGAGGCTAGTGCATAAGTGTATGAGAGGGTATATGAGTGTATATGAGGCTAGGGTTTGGAGAACCTAGAGAAGCTAGGGTTTTGGGAGTGTACGAGCTCTATGTATCGAAATATAGGATTTTTAGATTGAGTTTATGGACCTCTTTCACGCTGGAGGAGGCTCTGTATTTATAGAGATGGGATAGACCAGGCATTTATTGCAGTGGTGCTAGGGTAAAATTCCTCTTGGCGCCACTAGGAGTGGCGGCAGGCCATTTCTTGGCTTGGCGTAACTATTAGTGGTGCCAGCCAGTTAAGAAAGTTTGTTAAGTCGGCAAGGAACGTAACTTTGACAGATTTGGGCACCTGTACTAGTGATTACCATACAATTTTTAGGCTAGCTTCATTAGGAGTGACTCTAGAAAGTTCGGGAATGATTTAAGAGACCGGGAATGACCCGGAAGGCTAGAAAAAGGGCAGGAACACTTAACAGTGTCCCGGAGGTATTTGGCCTGAAAAATGAGGATAGGATGTGTTGGAAGGGTTGACCAGGCCTTTAAGGGCAAAACGGTCAACTGGAACGGGAAGCTGCCGGGACGGACCCAGAATGTCCTAGAAAAAGACTAAAAATTTGAAAACATTATTCAGAATGTTCCCAAAGGTTGTCGGTTTGATACCTAGAGCCGGTGTGGTCAGAAAAGGCGACCGGCTCACCAGGGGCAAAACGGTCATTTTATACCGGGTTTGCCGGAATTGACTCGGAATGATCCGAAAAGGTAAAGGAAGGTTGAGAATACTGTAAGAAGAAATCCTAGGAGGTTACCGGTTTGATACCCAGAGCCGGTGTGGTCGAAAAAGGCGACCGGCGCACTAGGGCAAAACAGTCATTTTGTATCGGGTTTGCTGGAACTGACTCGGAATGAACCGGAAAGATAAAGAGAGGTTGAGAATACTATAAGAAGTATTCTTGGGAAGTTACCGGTTTGATACCCAGAGCTGGTGTGGTTCCCGGAGCATTCGGATGCCTAGGGGCAAAATGGTCATCTTGACCGAAAAGTCTCGGAATCGACCCGAAACGGACTGGAGGGCACCTAATCATGCCGGATTGCTTTTAAGACAATCTAGAAAGGTGGACTTGTTGTTCTAAGGGCTTAGGTGTGCTCTCGAGAAACGTGCCAAAAAATGGCCCTAGGGGTAGTTTGGTCATTTTTTACCGAAGTGGGCTAGCAGGCACCGGTGTTGACCTGGGTTTTGACTGTTTCCGCTACTCTAACGGTGGTCACGTGATACAGGGGTTTGTTGGTAATTCCCTACATTGACCTGTTTGCGAGTATTTCCGCTACTCTGATGGTTGTGATGTTTACGAGTATTTCTGCTACTCTGAC
The DNA here is from genome assembly GCA_033060915.1 of Euryodendron excelsum. Lineage (NCBI taxonomy): Eukaryota > Viridiplantae > Streptophyta > Magnoliopsida > Ericales > Pentaphylacaceae > Euryodendron > Euryodendron excelsum. The sequence goes on along the minus strand of CM065389.1, from coordinate 23,215,213 downwards.
GGTTCGCGATCATTCCCGAGACTGCCTGATCTCGGGAAGCTGCTAAAGGGACTTAGCGCCTGAGAAGTCAACTTTCTCAGAAGGCGTGCCTAAACGGACATTTCTGCATTGGCGGGCTAGCAGGCGCCAAAGGTGGACCGTTCTACCATCTAGGGGACTTGGAGTCTCGTCCCGGTCGATCGGTTTAAAGGGACTTACCGTTTCGAAGAGATTTTCTTCAAAAAACGTGCTGGATTGCCGTCTCGAGGAATCAACTATCTCGAGAGAGGGATTGGAATTGGAATTGGAAAGGGGACTTACCGTCTTCGGAAAGACGTGCCTGATGGAATAGATTTACCGTCTCGAGGAATCCACTGTCTCGAGAGAGGGAGTGAAATTAGAAAAGGAATTGGAAAGGACAATGCCCTTAAGGGCATTTTGGTCATTTTGCCTTTATTTAGGCCTGGTGGGCCTGCGAAGCGATGGATAGACGGGATTAGATCTAGAGAGTTGATTTCAATTGGAATACGTCCATATTAACTTGAGTACAAGTCTGGACGGAGCATAGACTGCCGAGCGGTCAAAAATAGGGTGCTTACATTAGTCTTCAGATTACACTTAGTATTAGGTGACCTAACACACCTTTAACCATGTTTGGTGGCAACTCCAAAACTTTTTCAAAAAAAGCCCTTAATCAAATCAAATGCAAGTTCAAATCCAGTTGTACTCGTCCTGTTAGGAGAGTGAGTTCTAACATAGAGAGTATCGAGTTTCGTTTGAGTCAAGACTTAGACTCGGGGCAAAAACTGGGGCGCGACAAAACCCTATGGGGTTTGGCCCAAAGGGGAGTTCATGGAATTAGGTTTGATTCATCTATTGCTTTTATGGGTTATAATCCTTAATTCGTTGGGGTCACTATAAAGGGCATTATAATCTAAAAATTCCCTTGAATGGGCAGATTATAATGGTTTTTTTTATTTAGAAGCTTGTGAACTCCATCAATACAGTATAGTATTTATCCATGTATGTTGTTTTTTAAATTTGTTGTAAGATACAAGGATACATGAAAAACAAACTTTAAACCATGAATGAGCTCCATCGATGGAGCTTCAACCATGGAGGTTCGACCATGGAGGTGTAGGATTATCACAATTGGATTTTGGACCTCCAAAATATCTCATGAATGAGACGAGCCTAGAATGGGGTCTTACATGTGACTTGTGTCGCGCCCCGATTTTTTAGGGTGTCCAAGGTCCTTTCGGCTTGGATACCCTAAAGTACAGAACTCTGTCACTAGAACTTGTCCTCCTAGAAGGACAAGTGCGACTAGGTTTGAAAATTGATTTGACTAACAGCTTTTTAAAAAAAAGGAGTCGACACCTAACTAGATAAAGGTGAGTTAGGGTACCTAAAACTAAGCGTTAATCCGAAGATTAAACTTAGAATTTTTGAAAAAGGTTTTTGAAAACTCCCTCAGGAGAGGGTTTTTAGAAAAATAGGTTGTTTGGCAACCTTTTGAAATGTTTAAGCCCTTTTTGAAAATAACTCCATTTTGGTCTTTCGAAAACAGAAATCTAAGGTCGGGGGTTGGTTACGTGTAGGAAAGATATCCTAAGATCATCACCCTACCCCGCCCTTTCAGTACCTACATGTCTAATCACCTTTTTGTTCGCTCACTAGAATAACCGGCTATCATTGTCCACTTTATATCCACTTTAGAATTTTGAAAACGGGGTTTAGTCATCACTATTCGAATGGATGATGCATCATGCAAGTTTTTGAAAAAAGTTTAAAAATAATAGAGGCTTTGAAAGAGTTTGGAATAGAAACTTTGAATTGATTGGAATTTTTGAAAAAGGGATTGGAGTTGAAATAAAAGTTATGACCGCACCATTTTAGGTTGCTTACGTATCTTATTTGGCAAGAATCAGGTCATTCGTAGTTCGGGCAAGAGCCCGATGGAAAATAGGCGCATTAGGGCCTTTGGAAGGTTTGAAAACACTTTGGGTCTTTGAAAAAGTTTAAGACACTTTGAGGTCTTTAGAAAAATTTAAGACACTTTGAGGTTTTGGAAGTTAAAGACTTTTTGTGGTCTTGAAAGTTTTGGCTTAAAATTAGATGGTGAAATGTTCTGAAAATGTTTTTGGATTAACATGAGAGAGTTTTGAAAAATGTTTTTGAATAACTCAAGAGAGTTTGAGAGTGTTTTTGAAGTCTTGTTTTGAAAACCTTGGAGATATGATTTTAGAATGTTTTGATGAATTTGTTTTTGAAAGTAGTTTTTGGGAATGGCCAAGAGTTTGAAATCCTAATATGGACAACCTTAGAGGTTGTTCTTGATTTATCACTTCTCCTTGGAATCCCTAACCATGAGAGGGTCAGGGACACCTTAGGTTTGTGACTCTTTGAAAACATTTTTGGAAAAGTCTTGAAGAAGGAATGTAAGAACATTTAAAGAGTTTATAGAGTTGGTTTTTTGAAATCAAGAGAGTAGGAGGTTTTAGAAAAATAGTTTGAAAATTTGAATGATCATTTAGAAAAGAGTTCAAGAGTTGGAACCTTGAAGTGTACTAACCTAAGTTGAATTAGCCTAGGGTTAAGGGTAAGCTAAAGTTAACTAACTTGGGTTAGGTCAACCTAGGGTTAAGATGACCTATGGTTAACTAACTCGAGTTAGGTTAACCTAAGGTTAAGATGACTTAAGGTTAACTAACTAGGGTAGGGTTAACCTAAGGTGAATGAACTAGGGTCAAGTTAACCTAGAGTTGGATTGAAAGATGATTTTGAAGTGTGGTTTGGTGCATTTTTGGAAAGAGTTTTGGAAAACAAAACATGTTACGCAATGGACTTTAGTAGGCCATCTCTTTGAAGATCATTTCCATAAAAATTTTGACTCTAATCAAGAGTATGGTTTGTATGGGTGATGCTTGGAGACCATTCTAAGGAAGGTTTCCTCATGGCCATTATAACCACTATCTTGACAAGAGTATAAGGGGTCAAGAATCAACATAACGATGGCAATTTTTGAAAAATCATTTTTAATGCAAAGATGGAGAGAATGCATTTTTGAGAATCATCTTTTGAGAAAGATTTTGAAAACCATTTTCCAAGGGGAGCATTCCATCAAGAGAGGGTTCATATGGTCAACAAAAGGGAGACCACTCAAGAGAGGGTTCCATGGAGCCATTCCAACCACTAAACTTGAGAGAATAGAAACCATAGAAATCAAAGAGTTTGAACATCATTCTTAGGCGGGCATAAAGAGAAAAGGGAACCATCCTAACAATTTAGGACTCCTATGGCCAATATATAGGGAAACCACTCAAGAGAGGGTTCTATGGGGCCATTTTAAGCACTAAATTTAAGAGAATGGAAACCTTGAAAATTAGAGAGTTTGAAAGCAACTTTTTATGCAAGTTGTAATGTAATGATGCAAAAATGTGAATTAGGAAGTAATGAGGGATTTTCTAAGGCATGACTCCTAAAGTCTCATCCTAAATTTCAAGAGGCCAACTCTTGGAACAATTTTGAAAGAAACGTAGAACTTGGAAATGGCATAAAAATAAGAGCAATGCAAGCATTGTGAAGCATGACAATAAGCATAAAATGAAACCAAGCACACAAGACATGATCAAGATAGCAATATGAAAGGGGTTATGATTCACATACAAGGCTTTTAGGCTACACCACATAAACAAGGGGCTCCTAGACCATACCATCTTAAAGTAGGCTAGCGAGAGGTCCTCCTACACGGTGGCTCTCACTTACTTTCCTCTAGGCATGATCTAAGAGCCCTCTTGGCTTAAGCATGCAAGAAAGAGGAGTTGAAGATGGGGATTAAAATAGAGAATAGCCTAAGTAGGCTAGGAGGGAGAAAGAAGAGAAGAGTGGGGGAGAGCATAAATGTAAAAGGGATACCACCTTTTGCCTTCACTACACTTGTAATCTTCAATGGATGTCTTGATTGGAGCTTGAGTGACTTCAAGAGGGCTTGAGAGGCTAGAGTGGAGTGTGTAAGTGTGTATGAGGCATTGTATATGGAGTGTATAGGCTTGAGAGTGGTAGAATCTAGCCTAAGTGTTAGAGGGGTGGAATATATGTAAGGATTCGAGTTTCTGGAGTGATTTCAGTAGAACTTCGCATCAATTTCGGACCTGAAATATGCAAAGGGGGAGGCCTCTATTTATAAGCAATCTGGAACAGGCCTTGCGCATGTGCTACAAGTGCATGGCCAAAATTTGGCCTTGCACATGTAGGACATGTGCAGGTACTGTTTCATTACCAGAATGACACGTGGCACCCATTGTACTGATTAAATCTCGACCGCTGATCAAAAGTTGGTTGATCTGATCAAAATTTGAGCACATGTAGCATACGCTCCGTCATCGGGAAGGTTCGTCCAAACTTTGCCTCGATAATTGAGTCAATCGGGAAGGTTTCGGGAGAATCGGCCGCACTCGGGACATCCTCGGGACATCCTCGGGACATCCTCCCAAGGCTTCCGGTGAAATTTCATGTTTTCAGGAAGTTTGAATTATTTTTGGAAGTGTGAGATATCATCTTGGGAAATGTGCCAAAAATGTCACTTTTGCGGAGCGTCTGTGATACGCTCCAGGGGTGTTTAAAAGTGATTGTCTTCGTTTTGTGTGATCGGGACCTTTTGGAAGCGATCCATTCGATCGGACCGTACCGATGGAAAGTACTTTGGAAATACTTTCGGGAATTCTCAGATTTACACGTTTCTCAAGTCATTTGACGATGCATTTTGATTAGGGAATCGGAGAAAAAATCAACCTTGGCAGAGCGTCTGCAAGATACTCTAGGGATGGCTGAAAGTTACAGTTTTCGCACCGTACGATGGAGAGCTTTAGGAAGCGATCTACTTGATCGAGCCATATCGATGGAAAGATCTATGGACGAGCTTCCAAGAATTTCCTGATTTACGCACTTCTCAAGTCGGTTGACGGTGCGTTATAACTAGGGAATCGGGGGGAAAAGACAATTTATGCAGAGCGTCTGCAAGACGTTCTAGGGAACTTTTATCGCGTCGTGTGAACTTAGTGTCGTAGGGTGTTCATTGGGTTAAACAAGGGCGTGTGGTGAAATCTCCGCTCGAAATCCCAAGGCCGGTGCTATTTCGGAGCATTTTTGGGCTTCTAGGGGCAAAACGGTCATTTTGACCGGAGTTGGCCGGAAATGATCAGGAATGGTTTGGTAGGTTGTGTTAAGTGTGCAAGGCTGTTTAGGGATGGTTTTGAGAGAATCTTTTACCGTTCAGCAAGGTTTGTGCCGTGTCAAGGCGCTCAGGGACAAAACGGTCATTTTGACCGGAATGGGCCGAAATAGGACCGGATTTGGACCAAATGGCGTGCGGGGGACGCCTAATGGTTTAACAACATTTTAAAAGGATGGAATTATCATTTTGAGGGATTTTGAACTTTCCCAAAACGTGCCTGGAGGCCCAAGGGGCAGGTTTAGTCATTTTTTACCGAGTCGGGCTAACAGGCGCCGATGTTGACCTAGGTGTTGGTTCCCAAGACCGCCCGGTCTCGAAAAACTACCTGTGCGGTGTTGGTCTCTAAGAACGCCTGTTCTTAGGAAACTACCTATAGGGGTGGTGCTGGTTCCTGAGAACGCCTGGTCTTAGAAAGCTACCTGGAAGGGTGGTGTTGGTCCCTTAGAACGCCCGATCTCGGAGAACTACCAAATGACAGACATTTTACGTTAGCGGGCTAGCAGGCGCCAGAAGTGAACCGTCTGGAATTTTTGATGAGGTGTTGGTCCCCGAGATCGCCTGATCTCGGGAAGCTACCTGGATGGCGTTGGTTTCCAAGACCGCCCGGTCCGGAAAGCTGCCTGGAATGATAGTGCTTACGGCTCCAGCGGGTCCTTGGGGACCCGAGAAGCGACCAGTTGACTGGATTGGAGATTGAAATGCTCGTCTTAAGCCTGCTTGTGTTGTGATGTTGGAAGCCGAACCCGGTCGGGCCAGAGATTACCGGGCGGGCAAAAATGGGATGCTTACAATTTGGATAGTCGATTAATTCTAGACTGTACCAAGGTCTTTGTCCCGATTCACATGGTTTATTTTGATTTGAAAAGGGCCATCAGTTTTGGAACAATTAAGGTGTGCTAGGACACGAAAAAGTGTGTTTTTGCAAACATGAATTTAAAGGCTAAAATCATGGTTTTAATGCAGAAAATATGACATGCAGTTTTGGAAAGGTTCCAAGTAGTTTGAAAAGGAATTTATGGTGTTTTAAAAAGTCCTTGATGATTTGACTCCATGTTGGTCTGCTTAATCAGGTCTAGGCTCGGGAATCTTGTTACGTGTTAGGAAGCATATATGATACAAATACAAACATCTAACCCTGCCTAAAATTGACATCACCCTTGCTATAGAAATCTCTTTTTCAGTGTCTATCGAATTCATTATCATCATCATGCTTGTGTACATGCATCATGTCAATTATGTGTAGTTGAGATTGATTTTGCTTATGTATGTATGTTGTGTGCGGATGTGCATGTGTAGTGAATATACGAATGCTTGCAGCATAACTGCTATGCTACTTATGGATGCAATATGGATGTACTGCTATTGGTTTTGAAAAGGCTATATACCCGACTTTGAAAGACTTGCCTCTCCTCTGAAGGAGGTTTTGAAATGTCATTCCAAATAAGGAATAAGACATGTTGCTACTTATGATGAGCTTTAATCGAGCTTAGAAAGGGAATCCAGACTGCTTACGTATCCTAATTGTGTAGGAATCAAGCCAAATGTAGTTTAGTGTGTGATTAATGGCTTAGAATTTATGAACAAAACTCCGTTTTGAAGTGTTAGGGTCCCTGCTTACTTGGGGAAAGGTGAGCGAGCTTGGGAAAGAACCCAGGCTGCCTATGTATGCTGTCATGGCAGGAATCAGGTCAAACGTAGTTCAAACTAACTGAAATAGGAAGGTGCTGATGCCACAGAGCTTCCCGGCTTTGACTGAAGGGTTATAAGAAGATTGTGCATGATTTTGCTGAATGATATGAAGCTAGTTTTTTGAAAAGGGATGTTTCCCTATTTATGCAATTTGGGCCGATTTGTACTGCTTTTGAAAATGGAAGTTCCAGTGTAGTGGCAACCATAGAGCGTATGTACATAAACTCAAAACTAACTCTAGTGCCATTTTTTTTAGAAAATAAGCGTTTTCTGAGAAAAGGGCATTTTGATTATTTTGGTAGTTTTAAGATTTTTGGTACGGAAGATCTGTGTAACGATAACCGTAGGGCATCCGTGTTATATCTATGACTTTGGTCTGTGCTTTTTAGAGAAAAATAATGTTTTTTTGCGAAAGGGTATTTTTGTCATTTTGGCAGGCCATGTATTTTTTATATCGAAAGATCCGTGTAGATGACAACCATATAGCATACATAACCATCATTAAAGTAGTTTTGGGTTTGAAAATGAGCATTACGACTACTCAAATAAGCCAGTTTGCATTTTTATGATTTTTGAAAATGAATATTATAATGGCTTATGACAAGTTAAAATGCAGTTATGTATAAGTATACAGAGGCAGTATGCCGGTTAAAAGCCTAATTAGGACATCAAAAATTGAGGAGTAGAATAAAAATTATGTAACTTCCAAGGCTTTAAAATGCATTTTTGTGTATTTGGAGTGATTTCAGTGGAGTCTTGGCTTAGTATAGATGCAGTTTGGTTGTAAAAAAATCAGGCAGAATGACGGTTTAGGTGGGAGCCGATTTTGAGCCAAAAATTGAGTAGAGTAATGGGTAGGCGAGATCCTATTTTGAATAAAAAATTGAGTACAGTAACGGCTAGGCAGGAGCCTATTTTGGACAGAGTGACAACTAGGTAGGGGCCTATTTGGTGCCGGGAGCTGGATAGAGTGACGATTATGCTGGAGGGATGGTAGGTGCTGGACCTCGCCTAAGGTAACAGTTTAGATACTCACTAAGCTATTCAAGATACCATGGTGTCGAATGGCTTTAGTTGGAACCTAAATTGACCGGTTTGGATTACATCTCACTGGTGGGATTCCCACAGCATTCTAGCCTAGCCAAAGGTCGATTTCACCATTCTCATTGGGCAGAGTTTTGGCTAGTTGGAAGCACCAATGTTTTAAAAATCAGATCGGACCGGCCAATTCAACCGGTTGAACCATTGACCAATCAAAGAAACGGTCCGGTTAGTCCTTTAAAGCTTCTTTGGTTAAAACCATGTCAAACCTAGCAAGAACCGCAGTTAAACCATGACCCAGTTGATTAAACTGGTTGTTGGACTATTCGGTTCAATATTTTAAGGCAAAATTTTAGGTTTTAATTTCAAAATTCTAGGTTTTAAGTGTCAAAACTAATGTAAAAAAATAAGACACCTTTTATTACTATTAATAAATAAATTAATGACATAATTATGACACACAGGTTAATAACGGCTTACTCGACAATTGAACTAGTGACCGTGACCCGGTCTCTTTTTTGATTTGCTTAACGGTCCGATTTTAAAACTTTGGGAAGCACTATCTTACTCAAAAATTGGACAGAGTTCTTGCTAGTTAGGAGTAGTTTCTGAATGCTTGAGCCTGAAAATAGGATGGATTTTCAACTAGGCAGGAGCGCTATCAGACCCGTTGATTGGGTATAACTTTGGCTAGGGTCAAGTGATTCTGGACTAGTCAATCGGACAGGGGTTTGGCTAGGTTGAGGCTAACCAGAATGGATTTGGTAGCGTGAGGCCATAAAAGGTAGAGCTTTCTCTTCTAGAGAGAGAGAGAGAGAGAGAGAGAGAGCTTTTCAAAGAGAAAGAGAGAGTAAAGGGAGTGAAGAGAGGAGTGAAGAAAATGGGAGGGGAGGTGCCCCCTACATATAGACATTTTTGCAATGTCGTGATGGGTAAATTACTTTTCATGGCGTTGTAATGCCGCGAAGGCCATTTTTGTTATTCATGGCATTATACTGATGTGAAGAAGGATTTCTTTCATCATGGCATTATAATGCCTTGCTTTTGGGAGGGGAGTGCATCATGATGACATTAACAAAAAGGCATTGGAATACCCAACACCTTTGATTTGTGCATAATGGCATTACAATGCCGTGAAGCTTTATTTTGCTCTTCATGGCATTATAATGTCGTGAAGGCTTAAAATGGCCTTCACAACATTCCAATGCCGTGAATCCTAGCCTTATTTGTTTTAGATTGTTTCGATGCTCTCCGGTTTAAGGCTTAAGCTCCCAATTGATGGACAGGACTTTGGAGGACGTCACCGAAGATTATCGGGCTCTAGTTTAGGTCATCAGAGCTTGTAAAGGCTCTAGTTTACGAGCTTCAAAAGCTTTGTGCTTTTGGTTTAGGGTTACTAGGTGATACTGGTAGAGATTAGGGATGAATGATCTTTGGGATAATGTTATTGGAGTTGGACGGGGATGTGGTCATCTGGACTCTAGTTTAAGGATATTGGAGATTACTAATCTCCAGGAATGATGTCATTAGAGTTAGACTGTCATATGATATTCTAGACTCCAGTTTAAGTATATCAGAGATTACTAATCTCTGGGATTGATGTCATCAGAGTTAGATTGTCATCTGATCTTCTAGACTCTGGTTTAAGGATGTTGGAGGTGTGCGATCTTCGGGAATAATATCATTGGAGTTAGATCGTCATCTAGTCCTTTGGACTCTAATTTAAGGATATTAGAGACGTGCGATCTTTGAGAATGATCTCATTAGAGTCATATAGTCATCCGGTCTTCTAGACTTAGGTTTAAAGATATCGGAGCCAGATGTATGATCTCCGAGAATGATGTCATCGGAGTTAGATCGTCATTCGGTCGTATAGACTCCGATTTAAGGATACTGGAGACGTACAATTTTTGGGAATGATGTCATCAGAGTCAAAATGTCATCCAGTCTTCTGGACTCCGATTTAAGGTGTCATTCAAGTTCGACCATCATTCATTCTTTTGGACTTTGGTTTAAGAGCGTCATCAGAGTTTGATCATCATCCGGTCTTCCAAACTCTAGTTTGAAGTGTAATGTGTGTTGGGGGTCAAAATTTGGGTGTCAACAAGGGTATTCGGCCATGGAGGAAGAAGAGTTTCCTAAATTTTTCCATGCTTGGTGTCCAAGGAATTGATTAGAAAATCTACTTTCCAATCTTGGTGGTCAAATATTTTGCAATCCAAGGCTCATAAAGAAGACCAGAGATTTCTAATTTAAAATAGGAAATAAATATCCATGAGATATGGGGTTTCCATGCAGATGGATGATTTACTTTCTTAATATGTTTGATTGCCTATTTTGCTTATATATATATATATATATGTTTTATCTTGGATGTGCATGTAGCTTCCCTTATAAGACTAAAGTTTCCTGTGCATATATTTGACTATGATATAGGTGGAACATTCATTTGAATTAGAGAAGCATCTCGCATGCTATAATGCTTATATTCCTATTTTACCTTGGAATCCCGATTTTAAGAGAATGAACTTAGTCAAGGTTTCTTATTTTGAAACTTTCGTATGTTGAACTAGTTTTGCGAAATGACCTTTTTTGGTCAAATTTGTCAAGTTTTTCAAATTATTTAGCTGCCATACTTACGTACTTTCCAAAAGTGGCAAGTTCCCAAATTTTGTAAAAGTTTTCAAAAATGGAAAGTTTGCTGAAATGTCCTAGGTTATTTAATGATAGTTTACAAATTTGGAAAGTTTCCTTATTTTGGAAGTTTCTTAATTTGGAATTGTTTCAAAAAAAATAAGTAGGACATTTTTTTTAAAAGAAAAAGGAGACAATGACTAATCAAAGTAAGACTAAGGTCATTGGATGGCAACTAGTCCCTAATGGGTTAGTGGGGTTCACGACCCACTTGAGTTTGCTGAAAAACTTTTTTCATCAATTTGGGTTTCTATGATTAAAATAACTAAACTTAGCATTCTTACATGCACATATTTTGATTTGGAATCAAATTGTATGTAAGAACTCTTAACTTTATTTAATCAAGTGGGAAGGGGAGTACTATATATCCCACAACCTTTACATTGTTGGCTCACAAGTAAGGTAAACGTGTACCTCGTCACGAATCTTGCGTGCTCCTTTGGAGGGTGTATTGTTCATTGCTTACAGATTGTGAGTTTTCTTATGATAGAGTTGAGCTGTATACGGGTGAGGGTTTTTTTGCCCTATGGAGATGCTTCATCATTCAAGTGCTCTTTGACTTTTTACAATGGTGTACACTAGACTAATCTAGGATTACTTTGTCACGAATCTTGTGTGCTCCTCTGGAGTGCAATCTTAGGTTGGAGGGTTAAAGAATATTAGTTATCAACCTTCACATGGCATAAGATGCCTAGATAGTGGGAGTTGATGGAGTATCCACACTAGTTAGTGGGCTTGTACTTCGTCAAGAATCTTGCTTGCTCCTTTGAAGGGTACTAGGTAGTTCACTAGATAGCTTGTGAGACTGAAAATTTCTAAAGTGCATGTGGTTTGAGAGTACCACGGGATTGCATTCATTCACTCATTCATGAAATCTAAATTTAAATAATTGCTAATGTATAGATGTCCGCTTATATTTCATATGTCTACTCTACTTAATCCACTAGCTATTATCCTCTGGCAAAACAAGCTTATTGGCGCAAATTATATGGACTTGAAAAGAAACCTTGATATTATGCTTACAGTTGGTTACAAATTTGTCCTTACCCAGCCCCGTCCTGATATACCAGGGGCTAGTGCTTCTTAAGATGAGATTGATGCATATCGAAAGTGGCAGAAGGTTAATGAAATGTCTTGTTGTTATATAATTTCATCTTTGTCAAATATGTTGCAACATCAGCACCAAAATATGCCTACTGCTGTTGATATGCTTCATAATCTCAAGGAGATGTTGGGAGAGCAAGGCCGACCTACTAAAAAGGAACCCATAAGGAACCTACTTAACACCAAAATGGCTGAGGGCACTCCAGTCTAAGATCATGTTTTGAAAATGATTAGGTTTTTGGACCAACTTGAGATTCTCAGAGTTGATATTGATGGGGAGTCCTAGATTTATATGATTCTTCAGTCGCTACCTAGTTCATTCAATCAGTTCAAGCTAAACCAGTTGATGAACAAAAAGGATTTTACTCTAGTTGAACTAATGAATGAACTAGGCAGTTGAAGGAATTTTCAAGGCCAAAGGGAGTGTTAATATGGTTCAGGATCGAATAAATTCTTCTAAGTCCAAGCGGAAAGACAAGAAGGTTTGGAAGAAGAACAAGCTCAAGGGAGCATCCTAGAGAGTAGCCAAGCCTAAGGCAGTTATTTAGGATCAGAAGTCAAAAGGGAAGTGTTTGCTTTGTGGCAAGACCGGGCATTGGAAAAGGAATTGTCCAAACTTCTCGCCAAACAAAGGCAAGGTATGGTTGAATCACTTATAACTAAAACATATTATGTGGCGAATTCTACGGAGACCTGGGTTATAGATTTGTGAGCCACTAATCATGTTTGTAATTCTTTGCATGAGTTCTAGGTAACCAGGAGTTTGTACTTGGGAATGTATGATTGAGTATCTACAATGGTCATAAGATTAATTAGGTTATCTATTAATCATAGGAGTTTAATTTTGGATCATTGTTATTGACACCCGAATTTTGACTCCCGGTAGACTCATCGCATCCTAAATCGGTGTTCTGATGACTGCATCCCGATCAGACTCCAATGACACCTTAAATTGGAGTTCGATGACTGCATCCTAATCGGACTTCGATGACACCCTAGACTAAAGTCCAGGTGACCACATCTTGGTCGACTCTAAGGACACCTTAGACTGTCCTAGTCAGATTCTGATGAAACCATAGACCAGAGTCTAGGCGACCGCATCCCAGTTAGACTCAGATGACATCGTCATTGGAGATCAGTTATCTTCGATCACCTTAGACTAGAGTCCAGGCGACCGTATCCCGGTTGAACTTCGATGACACCTCAAACTAGAGTCCAGACGATTGCATCCCGGTCAAACTTCGATAACACTTTACACTGGAATCTAGGTGACTGCATCTTGGTTTGACTTTAATGATGTCATTTCAGTGATTAGTCATCTCCAATCACCTTAAACTGGAGTCTAGGCAACTGCTCCTGGTCAGACTCCGATGACATCATGCCTAAGATTGGTCATCTTTGATCACCTTAGATTGGAGTCTAGGCGACCATATCCCTATCAGACTCTGATGACTTCATTTGAGAGACTAGTTGTCTTCAATCTCTATCAGCGTCATTAGCTCGAGTCTCGATGACCGCAATATGGCTAGACTCTAAATCATTAAACTAGAAGCCCGAAGCTTTTGAAGCTCGTAAACTAAAGCCTTGACAAGCTCTAATGAGCTAAATTGAAGGTCGGTGATATCGGGCATCACCCTCCAAAGTCTGGTCCATCAATCAGGAGCACAAACCTTGAGCTGGAGAACACTAGAGAAATCCAAAACATAGAGGAACAAGCCTTACGACATTGCAATGTTGTGAAGGCCAAAATCCACCCTTTATTGCACTACAGTGCTGTGAAGCAACAATTTCAAGCCTTACACATTGCGGTGTCGTGAATCATGAATTCCAAGCATTACAGTGAAGAAAAAAAGCCAGGCATTAGGCACTGCACTACCGTGGTGCACAAAACCTAGGCCTTGGGCATTGTTGTGTCACATCTGTTGAAGTCATGCTGACATCATCAGGGTGACATCACCATTTGCTACGTGACAAAATTTTGGTGGAGCCACATCTCCCCTCTCCAAAAGTTAGCCATTGGAAGGCCTCAAAGAAGAAAACCATGGTTTGTGGCATTATAATGCCTCAAAAAAGAAATTTGTGCTATGTGGCATTGCAATGCTACAAAGAAGAAAGTCATACTTTGTGGCCATTATAGTGGTGTAGCAAATTTCTTTATATATTGGGGCACCCCCTTCGATTTCTTTACCCCCTCACTTCACACACCTTATGTCTCTCTCTCTCTCTCTCTCTCTCTCTCTCTCTCTCTCTCTCCACAAAAGAGAGCCCCTTCTGGCCTCATGCTGCTAAATTCGGCCTAGTCAGCTTCAACCTTGTAGGACCCCTATCTAATTGACTGATTTGGAATCACCCAACCCTAGCCAAAGCTTTGCTCGACCAACAGGTCCAATAGCGCTCTTGCCTAGCTAGAACTTTATCCAATTTTCGAGCCCAGGGACTCAGAAACTACTCCCAACTAGCCGGAACTCTGTCCAATTTTTAGATAAGATAGTACTTCTGACTAGCCAGAACTCTGCCTGATGGGAATGGTGAAATCGGCTTCTTGCTAGGCCAGAATACTGCCAGAATCCCGCCAGCGAGGTATAATTCAAACCAGTTAGTTTAGGTTTCGACTGAACCCATTGTAATGCTATGGTGTTCACATGTCTTAGTGGGTATCTAAACTGTTACCTGGGGTAAATTTCAGCACCTATCGTCCCTCTAGCAAAGCCATCACTCTGCTCGAGTCTTGGCTCCAAACAGGCCCCTGCCTAGCTGCCATTCTATTTGAATTTCAACTTGAAACAAGCCTCGGCCTAGCCATTACTCTACCCAATTTTTGGCAACCAGACTGCCTTCGTTCTAAGTTGGAACTTAGTCGAAGTCACTTCACATACATAAACTGGCATTTTTAGTCACAAGATTTGTGCATACTTTTCTTTTACTCCTTTTTAATTTTCGATGGCCTGCTTATGTGACGTGCCCCAGTTTTTGACCTCGGGTCTGGGTCTGGGTCTTGACTCGAAACAAAAACCCAATACTCTCTCTATTAGAACTCACCCTCCTAAGAGAATAAGTGCAATAGGGTTTGAGTTCGAAATTGATTTGATTAAGGGCTTTTTGAAAGGGTTTGGAGTCACCACCTAACATGGTTAAATGTGTGTTAGGTCACCCAAAACTAGGTGTTATCTTAGAATCTAACTTAGGTTTTTCGAAAATGATTTGAAAATGTCCTCTTGAGAGGTGTTTTAGAAAATAAGGTTGTTTGGCAACCTCTAAAATTGTTTTTAGCCCTTTTGAAAAATGACTCTGGTTTTAGTTTTTGAAATAGAGATCTATGGTCTGGGGGTTGGTTACGTGTAGGGAAGATACCCTAAGATCATCACCCTACCCGACCTTTGCGGTACCTACATGCCTATTCACCCTTAGGTTTACTCACTTAAATCTCCGGTTCCCGCTTATGTCCACTTAAAAAGATTTTGAAAAGGATTTTTTCATCACTATTGGAAAGAATCATGCATGATGAAATTTGAAAAAGAGTTTGAAAGAGACTAGGGGTTGGCAAAAACTCTTGTGAACTTGTCTCGAAAGGATTTTTGAAAAATATTTTTTATGTACCTTATGAAAGGTATGTTGATGTTTTATTGCCTTTGAGAGGTTAGTTATGTAAGAACTAAACTTGTTCAAGACCATGAGTTTTAGAAAGCATGTTTAGAAAGAGGGGCTAAAAACTTCCTTTGTTTGAATAATTTACTTGATCTTGGACAAACCTAACCATAGAAAGGCCTAGGGTTGTTTCAAGAATGTGATGTTCGAAAATAGTTTTTGGAAAGAGATTTTGTAAAACATTTAGGTTTTGAAGGCCCAATATTAACCTTTTAGGTTTCATTTGATGTATCATTTTTCATAGGAAACCCTAACCATGAAAGGGTTAGGATTATCTTAGGGCTATGAGTTTTTGAAATCATTTTGCAAATAGTTTTTGAAAAAATGGTAAGTGTCTAGCTATTTTGGATTGAGACAAGTTTGAAAGAGCTTTCTAAAATATTTTTGGGTTTGAGTTGGAGTTTGAAAAAGGTCCTAGAGTTAAGATCTTGAAGCCACTTAACCTTGGCTGGGCAGATTAGGGTTAAGAAAAGTTGGGCTAGGTTGACCTATAGTTGACCTAGGTGTTGTGCCCCGATTTTTTGTACTCGAAAAAATACAATTGAGAAAAACATGATACTATCTTGTTAGAACTCATCCTCCTAGAAAAATGAGTGCGACTAGGTTTGAACTAGAAATTGACTTGAATAAAAGCTTTTAGAAAAGATCTGGAGTTACCACCTAACTTTGTTAAGGTGAGTTAGGTCATCTAAAACTAAGTACAATCCAAATATTAAACTTATGGTTTTTGAAAAGATTTTAGAAAACTTCCTCAAGAGAGGGTTTTTGGAGAAAACAGGCTGTTTGGCAACCTTTGGAAAAGATTTAAGCCCTTTCTGAAAATGACTCCATTTTTTGTCTTTGAAAATAGTGATTCTAGGCTTGGAGGTTGGTTACGTATAGGGAAGATGCACTAGGCTATCACCCTATCCCGCCCTTGCCGTACATACATATCTTTTCACCCTAGGTCAACTCATTTAGAATTTTCGATTATCCAATGTCGGATTATATCCACTTTGAAGGAGAATTTTTGAAAGAGGTTTGATGTAATGCATGACATGCAAGTGTAAGAAAATGATTTGATTTAAAAAATAGATATGAAGCTCGAAAAAGGTTGTGAAAGTTGGTAACTTGAAAAATGTTGTGGAAAATTAGAATTTGAAAAAGGTTGTGGGAAATTGAAATTAAAAAAAGGTTGTAACTGCACCTATGAAGGTTGCCTACATATCCTTTTGCTGGGAAATCAGGTTAGCTGTAGTTCGGACTCGGGGTCCAATTGAAAATAGACACTTTGAGGTCTTTGAAAAGTTTGACTTGAAAAGGTTTGATTTGGAACTTTGATTGGAAAATTGGAAATTGAACTTCGAATTGACTTCAATTTGAAATTGAACTTGAGGATTTGAAATTGAGTTTTGATTTGAAATTGAACTTGAGGAGTAGAACTTGGACTTGTTTTGGAAAGATTGAGTTGAAATTTGAAATCATCTTGACTTAGATTGAAGTTTTAAAACTATCTTGGTTTAGAAAAGAGTTTTAGAAGAGTCTTTGAATATAGTTAAAACTTCCTAACTTTAGGGTTAGGGTTGAACTAGGGTTTAGACATCTTAGGAATTAGGTAACCTAGGGTTGAAGCATGCAATTGAAATAAGAAGGTTTGATATTAGAACGTTAGATTTTAGGAAAGTTTCGAATTACGAAGGTTCCAAATTAGGAAAGTTTCGAATAAGGAAAGTTCCAAATTAGGAAAGTTTCGAATTAGAAAAGTTCCATACTAGGAAAGAGTTGTTTTTGGAAAGTTCCATTTTAGAAAAGAGTTGATTTTGGAAAGATTTGAATTTGGAAAGTTTTTAATTTGGAAAGATTTGAACTTAGAAAGATTTGAAATTTGGAAAGATTTAGAATTAACAAAGATTTAATTTCTATTTCCTAAAGTTGAAGATTGGATTTTATTTTAAAAAATAGAGGATTTGATTTTGTTTCCAAAATTAGAGGATTTGACTTGGTTTCCTAGATTGGAGGATTTGATTTGACATGGAGTTGGAAAGGTTGAGTTTTGAAAATCTTGGATTTAAAAATCTATGATTTGGTGGAAAAAGGGTTTTTGAAATCTATGATTGAATGAAACTACACAATCATGATTTTAAGAGAGGAATTAGGATTTTCTAATCATAGATTCTTGGTTTGGACTTCAAGACAAAGAGTTTTTGAAAAGTAGATCTTTGAAAAGAGTTTTTAGAAAGCAGATTTGCAAAACTATTTGGAAAGAAGTTTGAATATGGACTTTTGTAAGTCTCATGAATATCTCACTTTTCTAAAACGATTCTAACCATGAAAAGATTCGAACTATTCTAAGGTTGTGATTATGATAACAACTAGGGTATGAAATATAGACCATAATGATCACATTGAATGTAACACTTTCCTAAAATAACCTTAACCATGGAATGACTAGAATCAATTTAGGATTGTTATTTTGATATAAACAATTTAGGGTTTACACCCAAAATTTAGACCTTGATAGTTACATTAAATATAACACTTTCTTAAAACAACCTTGACCATGGAATGGCTAGAATCATCCTAGGAGCATGATTTTGAAAATCAGTTTGAAAGAAAGAGATTCTGAATGCAAGTTTTGAAAGAAAACTTTGATGCAATTTTGAAAATAATTTTAAATACAATTTTGAATACAATGTATGAACATAACAACCATAATATAATAGGGATGTGAACATACAAGGTTGGGCTTCACCACATAATCAAGGGGGCCGAACCCACACTGCCATAGGCTGAACTTGAAGAAAGCCCCTAGCAAGGTGACCTGCAACAATTCATCCTAGGCATGAATTGGGGAGTCCCTTATTTTAAGCATGCAAGAAAATGAGGTAGAAGATGGAGATTAAAATAGAAGAAAACTAAAGTGGGTTAGGAGAGAGAAAAGAGAGGGGGATTATATAAAAGTAGATAGAAAACCAACCTTGTCTTCTTCTTGCTTTGATTGCTTTGTTTGCTTTACTGGACTTAGACTTTGAGAGCTTTGAAGATACAACACTTGGTCTTCAATGGATGTTTGGAGACTTGTAAGTGAGTGTATAGGGTGTATAGAGGCTAGGGTTTGAGTGTATGGAGACTAGGGCTTGCGAAGGCTTGAGAGAATTAGGGCTGTGAGGGAACTTGAGTTCTATTTTTAGGGAAGCAGAGTTTCTGGACTGAGTTTACAGATCTTTTTTATGTAAGGGGAGGGTCTGTATTTATAGGCAATTGAAACAAGAACTGGTGCCTGTTGCAGTGGCGCTGGTGCTCTTTTAAGGCGGTAAGAAACGTATATGTTGACCATTGGGATGCAAGGCAAAAGATTTGGGCTCCTATCCTAGTGACTACCATGCAATTTTTGGCTTGGCTTGGCTTGGCTTCGCTAGGAGTGATTCTAGAGAGTCTGGGAATGATCTGGAAGGCCGGGGATGGACAAGAACCCTTGAAAGAGTGTTCTGGAAGTAACAGGCTTAAGAAATAGTGCCAGAATATTTGAAAAGGTTGACTGGCCCACCAGGGGTAGAATGATCATTTGAATCGAGAAAACACCGTAATGGACCCGGTGTGGCACATGAGAAGAATGGAAGGTTGGAAACACTATGGAGAATGTTCCGAGAGATTACCGGTTTAATACCTAGAGCTGGTATGGTTAGAAGAGATGAATGGCCTACTAGGGGCAAAATGGTCATTTTACACCAGGCTTATCGGAATAGACTCAGAATGGTCCAAAAAGGTGCTGGAAGGTCAAAACTACTATAAAAAGCATCCTTGGGAGGTTATTAGTTTGATACCCAGAGTCGATGTGGTTCCTAGAGGCGATTGATTGTCTAAGGGTAAAATGGTCATTTTGATCGGATAGTCTTGGAATTGATCTAGAATTGACTGGAAGGTACTTAAATATGCTACATTTTCTTTAGGACAATCTTTGAACGGTGGACTTATTACTCTGAGGACTTAGGTACTTTCTTGAGAAGCGTGCTGGAAGGGCCCAACGGGCAGTTTGGTCATTTTTCATCGGAGTAGGCCAGTAAGCACTGATCTTGACATGGGTTTTGAGTGTTTCTGTCACTCTAAAGGTATGTGACGAATTGGTTTCCAAAAATATCTAGTCCTTTGGTAAACGTATCACTGCCAAGAGGCGTGTTCGGTCTCGTGACATAGGGGTTTTGTTGGCAATTCCTAATGTTGACCTGTTTGCGAGTGTTTTCGCCACTTTGATGGTTGCGATGTTGTGAGTGTTTCCGTCACTCTGACGGTGTGCACTCATTCTTGAGACTGCTTGATCTTGGGAAGCTACTCGATGGTCTTATCATCTCGGGGGCTTATGTACTTTCTTAATCGACGTGTCGAATAGTGGATACTCTACATTGGCAGGCTAGCAGGCACCAAAAGTGAACCGTTCTACCATCTTGGGGACTTGGGTTCTGTCCCGGTCGATAGGTTTGAAGGGACTTACCATTCTGAGGTGTTTTCTCAAAAAGCGTGTCGGATTGGATGGACTTATTGTCTGAGGGATCAACTTTCTTGAAAGATGTGCCGAATTGAGTTTGATTGGTCTAGACTGGAGTTGGAGTTGGAATTGGAATTGAGGTTGAAATAGGGACTTATCATTTTTAGAAAGAGGTGCCAACTAGAAGTGGATCGAGCAATGCCTCAAGGGCATTTTAGTCATTTTACATCGGGCCTGCGAAGCGGTTGTTTGACTGGATTGAGTTTAGAAAGCCGGTTTGGGCTTGAATGTGTATGTGTCAGTTTGAATGTGAATCCGGTCGGGCTAGAGATTGCCGAGCGTGTAAAAATGGGGTGTTTATAGTTGTCACTCTTTTTTTGTCTTTGCTTGCCGAAAGTAAGAAACGATAAAGTAAGAGTCCCATGTTGACTGCGAGGTGATCGAAAGGATGAAATTTGAAAATTTTGAAGACTGGAACTTGAAAATGGTAAATGGAAAATTGGCACAAAGGGCCATTTGAAATCGAATTTTGGCGGGCAAAAGGGCAAAGTTGCCCATAAGTTGACTCTGGTGCCACTCCTAGTGGTGCCTGTCATGCCTAGATTTTACGCACTCGAGGAATACTCACATAAGTTGGAAAAATGCTGTACTCTCTCGTTAGAACTCACCCTCCTAGAAGAATGAGTGCGACTAGGTTTGAATTGAGAATTGATTTGAATAAAGGGCTTTTGGAAAAAGATCTGGAGTCGCCACCTAACTTGATTAAGGTGAGTTAGGTCACCTAAAAACTAAGAATAATCCGAAGACTACACTTAGGGTTTTTGGAACAACGATTTTGAAAATATCTCCTCAAGAGAGGGTTTTTGAGAAAACAAGTTGTTTACCAACCTTTGGAAAACATTTAGCCTTTTTTTGAAAAATAACTCCTTTTTGGTCTTTGAAATCAGTGATCCTAGGTTCGGAGGTTGGTTACGTGTAGGGAAGACGCACTAAGCCATCACCCTACCCCGCCCTTTTGGTACCTACATGTCAATCTACCCTAGATTCACCTATGAGAGTCTTCAATTAACAACTATCCAACCCTATCTACTTTGAAAAATATTGTTTGAAAAGAAACTAACATGACGCATGATATGCAAGTGCAATAAAAGAGACTTGATTTGGAAATAAATTTGAAAAGAATTTGATTTGATTTGATTTTTGAAGAAAGATTTGAAAGGATGGATTTGAAATTAGAAAGTTTGAAAAATTAGAGAAGGAGATTTAGAAATAGAAATTTGAAAATAGATTGGAGATTTGAAAAGATTGTAGAATTTGAGATTTGGAAAATGAAGAGGAATTTGAAATTTGAAAGAAGTTGTGGAATTTGAGATTTGAAAAATGTTGTGACCACACTCATGAGGGTTGCCTACGTATCCTTTTGGAGGAATCAGGTCAGTCGTAGTTCGGACAAGAGTTTGATTGAAAATAGAAGAATTGATTTGAAGAAGGAGATTGAATTGGAAATTGGATTGGAAGATTGAGGGATTGAACTTTGATTGGAAGGTTTGAAAAGATTTGATTTTGAAAGACTTGGTTTTGAGAAACCTAGACTTAAGGACTTCAAAAAGAAGGATTGGATTTGACTTGGAAAGATTTTGAAGAAGAATTGACTTGAATATTAGACTTGGAAGATTTAGAAAATGATTGGATTTAGGAAAGGTTTGAATTAGGAAAGGTCCGACTTAGGAAAGTTTCAAAATAGGAAAGTGTCACTTTTGGAAAGTTTCGTTTTAGGAAAGTTTAAACTTAGGAAAGTGTTCGAATTGGGAAAGTTTTCATTTTAGGAAAGTTTAAATTTGGGAAAGTGTTCCAATTAGGAAAGTTTTCATTTTAGGAAGGTTTAAATTTAAGAAAGTTTTGAAATTAAGAAAGTGTTGGATTAAGAAAGTTTTGAAATAAGAAACACTTCATTTTAAGAAGGGTTTTGAAATAGGAAAGTGTTGAATTTATAAATGTTTTGAATTAGGGAAGTTTTGAAAGTTGGAAAGTTTAGAATTTGGAAAGTTTTGAAATAAGGAAGTTTCAACTTAAGAAAGTCTTGATTTAAGAAAGTTTTGAGTTTAGAAAAGTTTTAGATTTGGAAAGATTTAAGTTTGGGAAAATTAAGAATTTGGAAAGATTTAGGAAGTTTTAGAAGAATTTACTTAGGAAAGTTTTGAATTTAGAAAACTTTGAATTTGGAAAGATTTGAAATTTGGAAAGTTTAAGATTTAGAAAGTTTTAGAGTTTTAGAAAATCTTGAGATTAAGAATGGTTTGAGTTTAGGAAAGATTTGTAAACTTAGATTTGGAAAGTTAAGATTTGAAAAGGGGTAGGATTAGGAAAGGGTTGAATTAGGAAAGATTTGAAAGTTGAGTTTTAAGGAAAGATTTGAAAGTTTTAGGAAACTTATGGTTTAGGAAGGTAGGAAATTAGGAAGGAGTTGAATTAGGAAAGGTTTGGATTAGGAAGGGATTAGATTTGGTTTCTAAAAGAAAATGTTTGATTTTGTTTCAAAAAACGGAGGATGAAATCTAGTTTCCTAAACGGGAAGATTGGATTTGGTCAAGGATTTGGAAAGGGAAGTTTTAGAAACCCTAAATTTGGAAAACTATAGTTTTGACGTAGAAAATAGGTTTTGGAAATATGTATAGTTTTGATGTAGAAAACCAGAGGTTTTGGAAACCTAGATTTGGGACAAAGTTTGAAAATCATGTTTTTGGAAAGAAAATTAGGGTTTCCTAATTGTGAGTTCTAGGGCTTGATTTGGGCTCTAAGGCAAGAGTTTTTGGAAAGTGCATTTTTGGAAACGAAGGTTTTTAGAAGGGAATTCTAGAGAGGAATTTTTGGAAATTAAATTTGAAGAGAGAGTTTCTAGAAAGAGATTTTAAAAAGAAGGAGTTTTTGGAAAGCGTGTTTTGGAAACAAGTTTTTTGAAAGAAAATCCTAGAGAGAAGTTTCTAGAGGGAAGATTTTGGAAAGAGAGTTTTTGGAAAGATTTTTGGGGAGAGTTTTTCTAGGAAAGAGACCTAGGGAATGTTTTTGGAAAGTGGACTCTGAAGAGAGCGTTTTGGAAAGGAGTTGAAAAAGGAGGTTTTAAAAAATATATTTTTGGAAAGAGTTTTTAGAAAACAATTTTGGAAAGAGGAGCTTTTGGGAAACATGTTGGAAAAGAGATTTTGAGGAGGAGGGATTTGGAAAGCGAGTTTTTAGAAGGTATAAAAACGTCTCACTTTCCTAAAGCGATTCTAGCCATAAGAAGGCTAGAACCACTTTAAGAAAGTAGTTTTGAAAACAACAAAAGGTTGAAAATGTGGACCATGTTGGTCACTTTAAATGTAACACTTTCTTAAAGCAACTCTAGCCATGGAAAAGCTAAAATCACCCTAGGATTGTGATTTTGAAAACACATTTTGAAAAAGAGATTTTGATGTAATTTTGGAAACAAGTTTGAAAACAATTTTGAAAACGAGTTTGAAAACGATTTTTGGAAGATGTATGATCATGATATGCACAATGCAATTTTGGAGTCGTGAACATACAAGGCTAAGGCTTCACCACATAATCAAGGGGGTCGGACCCACGTGGTTTCCGATTAGACTAAAGGAAAGCCCCCGACACGGTGACCCTCCGATAGTCTAATCCTACACATGGAGTGGAAGTCCCCTTGTTTCAAGCATGCAAAAAAGGGGGGGGGGGGGAAAGAGATGGGAGATTAAAATAGAAAAAACCCAAGTGGGTTAGGAGAGAGAAGAGAGAGGGGGGAAGTGCAGAAATTTAAATAGGGAGCCTACCGTATGTCTTATTTATTTTGCGCGCCTTGCTTGTCTTCGATCTTTGTCTTGATCTTCGTCTTCAATCCTCAAGACTTGTCTTCAATCTTCAAACTCCAGAGTGCAGCTCTTCAAGTCTTCGAAGGAGGGTTGAAGGCTAGTGTATGAGTGTATGGGAGTGTGTATGAGTGTATAGGAGGCTAGGGTTTAGTGTATGGTGGCTAGGGTTTGGAAAACCTAGGGAAGCTAGGGTTTTGGGAGTGCACGAGCTCTATATATCGAAATATATGATTTTTAGACTGAGTTTTTGGACCTCTCTGACGCTGGAAGAGGCTCTGTATTTATAGAGGTTAGACAAACCTGGCGCCTGTTGCAGTGGTGCCAGCCGGCTAGGAAAGTATTTAGGTCGGCAAGCAACGTATCTTTGACTAGATTTGGGCGCCTGTACTAGTGACTACTATGCAATTTTTAGCCTGGCTTCACTAGGAGTGACTCCGGAAAGTCCGGGAATGATTTAAGAGACCGGGATTGGCCCGGAAGAGCCAGAAAGGGGCAGGAACACTTAGAATAGTGTCCTAGAGGTATTTAACTTGAAAGATGAGGATATGATGTGTCGGAAGGATTGATCGGGCCTTTAGGGGCAAAACGGTCAATCGGGTTGGGAAGCTGCCGGGACGGACTCGGATTGTCCCGGAAGAAGACTCGAGATTTGGAAACATTATTCAGAATGTCCCCAAAGGTTGCCGGTTTGATACCCAGAGCCGGTGTGGTTGGAAAAGGTGACCGGCCTACCAGGGGCAAAACGGTCATTTCGTACCGAATTTGCCGGAACTGACTCAGAATGATCCAAAAGGATAAAGAAAGGTTGAGGACACTATAAAAATCATTCTCGAGAAGTTAGCGGTTTGATACCCAGAGTCGGTGTGGTCGGAAAAGGTGACCGACCCACCAAGGGCAAAATGGTCATTTCGCACTAGGTTTGCCGGAACTGACTCGGAATGATCCGAAAGGATAAAGAAAGGTTGAGGACACTATAAAAAGAATTCTTGGGAAGTTACCGGTTTGATACCCAGAGCCGGTGTGGTCGGAAAAGGTAACCGGCCCACTAAGGGCAAAACGGTCATTTTGTACCGGGTTAGCCGGAACTGACTCAGAATGATTCGAAAAAGTGAAGGAAGGTTGTGAATACTATAAGAAGTAATCTTAGGAGGTTACCGGTTTGATACCCAGAGCCGGTGTGGTTCCCGGGGCGTTCGGATGCCTAGGGGCAAAATGGTCATCTTGACCAGAAAGTCTCAGAAAAGGCCCAAGGGGCAGTTTGGTCATTTTTCACCGAAGTGGGCTAGCAGACCCTGGTGTTGACCTGGGTTTTGAGTGTTTTCGCTACTCTGACGGCGGTCGTCGTGACACAGGGGTTTGTTGGCAATTCCCTATGTCGACCTGTTTGCGAGTATTTCCACTACTCTAACGGTTGTGATGTTTGCGAGTATTTCCGCTACTCGGACCGTCTCAAGGAATAAACTGTCTTGAGAGAGGGATTGGAAAGGGGACTTACCGTCTTCGAAAAGACGTGCCTAATTGGAACTGTCTCGAGGAATAAACTATCTCGAGAGAGGGATTGGAAAGGGAACTTACTGTATTCGAAAAGACATGCCTGATTGGAACCGTCTCGAGGAATAAACTGTCTCGAGAGAGGGATTGGAAAGGGGACTTACTGCCTTCGGAAAGACGTGCTTGATTTGGAATCGTCTCAAGGAATAAACTGTCTCGAGAGAGGGATTGGAAAGGGGACTTGCCCTCTTCGGAAAGACGTGCCTGATTTGGAACTGTCTCGAGGAATAAACTGTCTGGAGAGAGGAATTGGAAAGGGGACTTACCGTCTTCGGAAAGACGTGCCTGATTTAGGATAGATTTATCGTCTCGAGGAATCAACTGTCTCGAGAGAGGGGTTGGAATTGGAATTGGAAAAGATAATGCCCCTAAGGGCATTTTGGTTATTTTGCCTCTATTTGGGCCTGGTGGGCCTGCGAGGCAATGGACAGACGGGAATTGAACTTAGAGAGTTGGTTTCGATTAGAATATGCCCACAATGACTTGAACACAAGTTTGGACGGAGTGTAGACTGCCGAGCGGTAAAAAATGGGGTGCTTATAGTGCCAGGCATAAAAATGCCTTGGCGCCACTACTAGTGGCACCAGGCCTGAGAATTAAAACCAGAGAACCTTCTGGTTTGAGGCTTGCAGTTATGTTTCGAACTTTTGAGAGTTTGAGAGCTTTTTCTAAGTTTTTGCAAGGAGGAATCCTTGCATATCGAAGGAGTGAGTTTAAGGGACCTCGAAGAGTTACTGGAAGTAGTCACCGTCGCCGAAGTTGTTGCAGGAAAAAAAGATTTGGCCGAAAAACTCCAAGAGGTGAGTTTTTTGTTCTGTATTGATTTTGATGTATAAAACTCTGTTTGAGTCATTTAAATAATCAAACTGATGCTTTGACGTGCTTTGAACACTCTAGTGGAGTTATATTTGTGTTTTGATACTCGTTTGATTGAGTTTGAGTAGTTTTGCATATTTACGTAAAGAGGGTTTCTGCAAGAATTGGAAATTTACTACTACCGCTTTGGGTATTGGGTTTTCTGACTAGATTTTTGCACCATGTGCCTTAGAAAAATGTGTTGAACAACTGTATGAAGTTTTTTGATTTTCTGAAAACTTTTTGATTTTTTTGTTTTTCAAAAAATAGAAAAAAGGCTTGAACAATAAGGAAAATTAAGAAATTGATGGAATTGCTTGAGTTCGATATTTAGAAAAATATGGGAATATTTTAGAAAATATTTAAAGTAGTTTTAAGAGATTTTGTGATGATTTCAAAAACTATTGGATTTTTTAAAAAATAGAACATGTGTTTGAAAATTTAAAAATTTTGAGAATGTGCCCAGATTGTTTTATGTGTGTTAGTGATACGTGATTGTGATGCCGTGGGGCGCATGACTTGTGTTTTGTTGTCATGTCTTGGGCGTTGTAGGGACCATTTATAAACGAGACTCTACCAAAATTTTTTGAAATTAGGCAAAAAGTTAGAAATTTTTTTTAAAGGAAAAATATATAAAATGTTTGCGGGTAGGGGCTGTTTTAGCATAAAAGAGCTCGAGAAATTCGGGGGTCTTTTAGAATGAAATTTTTTGAAGGAAAAAATTCAAAAAACTCTTGAAAATGGACTTTGAATAAAACTTTTGAAGGAAAAGTTTTAAAAACCATTTGAAAATGACTTTAAATGAAACTTTTGAAGGCAAAGTTTTAGAAACCTTTGACTTGACTTTGAAAATAAACTTTTGAAGGAAAAATTTTAGGAAACCTTCTGGGTTGATTTGAGTAGACTCTGTTGAGACTTGTGTCATTCATTCTTTTCTTTGCTCTATTTTTTTCTGTATATTGATATCTTTACCTTGATTTGGTTTGTTAGGATATCTAATGCGGGTGACGACGATTCTGTGAGGAGGCGCTAGTTAGGGAAAGGAACTCGTATTGACTCGGGTGGCAGTTCTAGTCGTTTTTGGGGTAACCACAGGTCTATTGGCAGGACCTCTTCTGGTAGGAGCGGGTGTGAGGGCATGCCTCCAGTAGACCCCTTTCCTCTAGTTGAGCTGGCTTTTGGGGGAGAGATAGATATTAAGGACGAGGCATCGGGCCTAGGAGATTATGTCACTAGTTATTGGAGGGACTCTACTAGGCGGAGGTAGATAGATGCTGATTTGGGAGATATAAAGGTACCAGACATTCCTCCATTGGGGGACCTTGCCTATCATCCTAGTGTATATTCTCGACAGTACTTGCCCCCTTCCCGTGTACATACATCATTTAGAGGGGCCGTCCACTAGGCTTTCAGTACTATGTAGCGGGCTGCTCCATCCTACGACACCTTTTTGGTAGAGATTGGGTTTGGGACATTCATGGGATTATAGGCAAATTGCCTGAACCGCCATTTAGTATTGGCACTGATTGAGAGGTGGTTTGGTAAGACGGGTACCTTCCATTTTGTGGGTTTTGAGCTGGGTCCTACTTCGTTAGACTGGGCCATTATTACTGGGCTCTCCTTTGTTGGCCATCAGATTACCTTATAGCCAGTTAGTAGGGCTGACGCTTGTGCTTTGTTGGATTTTCTGTCTCCTAATCGTTCTGCCTTTCCTGTGTCCTAGCTTAGACGGGATGAGAACACCTTTTCTATTGAGCCACCACCTAAGCGACGAGACATTACGAGGCCACAACTGGTTCTATATATTGTTTTTAGCTGCTTTTGCAACAATAACAAGTCGATCGTCCCTTTCAGATTGGTAAGTGTGGTAGTTGACTTGAGAGTCTTGTCAGAGCTAGACTGGGGGGTCTTTCCCTTTTGGTTACTTAGATTCATGAGGGTCCGAACTTCCTCCCGCTGGGGCAGTGTGACTGGATTTTGGCCCTTTCTAGTCTGGTGGAGTTATGAGCCCTTGTCGGTTTGCCGTCCAGAGATAGTAGAGGTTGACCTTTATCCCTGGGCTTTGAGATGGGCTCGTGATTAGGTGGCCCATCGATCTAAGATCATGACTTCGTGATGATATGGGCGAACCTAGAGTTGATAGAGGCGAGAGATGTAACCTGGCGGTTCTTTGCTGGATCAGTTCATTATAAGGCAGTCAGGTATTCGGTCTCGATGTCTCTGTCGAGGATTTATTTTCTCAGTGATGAGTCTTAGGAGTCCTATCTGGGAGACTGACATTGGTGCTAGTTCTATGAGGAGTTCCGTTCGGTTGGGGATCCACCTAAGTATATGTTTGGAGCTTTGGTTGAGGGAGTTCCTATTCCGTACTGGAAGTGTCAGCCGAGTGCTGGTTTTTTGCTTCTTCTAGAGATTGACTACGCCACACATTTTAGGGCTCACTCCATAGGTGCCTTCACCCAGTTTGAGGTGGTGGTCGGAGGTTACACTGTTGGCCAGGAGGTAGTAGACTTGTGGCATCGGGCTGGAGGATATGTGCTTTAGGTCGAGTTTACTACCATGAGGGATCAGAGAGATTGGTACTCGACTGAGAGGGACTAGTTGCAAATAGAGAGGGACCAGTACCAAGATGAGGTAGCTGCTTTGATCGCTCGGTTGGTTCAAATGGGAGGTAACGGGGCTTTTTTTCCTTTCTCTCTTTTTGTTCTGGCTTTATTTAGTTATCTATCTACCTTACCAATTCAGGCTCTCCTTCTTTGTAGGATGCTGGTGCTTCTAGTCATCAGCCGCCTCCTCCTAAGCTAGGTTTTGGAGATTTTGACCCAGACATTGACTTTGGCCCTTGATGGGTGCCGCTTGTTATAGGCCCCGCTTTCCTTCTGCACCATGTCCTGGACATGCATTTTAATTCTTTTGTCAATTCATTTTATTTGTAATCTTTAAACATGATGGATGTTTATAATTTAGATAGCTAGATGCATGAACATGGATAATGTTTATGATGTATGTTTATTACATGTTTTAGATATGATATTAGATTGCTTTGGTGACTTTTGTTTCTATAGGGAGCTATGTCTTATGTATACAAAGCTCATGTTGAAATTTTTACAAAAATGCATGCATATTATGAGGAATACACCTGTTAATAAAATGGCTGGGGCGCTGTCAAGCTCTACATTTTTAAAATGGCAATTCCTTCCTTTTCAGAGGTTTGGCCTCTCCTTTGGCTTAACCTACCTTGATCGAATGATAGCATTTCGTACATTTCTCATCCTTTTGATCGACTTTGACTTTCTACTTTGGGTTAGTTTCTGGAATCACTAGGCTCGAACTCTCAACCCTTAGGGGCTTTGGCAATGACTTACCTAACCTTTGGGAGAACGATGAGTAGCCAGTCCTTCAATTTGGGGAGGCTTTGTTTTAGGACCATAATATAGGCTAAGTTACGAGATTTTGAGAATCAAATGGATATGTAGGCTCAAATTTGATGTTACTTTCAGTAGGGTTTAGATCCACACCATCCTTGGTCAGTCTTCCAGACGGGGTTTGTCCCTTACTATCCTTCCTTTGCCTTAGCAACATGTCCAGCTCGTTTAGACCAAGCAATCCCTTTTCAATCAGAGAGGTCTTTAATAGGGTTGTAATGTGGGCTATGGTTTCGAGTTTTTGCAAGAAAGGGTAAAGGCACAAACTTATTGCTTCTACTAGGCTTCCTTATTGCCTAGGATCCCCTTTATATTTTCCTTCTTGCCATTTATTACATGTTCTTCAAGATTGCATGAAATGAGTCATCTTTTCTTGTGGCTTGCTTGTTGACCTTCTAATGGAGGTTTGTTTTTTTGCTTGCCCCATGATGGCTCATCCTTTTTTCTTTTCTTCCCTTTTGTGAGGCGAATATTTTTATAATTCCTCTCTCTTAGATATTTGTAAGGTGATCCCTATGTTGGGGTTTTCTTGTAAAGAAACACAACTGGCTTAACGGGTTTGACAATGGTTGCTTTTGACCTCATGAGAAATGAAATATGAGCTCCTTTTCATTTTGAATCAGGTTGCTTGATCCATGGAGCCTTCACATTGCTTTAGCTTGATGGAAGACTAGTGACATTCTTTAATGAGTCCTCAGTTATTTGTTTGCCTTAGTGTGGGGGGATGGTTTTTAATTGGGGTTGACAAGAAATCCTTTACTTTTTGTGAGGCACTAGTGGGTTAAGCAAAGGGAATATATATATATATATATTTATTTATTGTTTTTGGAAAAATAAAGGGTGACTCCTTTTACTTTTCATAGTTTGGCTACTCATCGCTTAGCTTCGGTGTCTAGCAAGTGCTGCTTTTGGGTGGTTTCCTTAATCATCCTTATCCTCTCTCTTTTCGAAAAGTTAATCATTTAGCGAATGGTTAACTTATCTTATTATAGTCTTCAAGTCAGGTCCTCCACAAGATAGAACGCACCCCTTATTTTGAAAGCATTCACCATTCACAAGATTATGAGATAACAGCATTTGAATGAAAAACTATCTTTTTATTGTTTCATATGAAAAGCATAGAGTTCTTATAAGAATGAAAATGCTGACATCAATTTAATGACAAGAAGTAAAAGGGATAGAAAGAAAGAGGGTGAGAACACCCCTCTCTTGTATGCTTTTTAGGGAACCCTTTCAGTTGGGCCTTTGAATGATACCCACATCCTCAATGCTCCATCCATCATTGAGATCTTTGGACCAAGCAAGGCAAGCAGTGGCTTCTTTTTGGGCTTTGGGCGAGTTGATGGTGATGGTGTAGTTATTAGCTTCATTGACCTCCTTGTTTTCCTATGTTACCTCCTTGGCTTCTTCGAGAAATAGTTTGGCCAGTTCACCCCCTTCCGGCTTGAATGGCTCAAATGGTACTTTTGGCTTCTCATGTCCTTAGCCCATATATTCATAATCGAATTCAGTCGCGGGCCAAGGGTTCTCTGATAGGTGGTGCTCGGCTGCGGCATACTTAGGGTGCATGAACTCATCACCCCAATAGTCAACGACCATGTCTTTGGTAGGGCCTTCCTCCACAAGTATGGGCTCTTCAATTGGCCAGTCAGAGGGATTATGTTCCTTATTGGGATTGTAGAGATAGATTTGGTATGGCGAGAATTCCTCCTCTTAGTCACTCTTTTCTCCTATCTCCTAGTCTCCATCGTAATCCTCGACCACAATCTCCTTCAGTTCGTCTCCCTTTTTTATTTCCTCTAGTACCTGGTTAATAGTGCGGTCCGACAGGGGGTTTGTGGTAACATTTGGGGCAGGAGTAGCATTCACCAGTTGTATGTTAATGGTTTTGTTGTCTATCAGGTCTTGGATGTTGTGCTTGAGAGAGAAGCAACTTTTAGTATCATGCCCTTTTCCTCCCGAATTATACTCGCAAGTGAGGGCACCATTAAAGGTTGGAGGTAAATGGCTCGGCAATGGACGGGCTGGTATGAGCTTCAAGATGTTGTTCTTTAAAAGGTTATGGTAGGCCTCGGTCTGGGTGCAGGCTAAGGTATCAAAGATACAGATACATCTCACCGGCCTATTAAAGTTGGGTCGTGCCCTAGTAGGGTAAAGTTAGGTGCTTGAGTGGGCATGGTTAGAGTGGGTATGGGTAAGATAGGATGTGACTGGAGTGGGGGACAATATTGCGGTGGTTGAATGGGTAAGATGACAGGCACCTCACTTTCCTTTTTAATTACTTCCCTTGTAGTAACCACTTTTTTGGCTATGTTGGTAGAACTTTCTCCGATTTTTGCATAAGGATCCGCGATCTTTTCTATCTTAAGATCATTCTCTATCATCTCTCCTTGCATGATGAGCATGGAGAAGCTTTTTCCCACGCTTGTGTAGAGTTTTTCGTAGTATATACCTTGAAAAGTGTGCATAAATAGTTGCACGTACTCTTTTTCTTTCAAAGGGAGATTGACTTATGCTACTACTTCTCTCCATCTAAGGGCATAGTTCTTGAAGCTTTCTTTCTCTCCCTTACTCATCGTCATCAAGGACCACCGGTAAGAAGTAAGATCTATGTTGTGACAATATTGGGTTTTGAATGCATTAACTAGTTCGATCCAAGTTGTGATCTTTCTTAGATCGAGTTGCGCAAACCATTGTAGGGCGGACTCAGTGAGACTATGTTGAAAAAGTTGCATGAGGAGCTTTGGATCATTCCTATGGCCATTTAATGGCCTAGCATAAAGGCAAAGGTGGGCTATAGGGTTGCCAATGCCATCATACTTCTAGAAATCGGGCATTTTGAACTTGGCAAGTCTTAGATGATTCGGGAACAAGCACAGCTCATCATACAAGGCAAGCCCAAAGGTGTTATGACCATAAAGGCTTTGCAATGAATCTTCCAACCTTTGAATTTTCAGACTAAGAGGGTCTAAGGGAGCCCATTCATAATAAGTGAGAGCAATATAGTTTCTTCTTCTTCGATGTTGGCCCCTTTGGAGTTTTTTTTGCTTTTCTCCATTGTGTCAGATTGAAACACGACTCTTGGGTTGGCAATTTTAGAGTCTTTGGGGAAGGTCGTGGATGATGACGGGTGTCGCGCCCAGATTTTTTGCACTCGAGGAATACACACACAAGCGAAAAAAACACTGTATTCTCTTGTTAAAACTCACCTTCCTAGAAGAATGAGTGCGACTAGGTTTGAATTGAAAATAGATTTGAATGAAGGGCTTTTAGAAAAAGTTTGGAGTCGCCACCTAACTTAATTAAGGTGAGTTAGGTCACCTAAAAACTAAGCATAATCCAAAAACTACACTTAGGGTTTTGGACAATGATTTTGAACATATCTCCTAAAGAGAGGGTTTTTAAGAAAACAGGTTGTTTGGTAACCTTTGAAAAACATTTAGCCCTTTTTGAAAAATAACTCCATTTTTGGTCTTTGAAAATAGTGATCCTAGGTTCGGAGGTTGGTTACGTGTAGGGAAGACGTACTAAGCCATCAGCCTACCTCGCCCTTTTGGTACCTACATGTTAATCTACCCTAGATTCACCTATGAGAGTCTTCAGCTAACCACTGTTCAATCCTATCCACTTTGAAAAAGAATGCTTAAAAAGACATGATGCATGAGATGCAAGTGCAAGATAAGAGAGAGTTGATTTGGAAATAGATTTGAAAAGAAGAATTTGATTTGATTTTAAAAGAAAGATTTGAAATGATAAATTGGAAAGTTTGAAAAATTAGAACTAGAGATTTGGAAATAGAAATTTGAAATTGGAAGTTTGAAAATAGATTGGAGATTTGAAAAGATTGTGGAATTTGAGATTTGAAAAATGTGGAGACCGCACCCATGAGGGTTGCCTATGTATCCTTTTGGAGGAATTAGGTCAGTCGTAGTTCAGACAAGAGTTTGTTTGAAAATAGAAGAGTTGATTTGGAAAAGAGTTGGAGTTGGAATTCGAATTGAAATTAGAAGAGTAGAAAATTTAGACTTTGATTGGAAGGTTTGAAAAGATTGATTTTGAAAGACTTGGTTTTAGGAAACCTAGACTTAGGAAAGACTTGAGACTTAAAAAAGATTTGACTTGACTTAGAAGGATTTTAGAAAAGATTTGACTTAAACGTTGGACTTGGAAAGATTAGGAAAGACTAGATTTAGGAAATGTTTGAATTAGGGAAGTATCATTTTAGGAAAGTTTCGAATTGAGAAAGTTTTCGAATTAGGAAAGTGTTGGATTAAGAAAGTTTTGAAATAGGAAACATTTCGTTTTAAGAAAGTTTTGAAATTAGAAAGTTTCAACTCAGGAAAGTTTTTATTAAGAAAGGTTTTAACTTAGGGAAGTTTTGAAATTAGGAAAGTTTTAACTTAGAAAAGTTTTGAAATTAGGAAAGTTCTGAAAAAGGAAAGGTTTCACTTTAGGAAAATTTGAATTTAGAAAAGTTTTAACTTAAGAAAGTTTCATTTTTGGAAAGTTTGGTTTTAGGAAAGGTTTTAAAATTAGGAAGTTTTGAAAGTTGGAAAGTTTAGAATTTGGAATGTTTTGAAATAGGGAAGTTTTGAATGAAAGATAGCTTTGAGTTTAGAAAATTTTAGATTTGGGAAGATTTGAAGTTTTAGGAAAGTTTAGAATTTGGAAATATTTGGGTTTAGAAAGATTTAACTTAAGAAAGTTTTGAATTTAGAAAGCTTTGAATTTGGAAAGATTTGAAATGTAAAAAGTTTAAGATTTGGAAAGTTTTAGAGTTTGAGTTTTAGAAAATCTTGAGATTAGGAAAGGTTGAGTTTAGGAAAGATTTGAAAACTTAGATTTGGAAAGTTAAGATTTGGAAAGGTATGAAATTTAGGAAAGGGTTGAATTAGGACAGATGTGGAAGTTGAGTTTTAAAATTTAGGAAAGCTTTTTATGTTCAAGTTTTGGAAACTTAAAATTTAGGAAAGTAGAAAATTAGGAAGGATTTGAATTAGGAAAGATTTAAACTAGAAAGAGTTAAGATTCCTATTTCCTAAAACAAGGGATTAGATTTTGTTTCTAAAGGAGAAGGTTTGATTTTGTTTCCAAAAACGGAGGTTTGGATCTAGTTTCCTAAACGAGAAGATTGGATTTGGCTTCTTAAAGGGAAGATTTGATTTGACAAGGATTTGGAAGAGGATGTTTTAGAAACCCTAGATTTGAAAAACTATAGCTTTGACATAGAAAATAGGTTTTAGAAATATGTATAGTTTGGATGTGAAAAGGGAGATTTTGGAAATCTAGGTTTTAAGGCAAGTTCGAAAACCATGTTTTTGGAAAGAAAACTAGGGTTTCCTAATTGTGGGTTCTAGGGTTTGACTTGGGCTCTAAGGAAAGAGTTTTTGGAAAGTGAGTTTTTTGGAAAGGAGATTTATAGAAGGGAATCCTAGAGAGGATTTTTTTGGGGAAAGATGAGTTTTAGAAAGAAAGAAAGAGTTTTTGGAAAGATTTTTAGAAGGAGATTGTTGGAAAAAATTTTTAGGAAAGAGATTTATGGAGCGTTTTAAGTTTTGAGGAGAGTATTTTGGAAAAGTGTTTAAAAAGGGAAGTTTTAGAAAATAGATTTTTGGAGGGAGTTTTTAGAAAACAATTTTGGAATGGGGAGTTTTAGGAAAGCATGTTAAAAAGGAGGGTTTTAGAAAGAAAAACTTTTGAAAGTAGAGTTTTTTTTTGGAAAGTATAAAAAACGTCTCACTTTCCTAAAGCGATTCTAACCATAAAGAGGTTAGAACCACTTTAAGAAAGTGGTTTTGAAAACAACAAGATTTTGAAAATATGGACCAAAAAAGTCACTTTAAATGTAACACTTTTCTAAAGCAACCCTAGCCATGGAAAAGCTAGAATCATCCTAGGATTGTGATTTTGAAACCAAGTTTTGAAAAAAGAGATTTTGAGGCAATTTGGAAAACAAGTTTAATGCAAGTTTTGAAAACGATTTTGGAGAGATGCAAGATCATGATATGCACAATGCAAATTTTGGGTCGTGAACATACAAGGTTAAGGCTTCACCACATAATCAAGGGGGCCGAACCCACGTGGTCTTCGGTTAGACTAAAAGAAAGCCCCCGACACGGTGACCCTTCAATAGTCTAATTCTACACATGGACCGGGAATTCTCTTGTTTCAAGCATGCAAAGAAAAGGGGGGGAAAGAGATGGGGGATTAAAATAGGAAAAACCCAAGTAGGTTGGGAGAGAGAAGAGAGAGGGGGAAGTGCAGAAACTTAAAGAGAAAGCTTACTGTACATCTTGTTTATTTTGCGCGCCTTGCTTTTCTTCGGTCTTTACTTCACATCAATCTTCGTCTTGATCTTCGGGGACTCTTCTTCGATCTTTGAGAGCTTCAAGCTTTAGCAATCTAAGTCTTCAATGGAGGCTTGAGGCTAGTGTATAAGTCTATGGGGGTGTGTATAAGTGTATAGGAGGCTAGGGTTTAGTGTATGGTTGCTAGGGTTTGGAGAATCTAAAGAAGCTAGGGTTTTTGAAGTGTTCGTGCTCTGTATATCGAATTTCAGAATTTTTAGACTGAGTTTGTAGACCCCTTTCATGCTGGAAGAGACTCTGTATTTATAGACATGGGATAGACTTGGCGCTTGTTGTAGT
Organism: Euryodendron excelsum; assembly: GCA_033060915.1. NCBI lineage: Eukaryota > Viridiplantae > Streptophyta > Magnoliopsida > Ericales > Pentaphylacaceae > Euryodendron > Euryodendron excelsum. Next base: position 23,179,031 of record CM065389.1, on the reverse strand, counting down.
GGCGCTAGGCCAAATTTCCTCTTGGCGCCACTAGGAATGGCGATAGGCCAAGAAAATTGGCTTGGCGCCACTGCTAGTGGCGCCAGCCAGTTAGGAAAGTTTGTAAGTCGGCAAGTAACGTATCTTCGGAAGATTTGGGCGCCTGTATTAGTGACTACCATACAATTTTTAGCCTGGCTTCATTAGGAGTGACTACGGAACGTCCGGGAATGATTTGAAGAGGGTGGGAATAACCCGGAGAGCCGAAAAAGGGCAGGAACACTTAGAATAGTGTCTTGGAGATATTTGACTTGAAAAATGAGGATAAGATGTGTCGAAAGGATTGACCGGGCCATTAGGGGCAAAACGGTCAATTGGGCCGGAAAGCTGCCGGAACGGACTCGAATTGTCCTGGAAGACGACTCGAGATTTGGAAACATTATTCAAAATGTTCCCAAAGGTTTCCAGTTTGATACCCAGAGCCGGTGTGGTCGGAAAAGGTGACCGGCCCACTAGGAGCAAAACGGTTATTTCACACCGGGTTTGCCGGAACTGACTCGGAATGATCCGAAAAGGTAAAGGAAGGTTAAGAATACTATAAGAAGCAATCTCAGAAGGTTATCGGTTTGATACCCAAAGCCGGTGTGGTTCCCGGGGCGTTCGGATGCTTGGGGGCAAAATAGTCATCTTGACCGGAAAGTCTCAAAATTGGCCCGAAACAGACTAGAAGGCACCTAATCATGCCAGACTGCTTTTAAGACAATCTTAGATGGTTGGACTCACCGTTATGAAGACTCAGGTGTGTTTTCGAGAAACGTGTCGAAAAAGGCCTGAGGGGCAATTTGGTCATTTTTCACCGAAGTGGGCTAGTAGGCACTGGTGTTAACATGGGTTTTGAGTGTTTCCGCCACTCTAACGACGGTCGCGTGATACAGGGGTTTGTTGGCAATTCCCTATATCGACCTGTTTGCGAGTATTTCTGCTACTCTGACGGTTGCGATGTTTACGAGTATTTCCACTACTGTGATGGTTTGCGATCATTCCCGAGACTACCTGATCTCGGGAAACTGCTAAAAGGACTTAGCGCCTGAGAATCAACTTTCTCGAAAGACATGCCTAAACGGACATTTCTGCATTGGCAGGCTAGCAGGCGCCAAAGGTGGACCGTTCAACCATCTATGGGACTTGGGGTCTTGTCCCGGTCGACAGGTTTAAAGGGACTCACCGTCTCGAAGAGATTTTCTCTGAAAAATGTGCTGGACTGTCTCGAGGAATCAACTGTCTCGAGAGAGGGATTGGAATTAGAAAGGGGTCTTATCTTCTTCGGAAAGACGCGCCTGATTGGAGTATATTTACCGTCTCGAGAAATCAATTGTCTCGAGAGAGGGATTGGAATTGGAAAGGGGTCTTATCGTCTTCGGAAAGACGCGCCTGATTGGAGTAGATTTACTGTCTCGAGGAATCAACTGTCTCGAGAGAGGGATTGGAATTGGAAAGGGGTCTTATCGTCTTCGAAAAGATGCGCCTGATTGGAGTAGATTTACCGTCTCGAGGAATCAACTGTCTCGAGAGAGGGAATGGAATTGGAAAGGGGTCTTATCGTCTTCGGAAAGACGCGCCTGATTGGAGTATATTTACCGTCTCGAGAAATCAACTGTCTCGAGAGAGGGATTGGAATTGGAAAGGGGTCTTATCGTCTTCGGAAAGACGTGCCTGATTGGAGTAGATTTACCGTCTCGAGGAATCAACTGTCTCGAGAGAGGGATTGGAATTAGAAAGGGGTCTTATTATCTTCGAAAAGACGTGCCTGATTTGGAATTGGAAAGGGGACTTACCGTCTTCGGAAAGACGTGCCTAATTTGGAATAGATTTACCGTCTCGAGGAATCAATTGTCTTGAGAGAGGGATTGAAATTGGAATTGGAAAGGACAATGCCCCTAAGGGCATTTTGGTCATTTTGCCTCTATTTGGGCCTGGTGGGCCCGCGAAGCGATGGACAAACGTGATTGGACTTAAAGAGTTGATTTCGATTGGAATACGTCCATATTGACTTAAGTACAAGTCTGGACGAAGTGTAAACTGTCGAGCGGTCAAAAATGGGGTGCTTACAACTGCCCCTCTTTTTCTGTCTTTGCTTGTCAAAGACAGAAAACGATAAAGTAAGAGTCCCATATTGACCGCGAGGCAGTCGGAGGGACGGACATTGGGAATCTTTCGACAACGGGGGTCGAAAATGGATATCTGGCTAAAAAGGGCCTTCGAAAATGAGATTTGGCGGGAAAGAGGGCAAAGCTGCCCAGAATTGGAAACTGGTGCCACTAGGAGTGGCGCCTTTGGCAGAAAATGCTTGGCGCCTCTACTAGTGGCGCTAGGCTTGGAAACAAAACCAGAAAATTTTCTAGTTCGAACAGTTGCGATATTTTGAAGAGTTTGTGAAAGATTGAGAGTGTTTGTGGGGAAACCGACTTGAACCTTGAAGGGGCACTTCTTGGAGACCGCGGGTGATTGCCGGAAGGAGACCACGTTGCCGGAAGAGAAGATTTTGCCGGAGAACTTCCAAAAAGTGAGTTTTCAAATTTTTATTGATTTTGATGTATAGAATTTCGTTTGAATAATGTGAATAGTGAAAATTGATGTTTTGATATGTTTTGAACATGATAGTGAAATTATTTTTGCATTTTGGTGCTTGTATGATTGAATTTGAGTGATTTTATGTGATTATGTGAAGAAGGTTTTCTACAGGAATAGTGAATTTGTTCCTACAAGTTTGGGCATTGCATTTTTTGGTTGAATTTTTGTGCAATGTGTCTTAGAAAAATGTGTTTAACAACTGTGTGAAGTTTCGTGATTCTTTGAATACTTGGTGAATTTTTTTTTTTTTGGAAAAATTGAAAGATATTTATAGAATTAGGAAAATGAAGAGAATTTGAGAGATTGATGAAATTTTTAGAGTTTGAATTTTGGAAAAATATTGGAATGTGTTTAGAAAACATTTGAAACGATTTTGAGAAATTTTAGGACAACTTTGAAAACCATTGATTTATTTGAAAAATAAAACAAGTGTTTTGAAAATTTCAAAAAATTGGTGAGTGTGCATGGGTGCTGATGTTATGTGATGGTGACATTGTGAAGTGCACGCTTTATGTTTTGTGTTGATGTCACGGGTGTTGTAGGGACCATTCTTAAACAAAACTTTGCCGAAATTTTTAGAAATTAGGGAAAGAGTTAGAAATAAAGTTTTTAGAAATAAAATCTTTTTGAAGGAAAAAGACAGAAAACCCTTGAGATTTGATTTGAAGTTGGAAAATCGAAAGGTGTACGTAGGAAATTTGTTTTGACTTATCATTCAAAATCTTTTATTTGTTTGTGTTAGTTGTTTATTTCGTTTTCCTTAATTATGTCAACTGCCTGCTCGGTATATTAACATCTCTTACCTTGCCTTACCTTTTTAGGATGGCAGATGCGGGCGATGATAACTTTGAGAGGAGACGCCACTCGGGGAAGGCGGCTTGGATAGATTCCACTAGTAGCTCCAGTCGGTCTAGGGGTAGCCGACGGTCTACTGGGCTGGCAGCATCTAGTCAGAGTGGTCGGGGGAGTAGGCCACCTGTCAACCTCTTTCCCCTAGTTGAGCAGACTTTCGTAGAGGAGATTGGTGCCGAGGAGGAGGTATCGGGCCTTGGGGATCAGGTGACTGGTTATGGGAGAGCTTCCTTTAGGCACAGGAAGACGGATGCCGACTTAGGAGATCTGCAGGTACCGGACGTTCCACCACTCGGGGATCTGGCTTACCACCCTAGTGTATACTCTAGATAACATTTGCCCCCTCCTAGAGTACACACAACTTTTAGAGGGGCTGTTCATCAGGTTTTGTGACCATGCAGCGGGCTGCCCCATCATATCGTGCCTTCTTGATGGAGATCGGATTCGGCGCCTTCATGGGATTACAGGCTAACCGCCTGAACCGGCATTTGGTACTAGCACTTGTTAAGAGGTGGTTCGGGGAGACCGGGACCTTCCATTTTGTTGGTTTTGAGTTAGGCCCCACTCCCTTGGACTGGGTGATCATCACAGGGCTTTCCTTTGTCGGCCAGCAGATCACCCTGCATTCAGTCAGTAGGGATGAGGCTTTTTTGCTGTTGGACTTGCCTCTTCCTGAGCATTTTGCCTTCCTAGTCTCTTGGATCAGTTAGGATGACCGTACCTTTGCTGCTGAGCCATCATTTGCCAGGCGGGATATTATGAGACGGCGACTTGTTTTGTACATCATTTTTAGCTGCTTTTGCAACAATAACAAGTCACTCGTGCCATGTCGGTTGGTAAGTATAGTAGCCGATCTTGAAGCTTTATCTGAGTTGGACTGGGGGTCCTTTTCCTTTGGCTACTTCCTTCAGTCGATGCAGGTCCAGACTTCTTCCCGTTGGGGCAGCATGACTAGTTTCTGGCCATTTCTTGTCTGATGGAGCTATGAGTACCTGCCGGTACGTCGCCCTACAGTTGTTGAGGATGACCTCTATCCTCGTGCTTTGAGGTGGGCTCGTGACCGGGTAGCCCAGCAATCGGAGATTACTGATTTTGTGACGCTCCGGGCTAACCTGAAGCTGATTGAGGCGAGGAATGTGACTTGGCGGCCTTTCATTGGATCTGTTCATTATGAGACAGTCCGACACTTGGTCCCGTTGTCCCTGTCGAGAGCTGCTTTTCTCAGTGATGACACTTGGGAGTCCTATCTCAGAGAGCGACATTGGCGGCAGTTTCATGAGGAGTTCCGATCAGCAGGAGCTCCGCCGGAGTATATGTTTGGAGCCTTGGTGGCGGGAGTGCCTATCCCTTATTAGGAGTGTTAGCCAGGTACCGAGTTCCTGCTTTGCCCAGACACAGATTATGTTGCACACTTTGGGGCTTATTCGGTTGGTGCCTTCACCCGATTTGAGGTAGTGGTCGGCGGGTATACTGTTGGCCAGGAGGTGGTTGACTTGTAGCGCCGAGCCGGAGGATATGTGCCTCAATCTGAGTTTACTGCTATAAGGGATCAGAGGGATCGATACCATATGGAGCGGGATCAGTACCAGGCCGAGGTAGCTTCCCTGACGGCTCGGTTATCTCAGATGGGCGGTGGCGGGGTATGTTATTCTTTTTCTGCTTTTTCTGTTCACTCTGCTGTTGTCTAGTTTTTTTTATGTGGCTGATTTTGATTCTGTCTTCCCTGTAGGATGGCGGTGCTTCGAGTAGTTATCCGCCTCCTCCAATGCCAGGTTTAGGGGATTTCGATCCAGATGACCTCGACTTTGACCTATGATAGATGCCCCTTGTGGAAACTTCGATCCTCTTTTGCCCCTATTCCTGAGATGTATTTATGTTAAACAGTTTTATTTTGATTGTTTTGTACAAAAATGGATATTTATGGTATTCAGCTGCATGGATAGACAAAGACATTTATGATCTTTTCAGCTAAGTATATGATCAGATGCATGTGATGGATGATGATGTTATGTATCTATTATATGAGTTGATGTTGGTGACTTTTATTTTTTACAGGGAATTATATCCTATGTGTGCAAAACCCATGCTGATTTTTTTTTTAAACGTATGCACATGTTAGAAATACATTAATAGAATGACACAGGGTGCTGTTAAACTTGTAGTCCTTGGAATGATAACTTCTTCCTTTTCAAGGGTCTAGCCTCTCCTCTGGCTCAACCCTACCTTAGTTAGATGATAGCACTTCGAAACTTTCTCAACCTTTTGACCCTCTCCAATTTTCTGTTTCAGGGTTAGTGTATGGGGTTACTGGGCTGAAACTCTCGACTCTCGGGGGTCTAGCAACAGCTTACCATGACTTTTAGCAGAGCGATAAGTGGCCAGTCCTTTCAATCTAAGGAGACTTTGTTTAGGACCGTAATATGGGCTAGGTTATAGGGTCTTCAGAAACAACGGGATATGCAGGCTCAAATTTGATGTTGTTTTCGATAGGGTTTAGATCCATACCATCCTTGACTATTTTTCAATAGGGTTAGCATCGCTTTTTTTTTTTTTTAGCTTTGGCAGCGTGTCTAGCTCATTTAGATCAAGCAATCCGTTTTTCAATCAGAGTGGACTTTAGTAGGGTTGTAATGTAGGCCATGGTTTTGGGGTTTTGCAAGAAAGGATAAAGGCTCGAACCTATTGTTTCTACTGGGGTTTTTTTATAACCTAGGATCACCTTTAAACTTCCTTCTTGCTTTTGACTATATACTTCTCAAGTTGAAAATGACTATTTTCTTTCACCCTTTTCATATGCTTTTTGAGAGAAACATGACTCCCTTCTCGTTTGATCTTCTTATTATGCTTTTGAAGATGAGTCAATCATGGTTTTCTTCAGGCCTTTCTTTAGATAGATTTTTTTTTTTGGCCTCTTACCCCTTGGCAACTCTTTTTTTTTACTTTGTCCTTTCTTCTCTTTTATGGAACGACTAATTCTTCGACCCTTTTTCTTTAGACCTTTTCCTTGGCAGTTTAATCTACCAAATGTGGGCGGTGATCCCTAGGTTGGGGTTTTCTCAGGAAAAGGATAGATGGCTCAACAGGTTTGGCAAGGGGTTGTTTTTTACTGTATGGGAAACGAAATGAGGGCCTTTCTTCACTTTAAATTAGATTGCTTGATCTATAGAGCTTTCGACACTATCTTAGTATGATAGAGGTGGACACCACTCCTAGAATTCTCAACTATTGTCTGCCCCAGTGTGAGGAGGACAGTTGGTGGATCAGGGTTGACACGGAAGATTTTCGCCTTTTGCGAGGCACTAGGGTTTAACCAAAAGGGAATATAAGCACATTTGTTTATTTATTTAATTATTTATTCTTTTACTTATATGTGGGGAAGTGAAAGATGACTCCTCTTTATTTTGATAAACTGGCCACACATCGCTTAGCTTCAGTATCTTGCAAGTGTTGCCTTTGGGTAGTATCCTCACTCATCCTTATCCTCTCTCTTTTTGGAAAGCTGATCATCTGGTGAGTGGTTAACTCATGCTATCATCCCTTCAAGTTAGATCATTCCATGAGACAAACCATGCCCATTGCGTAGAAAGTAGCTATCATTCCCAAGATAATAACAGTGAATAAAAAAACTTAACCATTTTATAACATCAATAGAAAGCAAATGGTTCTTGTTTTGAAAGGAAAAAGAAACGCAGATATCAACTTAAGATGAAAAGGTAAAGGGATAGGAAGAAAGTGGGTGAAAACACCCCTCTCTTGTACGCTTTTGAAGGGATTCCTTTTAGTAAGGCTTTGGGACAATTCCCACATCTCCGATGCTCCATTCGCGACCCGGATCCTCGGCCAAGGCGAGACAAGCAAAGGCTTCCCCTAGTGCTCCGAAGGTGTTGACATTGCTAGCACGGTTGTCAGCCTCCTCCTTATTCTTTACAGCGGATTCTTCTGTAAACAGGGTGACTAGTTCACCGCCTTCCAACTCGAACGACTCCATCTGCTCTCTTGACTCCTTTAGCTCCCAGCCCATGTCTTCATAGTTATACTCAGTTGCGGGCCAATGATTTTCTAGTAAGTTACGTTCTGCCGTGGCATATTCTGGATGTAAAAATTCAGCACCCAATCCATCAACAGCCGTGTTCTTGGTCATCTCATCTTCCGAAAATATTTGCTCCTCAATTAGCCAATCAGAAGCATCAGGTACCTCCTTAGGGTTATAAAGATAAATCGGGCACAATGGGAGATCCTCCTCCTAGTCGTTTTCTTCATCGGCCTCCCAATCGTTGTCATAACCTTCGGCCTCGAGCTCGTCGAATTCTCCCTCGCCTCCCATTTCTACTAGTATCATATTGACGGTGTGATACAACAGAGGATTAGTGGTCACATTGGGAGTAGGAGCGGATTTTACCGGCTGCAAATCAATGGTCTTATTGTCGATCAAGTCTTGGATTTTGTGCTTGAGAGCGAAGCAGCTTTTGGTGTTGTGCCCCTGGCTACCTGAATGGTATTCACAAGTAAGAGTGGTATTAAAGGTCGGGGGCAGAGGGCTTGGCAACGGGAGAGCAGGTACAGGCTTCAAGATGTTGTTCTTCAGAAGGCTATGGTAAGCCTCGGTTTGGGTGCAGGCTAAGGCGTCGAAAGTACGGATGCGTCGAGCAGGTCTATTAAAGTGGGGTCGTGCCCCAGCAGGACCATAGTTAGGGGTTGGAATAGGTATGGTCAAGGTGGGTAAGGGCAGGACTAGGGGTGATTGTAGCGGGGGACGGTATTGGGGTGGTTGGCTAGGCAGAATAGCGGACACTTTACTTTCCTTCCTGATCGTGCCCTTTGTAGTAGCCACCTTCTTAGCTATGTTGGTGGTATTTTCTCCAGTCTTGGCATAGGGGTCTGTAATTCTTCCTGTCTTGAAGCCATTTTCTATCATCTCTCCCCGTATGATGAGTTCGGAGAAGTTTTTTCCCACGCTTGTGCAGAGCTTCTCGTAGAATATACGTTGGAAAGTATGTATAAACAGTTGTACATACTCCTCCTCCAGCGGGGGATTAACTTGTGCAGCGGCCTTCCTCCATCTTAGGGCATATCCTTTAAAGCTCTCCTTCTCACCCTTGCTCATCGTCATCAAGGACCATCGATCGGAAGTGAGGTCGATGTTGTGATGGTATTGGGCTTTGAACGCATTGACTAGCTCCATCCAGGTTGTGATCTTTCTTAAGTCAAGACGAGCAAACCATTGTAGAGCAGACCCTATGAGACTGTGTTGGAATAACTGCATGAGGAGCTTCTGGTCGTTGCCGTGACCACTTAGCGCTCCAGCATAGAGACGAAGATGAGCAATGGGGTTACCGGTACCGTTGTACTTCTAGAAGTCAGGCATTTTGAACCTAGCCGATCTCGGGTGGTCAGGGAAGAAGCAAAGCTCATCGTAGGAAGTGAACTCGTAAGCGTCGTAGCCATGGAGACTTCGCAACGAATCTTCCAACCCTTGGATTTTCAGACTGAGAGGGTTTATAGAGGCCTTCTTTACTGCAGGTGAAAGCAATATGGTCTCTTCTTCTTCAGTGTTAACCCCTTTGGCATCTTTTTTAGTCCTCCCCGTATTGTCAGACTGAAGCATGATCCTTAGATTAGCGGGTTCCGGGTCCTTGGATGAAGTCATAGATGATGATGGGACCGCAGTAGCATCCTTCATGGCCATAGTTTGAATAAGTTTGAGCATTTCATCTATCTTAGTCCTCATTTCGTTGACTTCCTCTCGAGAGACTTGAGAGGATTCTTTAGGGTTAGCAGCCATCAATGATGCTCTTTGTGGGGTGATAATGGGATCCTTAGGTGGATGTTGCCCCTTTTGGGAGCAATGTTGACTCAGTGCAGGGTGACCTCTGTAAGGAAAAGACAAAAAGACAAGAACACAAATCGCAAATCAGTTTCTAGTTTTCAGAAAGCTTTATGCAATGCATGTCCTAGGGTGCCCCTTTAGGAGGAAAACTAATCATGATGTATTGGCCCACTTTTGGAGATAGGGGATTTGCCCTTATGTGCAGATACCTTACCATTAAGTAGGAACCTTCAAGCCATCTATGCATTCATTCATAAAAAGTAAAGAAGTACATTGAATTTTGGGTTTAAGATACAAAGGAACTGAAATACATTTTAACAGGGGGAAGGGAACATTTTCCTTGGGACCTCCACCTATCAAGTTTTACAAAGGAAACCCTAAACTACTCTTGAGTCTTCGGATTGGCCTTCGTTGGATTTGATGTCGAGGAGGTCGTTGAGAGACATTGTTGATCGATTGCCTCTTATCTTCTTGGTAACCCTATCTCCGTGAGTATAGAGGGATTAGGGCTCCTCTTATGGAATGGATCAATATGCATGCCATGAGTCCTTTAGGGTTACGTGGGAACCCTTAGGGTTTGGGTAGGTTTAATGCAAAGGAGAGTGACCTTGGTGTCACTCTCAATGGGTTGATCACATGCATGAAAATACAGTGACTTGAGTTACTTGGAACTCTTGTCTTGACATGGAATATTGAATGTATGAATATGGGTATGCAAAGAGTATAAGGAGAGAGAATGCAATAACAAGATAAACGTGCATGCATGAGCAGTTAGACAGGCATTATAACAGTATGAATACAATCATTATAACAACAGGGATAAGTAGGTGTAAATGAAAGTAAGAGTAGTCGCCCTTTCCTCCATGGTTTTGAAAAACAGTGTGGGCGTCCTAAATCCGGCAGAGGTTCGGCTATGCATGGTGTCTATATGAGTATGAGGTTGAGGGTTGACTAATGCGTCCTAAAAAGGCTCGGTTCCCGGATCTTCAAACCTAGGCCCACTCCCCGAGGTGGTGCCATGATCGGTTGGTGATCCGAGTGGGGGAACCATCAAGAGGCCGTAGGCAAGAAACTGACACAACATCTTGCCACAATCAAAATACCGTTCCCCCTTTCTAACTAGAAAGGACATATCAAGGTAAAATGTAAGTATGCAGAATGTAAGTGCACATGTAGTGTGTGTGTGATTTTTAAAAGCGGAGAAAAGGGCCCAACAACTCCCATTCATCCTGTTCATCACATTCAATGCATGGCAGTTAATAAAATTTAAACAAAATGTGTACCTACAAAACAAAGATGCAAGAGTTAGTATGTGAATGATAAGCTTAATACAAGATATTATGAATAAATACATGTTTTTTTGAAAACAATTTTGAAATTTTGGTTTTGAAAATTTTAAAGTGAATAGGATTGAACCAAGTCAATTGAAGACTCTACATGGGTGAAGGGTAAAGAGACATGACTACGGCCTAACCTTCTAAGTATCCCCAGTGGAGTCACCAGCTGTCGCGCCTAGATTTTCCGCACTCGAGGAATACACACACAAGCGGAAAAAACACTGTACTCTCTCGTTAGAACTCAACGTCCTAGAAGAATGAGTGCTACTAGGTTTGAATTGAAAATAGATTTGAATAAAGGGCTTTTAGAAAAAGTTTGGAGTCGCCACCTAACTTAATTAAGGTGAGTTAGGTCACCTAAAAACTAAGCATAATCCGAAAACTACACTTAGGGGTTTGGATAATGATTTTGAAAATATCTCCTAAAGAGAGGGTTTTTAAGAAAACAGGTTGTTTGGCAACCTTTGGAAAACATTTAGCCCTTTTTGAAAAATAACTCCATTTTTTATCTTTGAAAAAGTGATCCTAGGTTCGGAGGTTGGTTACGTGTAGGGAAGACGCACTAAGCCATCACCCTACCCCGCCCTTTCGGTACCTACATGTCAATCTACCCTAGATTCACCTATGAGAGTCTTCAGCTAACTACTGTTCAATCCTATCCACTTTGAAAAAGAATGCTTAAAAAGACATGATGCATGAGATGCAAGTGCAAGATAAGAGAGAGTTGATTTGGAAATAGATTTGAAAAGAAGAATTTGATTTGATTTAAAAGAAAGATTTGAAAGGATAAATTGGAAAGTTTGAAAAATTAGAACTAGAGATTTGGAAATAGAAATTTGAAATTGGAAGTTTGAAAATAGATTGGAGATTTGAAAAGATTGTGGAATTTGAGATTTGAAAAATGTGGAGACCGCACCCATGAGGGTTGCCTACGTATCCTTTTGGAGGAATCAAGTCAGTCGTAGTTCGGATAAGAGTCCGATTGAAAATAGAAGAGTTGATTTGGAAAAGAGTTGGAGTTGGAATTCGAATTGAAATTAGAAGAGTAGAAAATTTAGACTTTGATTGGAAGGTTTGAAAAGATTGATTTTGAAAGACTTGGATTTAGGAAACCTAGACTTAGGAAAGACTTGAGACTTAAAAAAGATTTGACTTGACTTAGAAGGATTTTAGAAAAGAATTGACTCAAACGTTGGATTTGGAAAGATTAAGAAAAACTAGATTTAGGAATTGTTCGAATTAGGGAAGTATCATTTCAGGAATGTTTCGAAGGTTTTAACTTAGGGAAGTTTTGAAATTAGGAAAGTTCTGAAAAAGGAAAGGTTTCACTTTAGGAAAATTTGAATTTAGGAAAGTTTTAACTTAAGAAAGTTTCATTTTTGGAAAGTTTGGTTTTAGGAAAGGTTTTGAAATTAGGAAGTTTTGAAAGTTGGAAAGTTTAGAATTTGGAAAGTTTTGAAATAGGGAAGTTTTGAATGTAAGATAGCTTTGAGTTTAGAAAATTTTAGATTTGGGAAGATTTGAAGTTTTAGAAAAGTTTAGAATTTAGAAAGTTTTGGGTTTAGAAAGATTTAACTTAAGAAAGTTTTGAATTTAGAAAGTTTTGAATTTGGAAAGATTTGAAATGTAGAAAGTTTAAGATTTGAAAAGTTTTAGAGTTTGAGTTTTAGAAAATCTTGAGATTAGGAAAGGTTGAGTTTAGGAAAGATTTGAAAACTTAGATTTGGAAAGTTAAGATTTGGAAAGGTATGAAATTTAGGAAATGGTTGAATTAGGAAAGATGTGGAAGTTGAGTTTTAAAATTTAGGAAAGTTTTTTATGTTCAAGTTTTGGAAACTTAAAATTTAGGAAAGTAGAAGATTAGGAAGGATTTGAATTAGGAAAGATTTAAACTAGGAAGAGTTAAGATTCCTATTTTCTAAAAGAAGGGATTAGATTTTTTTTTCTAAAGGAGAAGGTTTGATTTTGTTTCCAAAAACGAAGGATTGGATCTAGTTTCCTAAACGGGAAGATTGGATTTGGTTTCTTAAAGGGAAGATTTGATTTGACAAGGATTTGGAAGAGGAAGTTTTAGAAATCCTAGATTGAAAAACTATAGTTTTGACGTAGAAAATAGATTTTGGAAATATGTATAGTTTGGATGTGAAAAGGGAGATTTTGGAAACCTAGGTTTTAAGGCAAGTTCGAAAACCATGTTTTTGGAAAGAAAACTAGGGTTTCCTAATTGTGGGTTCTAGGGTTTGACTTGGGCTCTAAGGAAAGAGTTTTTGGAAAGTGTGTTTTTTGGAAAGGAGATTTATAGAAGGGAATCCTAGAGAGTAGTTTTTGGGGAAAGATGAGTTTTAGAAAGAAAGAGTTTTTGGAAAGATTTTTCAGAAGAAGATTGTTGAAAAGAATTTTTAGGAAAGAGATTTATGGAGCGTTTTAAGTTTTGAGAAGAGTATTTTGGAAAGGAGTTTAAAAAGGGAAGTTTTAGAAAATAGATTTTTGGAGGGAGTTCTTAGAAAACAATTTTAGAAAGAGGAGATTTAGGAAAGCATGTTGAAAAGGAGGGTTTTAGAAAGAAAAACTTTTGAAAGGAGAGATTTTTTTTGGAAAGTATAAAAAACATTTCACTTTCCTAAAGCGATTCTAACCATAAGAAGGTTAGAACCACTTTAAGAAAGTGGTTTTGAAAACAACAAGATTTTAAAAATATGGACCATAAAAGTCACTTTAAATGTAACACTTTACTAAAACAACCCTAGCCATGGAAAGGCTAGAATAACCCTAGGATTGTGATTTTGAAAACTAGTTTTGAAAAAGGAGATTTTGAGGCAATTTTGAAAACAAGTTTAATGCAAGTTTTGAAAACGATTTTGGAGAGATGCAAGAACATGATATGCACAATGCAAATTTGGGGTTGTGAACATACAAGGTTAAGGCTTCACCACATAATCAAGGGGGCTGAACCCACGTGGTCTCCGGTTAGACTAAAAGAAAGCCCCCGACACGGTGACCCTCCAATAGTCTAATCCTACACATGGAACGGGAATTCCCTTGTTTCAAGCATGCAAAGAAAGGGGGGGAAAGAGGTGGGGGATTAAAATAGAGAAAACCCAAGTGGGTTAGGAGAGAGAAGAGAGAGTGGGAAGTGAAGAAACTTAAAGAGAAAGCTTACCGTATATCTTGTTTATTTTGCGCGCCTTGCTTTTCTTCGGTCTTTACTTCACGTTAATCTTTGTCTTGATCTTCGGGGACTCTTCTTTGATCTTCGAGAGCTTCAAGCTGCAGCAATCTAAGTCTTTAATGGAGGCTTGAGGCTAGTTGATAAGTGTATGGGGGTGTGTATGAGTGTATAGGAGGCTAGGGTTTAGCGTATGGTTGCTAGGGTTTGGAGAACCTAAAGAAGCTAGAGTTTTTGAAGTGTTCAAACTCTGTATATGAAATTTCAGGAATTTTTGACTGAGTTTGCGGACCCATTTCACGCTGGAAGAGGCTCTGTATTTATAGACATGGGATAGACTTGGCGCCTGTTGTAGTGGCGTTAGGCCAAATTTCCTTTTGGCGCCACTAGGAGTGGCACCAGGCCATTTCTTGGCTTGGCGCCACTGCTAGTGGCGCTAGTAGTTAGGAAAGTTTGTAAGTTAGCAAACAACGTATCTTTGGAAGATTTGGGCGCCTGTACTAATGACTACCATGCAATTTTTAGCTTGGCTTCACTAGGAGTGACTCTGGAAAGTCCAAGATTGATTTGAAGAGGTCGGGAATGACCCGGAGAGACGAAAAAAGGCAGGAACACTTAGACTAGTGTCTCGGATATATTTGACTTGAAAAATGAGGATAAGATGCGTCGAAAGGATTGACCGGGCCATTAGGGGCAAAACGGTCAATCGGGCCGGAAAGCTGCTGGGATGAACTCGGACTGTCCCAGAAGAAGACTCGAGATTTGGAAACATTATTCAGAATGTTCCCAAAGGTTGCCAGTTTGATACCCAGAGCCGGTGTGGTCAGAAAAGGTGACCGGCCCACTAGGGGCAAAACGGTCATTTCGCACCGGGTTTGCTAGAACTGACTCAGAATGATCCGAAAAGGTAAAGGAAGGTTGAGAATACTATAAGAATCAATATTAGAAGGTTACCAGTTTAATACTCAAAGCCAGTGTGGTTCCGGGGGTAAAATGGTCATCTTGACCGAAAAGTCTCGGAATTGGCCCGAAATTGACTAGAAGGGACCTAATCATGCCGGACTGCTTTTAAAACAATCTTAGACGGTTGGACTCACTGTTTTGAAGACTCAGGTATGTTCTCAAGAAACGTGTCGAAAAAGGCCCAAGGGGCAGTTTGGTCATTTTTTACCGAAGTGGGCTAGCAGGCACCGGTGTTGATTTGGGTTTTAAGTGTTTCCGCCACTCTGACGACGGTCGCGTGATATAGGGGTTTGTTGGCAATTCTCTATATCGAGCTGTTTGCGAGTATTTTTGCTACTTTGACGGTTCGCGATCATTCCCGAGACTGCCTGATCTCGGAAAGCTACTAAAGGGACTTAGCGCCTGAGAATCAAATTTCTCAAAAGGCGTGCCTAAATGGACATTTCTGCATTGGAAGGCTAGCAAGCGCCAAAGGTGGACCATTCTATCATCTATAGGACTTGGGGTCTTGTCCCGGTCGACAAGTTTAAAGGGACTTACTATCTCAAAGAGATTTTTTTCAAAAAATGTGCCGAATCGTCTCGAGGAATCAATTGTCTCGATAGAGGGATTGAAATTGGAAAGGGGTTTTATCGTCTTCGGAAAGACGCGCCTGATTGGAGTAGATTTACCGTCTCGAGGAATCAACTGTCTCGAGAGAGGGATTGGAATTGGAAAGGGGTCTTATCATCTTTGGAAAGATGCGTCTGATTGGAGTAGATTTACCGTCTCGAGGAATCAATTGTCTCGAGAGAGGGATTGGAATTGGAAAGGGCACTTACCGTCTTCGGAAAGACGTGCCTAATTTGGAATAGATTTACCGTCTCGAGGAATCAATTGTCCTGAGAGAGGGATTGGAATTGGAATTAGAAAGGACAATACCCCTAAGGGTATTTTGGTCATTTTGCCTCTATTTGGGCCTGATGGGCTGTAAGCACCCCATTTTTGACCGCTCGGCAGTCTACACTCCGTCCAGACTTATTTTCAAGTCATTGTGAGCATATTCATATCGAAACCAATTCTCTAGGTCCAAATTCCGTCTTTCCATCGCTTCGCGGGCCTGTCTGGCCCCAATAGAGGCAAAATGACCAAAATGCCTTTAGGGGCATTGTTCTTTCTTATTCCAATTCCAATCTCTCTCTCGAGACAGTTTATTCCTCGAGACGGTCCGAGTAGCAAAACTACTCACAAAACCATTAGAGTGGCGGAAACACTCACAATCTAGGCACGTCTCCTCGGAGACGGTAAGACCCCTTTCCAATCCCTCTCTCGAGACAGTTTATTCCTTGAGATGGTTCGAGTAGCGAAACTACTCACAAAACCGTTAGAGTAGCGGAAATACTCACAAAACCGTTGGAGTAGCGGAAATACTCAACCGTTAGAGTAGCGGAAATACTCATAAAGCCGTTGGAGTAGCGGAAATACTCACAAATCATCAACCCCGTCCGAGTAGCGGAAATACTCACACCGTTAGAGTGGTGGAAACAGTCAAAACCTAGGTCAAAACCAGTGTCTGTTAGCCCACTCTGGTGAAAAATGTCCAAATTGTCCTGTGGACATTTTCCGAGACTTTCTGGTCAATATGACCATTTTGCCACTAGGCATCCGAACGCTCCGAGAACTACACCGGCTCTGGGTATCAAACCGGCAATGTCCCAAGAATACTTTTTATAGTGTTCTCAACCTTCTTTTACCTTTCCGGATCATTCCGAGTCAGTTCCGGCTAACCCGGCACAAAATGACCGTTTTGCCCCTAGAGGGCCAGTCTCCTTTTTCGACCACACCAGCTCTGGGTATCAAACCGGTAACCTCCTGAGGCTACTTTTTATAGTAATCTCAACTGCCCTTTACCTTTCCGGATCATTCCGAGTCAGTCCCGGCAAACCCGGTACAAAATGACCATTTTGCCCCTGGTGGGCCGGTCTCCTTTTCCGACCACGCCGACTCTGGGAATCAAACCGGCAACCTCTGGGAACATTCTAAATAATGTTTCCAGATCCCAAGTCTTCTCCTGGGACAGTCTGAGTTTGTCCCGGCAGTTTTTCGGTCCGATTGACCGTTTTGCCCCTAAGGGCCTGGTCAACCTTTTCGACCCATTTTGTCCTCGCTTTTCAAGTCAAATACCTCCAAGACACTATTTTAAGTGTTCCTGCTTCCTGCTTCTTTCCGGCCTTCCGAGTCATTCCCGGCTCCTTCAAATCATTCCCGGACTTTCTGGAGTCACTCCTAGTGAAGCCAGGCTAAAAGTTGCATAGTAGTTACTAGTACAGGCGCCCAAATATAGTCAAAGATACGTTGCTTGCCGACCTTAAACCTTTCCTAATTGGCTGGCGCCACTAGTAGTGGCGCCAAGCCAAAAAATGGCCTGGCGCCACTCCTAGTGGCGCCAGTGTAAAGTTTGCCCTGGCGCCACTGCAACAGGCGCTAGGTTTGTCCAACTTCTATAAATATAGAGCCTCATTCAACGTGAAAAGGGTCTGCAAACTTAACCTAAAAATCCTATATTTCGATATACAGAGCTCGAGCACCTCCAAAACCCTAGCCTCCCTAGGTTTTCCCAAACCCTAGCCACTATACACAAACCCTAGCCTCCTATACACTCATACACTCCCTCATACACTCATACACTAGCCTTCAACCATCCTTTGAAGACTTGAAGAGCTGCCATCCAAAGCTTGAAGACAACTCTTGAAGACTGAAGGTGAAGATCAAGACAAAGCCCAAAGACCGAAGACAGCGCGGCGCGCAAAATAAAGAAGACATACGGTAGGCTTTCTCTTTAATTTTCTATACTTCCCCCCTCTCTCTTCTCTCTCCAACCCACTTGGGTTTTCTCTATTTTAATCCCCCATCTCTTTCCCCCCCTTTCTTTGCATGCTTGAAATAAGGGGACTCCCGATCCATGTGTAGGATTGGGCTATTGGAGAGTCACCGTGTCGGGGGCTTTCTTCTAGTCTAACCAAAGACCACGTGGGTCCGGCCCCCTTGATTATGTGGTGAAGCCTTAGCCTTGTATGTTCACGACCCCAAATTGCATTGTGCATATGATAGTCTTGCATCTTCCAAAAACCGTTTTCAAAGTTGTTTTTCAAAACGTTTTCAAACTTGTTTTCAAAATTGCATCAAAATCTCTTTTTCAAAAACTTGTTTTCAAAACCACAATTCTAGAGTGATTCTAGCCTTTCCATGGCTAGGGTTGCTTTAGGAAAGTGTTACATTAAAAGTGACCTTTTTGGTCTATATTTTCAAATCTTATTGTTTTCCAAAACCACTTTCTTAAGGTGGTTCTAGGCCTCTTATGGTTAAAATCGCTTTAGGAAAGTGAAACGTTTTCATACTTTCCAAAAAACTTTCTCTTCAAAAAATCTCTTCCTAAAAATCTCTTTTTCAACATACTTTCCTAAAACTCCCCTCTTCAAAATTGTTCTAAAAAACTCCCTTCCAAAATCTATTTTTCAAAATTCTCTTTTTCAACTCCTCTCCAAAATCTTTTCCTCAAAATTCACTTTCTAAAAACACTCCCTAAATTCACTTTCCTAAAAACTCTCTCCAAAAATCTTTCTAAAAAACTTTCTTTTCAGAATGCTTCTTCTAGAAATTCCCCTTTAGGATTTTCCTTCTAAAATCTACGTTTCTAAAAACACACTTTCTAAAACTCCTTCTCTTTAAAATCTTTTTCCAAAAACTCTATCTTCAAATTCACTTTCCAAAAATTCCTCCCTAGGATTCCTTTCTAGAAAACCTTCGTTTCCAAAAACGCATTTTTCAAAAACTCTTTTCTTAGAGGCCACAATTAGGAGACCCTAATTTTCTTTCCAAAAACATGATTTTAAACTTTGCCCCAAACCTAGGTTTCCAAAATCTCTTGTTTTCACTATACATGATTCTGAAACCTCTTTTCTACGTCAAAACTATAATTTTTCAAATCTAGGGTTTCTATAGTCTCCCTTACCAAATCCTATCTTCCCTTTAGGAAACCAAATCAAATCTCCCCGTTTAGGAAACTAGATCTCGTCCTCCGTTTTTAAAAACAAAATCCAACCTTTCTCTTTTAGAAACCAAATCTAATCCCTTCCTAATCCAAACCTTTCTTAATTCAATTCCTTCCTAAACCACAAGTTTCCTAAACTTAAACTTTAAATTTTTCCTTAAATTTCAAAATCCAACTCTTTCTTAATTCAAATCCTTCCTAAACTTCCACTTTCCTAAATCTTAAGTTTCTAAAACTTGAACATAAAAATCTTTCCTAAATTTTAAAACTCAACTTTCAAATCTTTCCTAATTCAACCCTTTCCTAATTCTACCCTCTTTTCAAATCTTAACTTCTTAAACCTAAGTTTTCAAACCTTTCCTAAACTCAAGCCTTTCCTAATTTCAAGACTTTCTAAAATTCAAACTCTAAAACTTTCTAAATCCTAAACTTTCTAAATTTTAAATCTTTCTAAAATTCTAAGCTTCCTAAATTCAAAACTTTCTTAAGTTAAATTTTTCTAAACCCAAATCTTTCTAAACTCTAAACTTTCCAAAAGTTCAACATCTTTCCAAATCTAAGACTTTTCTAATCTCAAAGCTTTCTTAATTTAAGACTTTCTTAAGTCGAAACTTTCTTAATTCAAATATTTCCTAAATTGAAAACTTTTTTTTTTCAAACCTTTCCTAAAACAAAACTTTCTTATTTTCAAAACTTCCTTGTTTTCAAAACTTTCCAAATTCAAAACTTCCCTTTTTCAAAACATTTCTAAATTCAAAACTTTCCAATTTTCAAAACTTTCCAATTTTTAAAACTTTCCAATTTTCAAACTTTCTTAAATTCAGAACTTTCCTAATTTTAAAGCTTTCCTAAACCTAAAACTTTCCTAATTTCAAACTTTCCAAAAATGACACTTTCCTAATTCGAAACTTTCCTAATCTAAATTTTTCGTAAATTCCAAGTTTCTAAATCTTTCAAGATCTTTCCGAATCCAACATTCCAATCTAATCTTTCCTAATCTCAAGTCTTTCCTAGGTCTCCTATCTTTCCTAAGTCTAGGTTTCCTAAAACCAAGTCTTTCCAAAATCGATCTTTGTAAAGCAAGTCCAATCTTCTCAAATTCAATCTCCTCTTCTAATCCCAAATCAAATCCAGTTTTCAATTCAATCTCTTTCTTCTAATCCAATTTCTCTCTTCAAATCAATCTCTTTTCAATCGGACTCCGGTCCGAACTACGACTAACCTGATTCCCCCAAAGGGATACGTAGGCAACCTTCATAGGTGCGGTCACAATACTTTTCAAATTTTCAATTCCACCCTCATGGGTGCGGTTTCCACATTTTTCCAATCTCAAATTCCAATCTATTTTCAAAATTTCAATTTCAAAATTTTTATTTTCAAATTTCTACTTTTAATTTTTGAACTTTTCAATTTTAATTTCATCTCTTCAAATCTATTTTCAAATCATATTCTTTTCAAATTTATTTCCAAATCTATTTTTCAATTCTCATTCCTTACACTTGCATACCATGCATCATGTTAGTTTTCAAGCATTGTTTTTCAAAGTGGATAGGGTTGAACATATGTTAATTAAATACTCTCATAGGTGAATCTAGGGTAGATTGACATGTAGGTACCGAAAGGGCGGGGTAGGGTGATAGTTTAGTGCGTCTTCCCTACACGTAACCAACCTCCGAACCTAGGATCACTGTTTTCAAAGACCAAAACGGAGTTATTTTTCAAAAAGGGCTAAATGTTTTCAAAAGGTTGCCAAACAACCTGTTTTCCTAAAAAATCCTCTCTTGAGGAGATATTTTCAAAATCGTTTTCCAAAACCCTAAGTGTAGTCTTCGGATTATTCTTAGTTTTTAGGTGACCTAACTCACCTTAATCAAGTTAGGTGGCGACTCCAAATTATTTTCAAAAGCCCTTTATTCAAACCTGTTTTTCAATTCAAACCTAGTCGCACTCATTCTTCTAGGAGGGTGAGTTTTAACGAGAAAGTACAACATTTTTCCTGCTTGTGTGAGTATTCCTCGAGTGCAAAAAATCTGGGCATGACATGGGCCCGCGAAGCGATGGACAGATGTGATTTGGACTTAGAGAGTTGATTTCGATTGGAATACGTCCATATTGATTTGAGTACAAGTCTGGACGGAGTGTAGACTGTCGAGCGGTCAAAAATGGGGTGCTTACAATGGGGTTGAAGAAGCGTCTTTTATTGCCATGGCTTAGATGAGCTTGAACATTTCATCTATCTTGGTCCTCATCTCGTTAATTTCTTCTCGTGAGACCAGAAAGGTCTCATCAGTGTTGGCAACCATTAGTAAAGTTCTTTATCGGGTAATGATGGGGTCTCTGGGTGGATGTTGATCTTTCTTAGGGGCAATGATGACTTTCTATGGTGTAGTCTTTGCGAAAGGAAAAGAAAGAAAAATGAAAACAAGGACACAAGTTATGAGTTAGTGTTTGATATTTAAAAAGCTTTATGCGATGCATGTCTTAGGGGTGTCCCTTCTTGTGAGGGGGTCTGCCCCTGTATGTAGATACTTTACAGTCGATTGAGAACACACATTCATTTATTTATGTTGCTCATAGAAAGTAGAAGAGTACATTGAACTTTGAGTTTAAAATACAAGATAATCGAAGTACATTTTAATAGGGGAAGGGGAACATTTTCCTTAGGACTTTCACTTATCTAGTTTTATATTTGAGATCCTAAACTACTCTTGAGTTTTTAAATTCACCTTCTTTAAGTTTGATGTTGAGGAGGTCATTGAGAGACCTTGCTATTTGATTGTCCCTTGTTTTCTTGGCAACCCTATCATTATGAGCATAGAGGGATTGGGGCCCCTCTTTATGGAATGACTTGAAATATATGCCATGAGTCCTTAGGGTTATGTGGAAACCCCTAGGATTTTGGTAAGTTTTATGCAAGGGAGAGTGATCTTGGTGTCACTCTCTGGGTTGATCATATGCATGAGAATGCAATGACTTGAGTTTCTTTGGAACTCTCGGCTTGAGATGAAATATTAAATACATGTATGTGTTTGCCAAGAGTATGAAGAGAGAGAATGCAATTGTAAAGTAAATATGCATGCGTGAGCATTTATACAAGTATTATAACAATAGGAATAGATAAAGATAAAGGAAAGTAAAGCAGTTGCCCTTTCCTCCATGGTTTTGAAATTGACGTGCGCATCTTAAATCCGGTAGAGGTTCAGCTATGCGTGATTTTTACTTGAGCATGAGGTTGACGTTTTACTAATGCTTCCTAAGAAGATCGGTTTTCAGATCTTCAAACCTAGGCCCACTTCCCAAGGTGGTGCCATTATTGGTTGGTGATCTGAGCGGGGGAACAATCAAGAGGCTGTAAGCTAAGAAATTGACACAACATCCACCCACAACCAATATATCATTCCCCTTTCTAACTAGAAGGGTCGTAACCAGGTAATAATACAAAAATGCAAATGTGAGTGTACGTGCAGTGTGTGTGTGTGGAATTTTGAAAAATAGAGAAAATGGCCCAACAACTCCCATCCATCCTGTCCATTTCATCCTATTCATTCATGACATACATGGCAGTTAATATGACATAAAACAAAATGTGTACAAAGGTCCATCTATAAAAGAAGATGCACAAAGTCAGTACCTTGATAACAAACTTATTACAAAATTAAATGATTGAATATGAATTGAATGCAAGTGATGGCATGTTTTTGAAAACAGCTTTGAAAAGGTTGATTTTGAAAATTTTGAAGTGGATAAAATTGACCATATTAATTGAAGATTCTAGATAAGTGAAGGGTGAAAAGATATGAAAATGGCCTAACCCTCTAAGCATCCCCAGCAGAGTCGCTAGCTGTCATGCCTCGATTTTTCGCACTCGGAAAGATACAAGTGAGAAAAACATGACACTCTCTCTTTAGAACTCATCCTTCTGGTGCGACTAGGTTTGAACTAGAAATTGACTTGAATAAGGGCTTTTAGAAAGGATTTGGAGTCGCCACCTTACTTTGTTAAGGTGAGTTAGGTCACCTAAAGCTAAGCACAATCTAAAGATTAAACTTAAGATTTTTGAAAAAATTTTGAAAAACTTGCTCAAGAGAGAGTTTTTAGAGAAAACAAGTTGTTTGGCAAGCTTTGAAAAAGATTTAAGCCCATTTTGAAAATAACTCCGTTTTTGGTCTTTGAAAATAGTGATTCTATGTTCTAAGGTTGGTTGTGTATAGGGAAGATGCACTAAGCTATTACCCTATCCCACCCTTACGGTACCTATATGTCTTTTCACCCTAGGTTCACTCATTTAGAATCTTCAATTATCTAATGTCCGATTATATTCACTTTGAGAGAGAATTTTAGAAAAAAGGTTTGATATGATGCATGACATGCAAGTGTAAGAAAATGATTTGATTTTGAAAATAGATTTGAAGAAACGATTTGAAACTTGAAAAAGGTTGTGGAAAATTGGAATTTGAAAAAGGTTATAACCGCACCCATGAGGGTTGCCTACGTATCCCTTTGCTAGAGAATCAGGTCAGTCGTAGTTCAGACTCAGGGTTTGATTGAAAATAAACACTTTGAGGTTTTTGAAAAGTTTGACTTGAAAAATGTTTGATTTGGAACTTTGATTGAAAAATTGAAAATTGAACTTTAATTTGGAATCGAACTTGGAATTGACTTTGATTGGAAATTGAACTTGAGGATTTGAAATTAAACTTAAGGAGCAGAACTTGGACTTGTTTTGGCAAGATTGAGTTGAGTTTTGAAATCATCTTGACTTAGATTGAAGTTTTAAAACCATCTTGGTTTAGAAAAGAGTTTTAGAAGAGTCTTTGAAAAGAGTTAAAGCTTCCTAACTTTAGGGTTAGGGTTGAACTACGGTTTAGACATCTTCAGTCTTAGGTAACTGAGCGTTGAAGCATGCAATTAAAATAAGAAGGTTTGATTTTAGAAAGTTGGATTTTGAAAAAGTTTTGAATTAAGAAGGTTCCAAATTAGGAAAGTTTTGAATAAGGAAAGTTTTGAATTAGGAAAGTTCTATATTAGGAAAGAGTTGATTTTGAAGAGTTCCATTTTAGAAAAGAGTTGATTTTGGAAAGATTTGAACTTGAAAAGTTTTGAATTTGGAAAGATTTAAATTTAGAAAGATTTGAAATTTGAAAAGATTTGGAATTAGGAAAGATTTGATTTCTATTTTCTAAAGTTGAAGATTGGATTTTATTTCCAAAATAGAGGATTTGATTTTCGTTTCACAAATTAGAGGATTTGACTTGGTTTCCTAGATTGGAAGATTTGATTTGACATGGAGTTGTAAAGGTTGAGTTTTAAAAATCTTGGATTTGAAAACCTATGATTTGGTGGAAAAAGGGTTTTGGAAATCTATGATTTAAGAAAACTAGAAAGTCATGATTTTAAGAGAGGAATTAGGGTTTCCTAATCATAGATTCTAGGGTTTGGACTTCAAGACAAAGAGTTTTTGAAAAGTAGATCTTTGAAAATGTTTTTAGAAAGTAGATTTGCAAAATTACTTGGAAAGAAGTTTGAATATGGACTTTTTCAAGTCTCTTGAATATCTCACTTTCCTAAAATGATTCTAACCATGAAAAGATTAGAACCATTCTATGGTTGTGATTTTGACAACAACTAAGGTTTGAAATATGGACCATAATGATCACATTAAATGTAACACTTTTCTAAAATAACCCTAATCATGGAATGGTTAGAATCACTTTAGGATTGTGATTTTGATAAAAACAATTTAGAGTTTACACCCGAAATTTGGACCTTGATGGTTACATTGAATATAATACTTTCCTAAAATAACCCTAACTATAGAATGGCTAGAATCATCCTAAGAGCGTGATTTTGAAAACCAGTTTGAAAGAAAGAGATTTTGAATGCAAGTTTTGAAAGAGAACTTTGATGTAAGTTTGAAAATAATTTTGAATGCAATTTTGAATGCAATGTATGAATATAACAACCATAATGCAACAGGGACGTGAACATATAAGGTTGGGCTTCACCACATAGTTACTGGGGCTGAACTCGCACCATCTTAGGTCAAACTTGAAGAAAGCCCCCAGCATGATAACTGTCAATAATCCTTTCCAGGCTTGAATTGGGGAGTCCGTTGTTTTAAGCATGCAAGAAAAAAAAGTAGAAGATAGGGATTAAACAGAAGAAAACCTAAATGGGTTAGGAGAGAGAAGAGAAAGGGGGATTACATAAAAGTAAATAGAAAACCAACCTTATCCTCTTCTTGCTTTGATTGTTTTGTTTGCTTTATTTGACTTGAACTTTGAGAGCTTTGAAGATACAGCACTTGGTCTTTAATGGATCTTTAGAGGCTTGTACTTGAGTGTATAGGGTGTATAGAAGCTAGGGTTTGAGTGTACTGAGGCTAGGATTTAAGGAGGCTTAAAATTAGGGTTTTGAGGGAATTTGAGCTTTGTTTTCAGAGAGAAAAAGTTTCTGGACTGAGTTTATGAACCCTTTTTACGAAGGGGAGGGTCTGTATTTATAGGCAATTGAAATAGGAACTGGCGCTTTTTGTAGTGGCGCTAGTGCTCTTTTAAGCTTGGCGCCAGTAGGAGTGGCGCCAGCCATTAAGGCAAGTTTTAAGGCGGTAAGAAACATATCTGTTGACCCTTGGAACATAATGCAAAAGATTTGGGTGCCTGTTGTAGTGACTACCATACAATTTTTGGCTTGACTTCACTAGGAGTGACTCCGAAAAGTTTGGGAATGACCTGGAAGGCCGGGGATAGACTAGAATCCTTGAAAGAGTGTCTCGGAGGTAACAGGCTTAAGAAACAATGCTGAAATATTTAAAAAGATTGACCAGCCCACCAGGGACAAAATGATCTTGAATAGGGAAAACACCGTAATGGACCCAATGTGGCCCGTGTGAAGATTGGAAGGTTAGAAATACTATGGAGAGTGTTCCGAGAGATTACCAATTTGATACCTAGAGCTGGTGTGGTTGAAAGAGGTGACTAGCCTACTAAAGGCAAAACAGTCATTTTACATTGGGCTTACCAGAATAAACTTAGAATGGTCTGGATAGGTGCTGGAAGGTCAAGAATGCTATTAGAAACATCCTCGGGAGGTAACCGGTTTGCTACCCAGAGCCGGTGTGGTTCCTAGAGGAGATTGAATGCCTAGGGGCAAAATGGTTATTTTGACCAGATGATCTCGGAATTGATTCAGAACCAATTGGAAGGCACTTGAACATGCCGAATTGTCTTTGGGACAATCTTTGAAAGGTGAACTTACTGCTCTGAGGACTTAGGTACTTTCTCGAGAAGCGTGCTAGAAGTGCCAAAGCGGTAGTTTGGTTATTTTTGACCTGAGTAGGCTAGCAGGCATTAGTGTTGATCTAAGTTTTGAGTGTTACCATCACTCTGATGGTGTGTGAGGAGTTGGTTTTTAAAGGTATCCCGTCCTTAGGTAAATGTGTCGTGACTAAGATGTTTGTTTAGTCCCGTGACATAGGGGTTTTGTTGGCACTTCCTAATGTCGATCTATTTATGAGTGTTTCCTCCGCTCTGATGGTTGCAATGTTTGTGAGTGTTTCCATCACTCTGATATTGTGCATTCATTCTTGAGATTGCATGATCTTGAGAAGCTATTGGATGGTGTTATAATGTCGGGGCCTTATGTACTTTCTCGATCGACGTGCCAGATAGCAAACATTCTACGTTGGCAGGCTAGCAGGTACCAAAAAGTGAACCGTTTTACTATCTCGGGGACTTGGGTTCCATCCCGGTCGACAGGTTTGAAGGAACTTATTGTTCTGAGGAGTTTTCTCAAAAAAAGTGTTAGACTAGATGTACTTATCGTCTAAGGGATTAACTTTCTCAAAAGACGTGCCGAATTGAATTTAATTGCTCTGCACTGGAGTTGAAATTGGAATTGAGGTTGAAATAGAGACTTACCGTCTTTAGGAAAACGTGCCAATTAGAAGTGGACCAAGCAATGCCTCAAGGGCATTTCGGTCATTTTGCCTCTATTGAGCCTGATGGGCTCGCGAAGCAGTTGTTTGACTGGATTGAGTCTGGAAAGATGGTTTAGGCTTAAATGTGTTTGTGTCAGTTTGAATGTGAGTCTGGTAGGGCTAGAGATTGCCAAGCCGGTAAAAATGGGGTGCTTACACTAGGTTTGACCGACAAAGGTTGGGTTGACCCAAGGTTGACCACTTAAGGTTAGGTTGACCTAGGGTTTAGGGTTCGGTAACCTAAGGTTGACCTCCTAGGGTTTTGTTGGCCTAAGGTAGGACCAACTAGAGTTAGGTTGACCAACTAGGGATTAGGTGACCTAAAGTTGGAGGACATAGGGTTTTGGTTGACCTAAGGTTTTGGAAAATGGTTTCAGAATATTGGCTTTAGGGTTAGGGTTTGGCTCTAGTGATTTTATGCATGCACTTGAAAAAGGAAGCTTGAAAAGTCTATGATTTTATGTGAGAAAAGGAAAGATATGGTTGAAAATTGAAAAAGGAAAGATTTGATTTGATGTTAAGAAAGAAAATATTCGATTTTGGTTCTAAAAATGAAATATTTGATTTGACTTCCAAAAGGGAAAGATTAATTTTGTCTCTAAAATAGAAAGATTTGATTTTGCTTCCAAAATGGAATGATTTGATTTTGTTTCCAAATTGGAATGATTTAATTTTGTTTCCAAAATGGAAAGATTTAATGTTGTTTCCAAAATGGAGAGATTTAATGTTGTTTCCAAAATGGAGAGATTTAATGTTGCTTCAAAAATGGAGAGATATGATTTTATTCCAAAATAGGATGGTTTAAGAAGTTTGTGGATTTATGTGCAAATCTTTTGTCATTTTATGTGAAACTTTAGTTTGAAAGACCATGATTTTATGTGACACTTTTTGAAAGATAACTCAAGAGAGTTATGCACTTTTTAAAAATATAATGCAATGAAAACCATTTTGATACAATGAATGCAAGGATGCAAGAATGGTGGTTAAGGGACAAAGCTAGGGTTTCCTAGGGCATGAACTTCTTGGGTTTCAAGAAAACAACTCTTGGACTAACTTTTGGAAAAGCCTTTGAACATGAAATTTAAAGGGGTTATAAAACTAGGTTTTGAAAGAAGTGTTTTAGGGCTCAAAACCCGAATGTGGCTCTCAGGGGACCTCTTTGAATATACTATCTCCCTAAGGTAACCCTAACCATGAAAAGGCTAGATTCACTTTAGGTTTATGATTTTGAAAACAAGTTCGGGCTTGAAACCCTAATGTGGGCCTTGATGGTCGCATTGAATATGTCACTTTTCTAGGAAAACCCTAACCCTAAGAAGGTTATAATCACCTTAGGGTTGTGAGTTTGAAAATAAAGACAATGCATAACTTGACAAAAATAAATGGATAGGGTCGTGAACATACAAGGTTGAAGGTTTCACCACATTGCAAGGGGCCTTAAGAGCATACCAAGATTGGATAGGCTAAAGGAAGGGCCCCGACACAGTGATCTCCCTAAAGCTTCCTCTAGGCATGGGCCTAAGGTCCTCTTATTTCAAGCATGCAAGAAGACAGGGATTAAAAGTGAGAGAGAGAGTAGCCCAAGTGGACTAGGAGGGAGAAGAGAAGAGTGGGGGTTGCATATGTAAATAGGAACCCTACCTTGTCTTCAAACCTTCTCGGAGCTTCAATGGAGGTTTGGCTTGAACTTGAAAAAGACTTAAGAGGCTTGGAGGCTAAGGAGCTTTGAGAGAATTAGGGTTTAGGCAATTTTTGGGGGCTGTCTCGAACCCCAAATAGTCTTCATCAAAACTACAGTCTTAAGATGATTCTAGTTATTCCATGTTGAGGGTTGTTTTAGGAAAGTGTAATATTCAATGTGATCATTGTGGTCCATATTTCAAATTCTTTATATTTTTAAAATCACAACCCTAGAATGGTTCAAATCTTTTCATGGTTAGAATTGTTTTCGAAAAATGAGATATTCAAAAAACTTGCAGAAGTCCATATTCAAACCTATTTCCAAATTGTTTTTCAAAGATCTACCTTCCTAAAAGCTCTTTCAAAACTACAATCTTAAGACGATTCTAGTCATTCTATGGTTAGGGTTGTTTTAGAAAAGTGTGATCTTCAATGTGATTGTTATGGTCCATATTTCAAATCCTAGTTGTTTTCAAAATCACAACCTTAGAATGGTTCTAATCTTTCCATGGTTAGAATCATTTTAGGAAAGTGAGATATTTAAGAAACTTGCAAAAGTCCATATTGAAAGCTCTTTCCAAATTGTTTTGCAAATCTACTTCCTAAAAACTTTTTTAAAAAATCTACTTCCTAAAAACTCTTTTTAAAGATCCACTTTTCAAAAACTTTGTCTTAGAGTCTAAGTCAAGCCCTAGAATTAATGGTTAGGAAACCCTAGTTCCTTTCTTAAAATCATGACTTTCTATTTTTTATCTCAAATTATAGATTTTCAAAACCTCTTTTGCCTTAAATCATAGGTTTTCAAAACCTCTTTTTCTACACCAAATCATAGATTTCCAAATCCAAGATTTTCAAAACTCAACCTTTCCAATTCCATGTCAAATCAAATCTTCCAATTTAGGAAACCAAATCATCAATTTTTGGAAATAGAATCAAATCTTCTACGTTAGGAAATAGGAATCAAACATTTCCTAATTCTAATCTTTCCTAACTCCAATCTTTCCTAATTCTAATCTTCCCTAATTTCAAACTTTTCCAAATCTCAACTTTTTAAAATTTAACTTATCAAATCTTTTCAAATTCAAAAACTTTCCTAATTTTAAACTTTTAAATCTTATTTCCAAATTTCAAATCTTTTTAAGTTTAAAACTTTCTTAAATCAAGACCTTTCTTAAATGAAACTTTCCAAATTCAAATCTTTCAAAAATCAACTCTTTCCTAATTTGAAAACTTTTCTAATTTGAACTTTTCCTAAACCGGAACTTTCTAAAAATCAAATCTTTTCAAGTCTAAATCTAACCTTTCCAAGTCAATTGCATGCTTCAATCTTAGGTTACCTAAGTTCTAGGATACCCAAACCCTAGTTCAACCCTAAACCTTAAGTTATGAAGTTTTAACTCCTTTCTAGAACTCTTTTCTAAACCAAGATAGTTTTCAAACTTCAATCTAAGTTAAGATGTTTTCAAAGCTCAACTCAAGGCCAAGTTCTTCTTTAAAGTTCAATTTGTTCAAATCAAAATCAATTTCAAATTCTCAAATTTAATTTCAAATCCTCAAGCTTTTCAAACCAAAGTTCAATTTCAAATTTTCCAATCAAAGCTCAAATCAAACCCTTTTTAAGTCAAACTTTCCATAGGCCTCAAAGTGTCTTTTCAAATTAAACAAGACCCCAAAGTGTCTATTTTCAATCGAACTCTTGTCCGAACTACGACTGACCTGATTCCCAACAAAGGGATACGTAGGTAACCCTCATGAGTGGGGTCACAACCTTTTGCAAATCTTTAATTTTCAAAACCTTTTTCAAATCTCCAATTCCACAATCTATTTCAAGTTTCCAATTTCTATAATTCTTTTCAAACTTCAAATCTTTTCTTCAAATCTATTTTCAAAATCAAATCTTTTTCTTGCACTTGCATGTCATGCACCATATCAAACTTCTTTTAAAAAATCTTTCAAAGTGGATATAAGTGGATATTTGTTAATCGAAGATTCTAAATGAGTGAACCTATGGTGAATAGACATATAGGTACCATAAGGGCGGGATAGGGTAATGATTTTAGGATATTTTCCCTATATGTAACCAACCTCCAAACCTAGAATCACTATTTTCGAAGTCCAAAATGGAGTTATTTTAAAAAAGGACTTAAATCTTTCCAAAGGTTGCCAAACAACCTGTTTTCTTAAAAACCCTCTCTTGAGGAAGTTTTCAAAACTTTTTCAAAAACCCTAATTTTAATATTCAGATTGCACTTAGTTTTAGGTTACTTAACTCACCTTAATCAAGTTAGGCGGCAATTCCAAATCTTTTTCAAAAGCTCTTATTCTAATCAATTTCCAATTCAAATCTAGTTGCACTCATCCTTTTAGGAGGATGAGTTCTAATGAGATAATACCGTATTTTTCTCACTTGTGCTTATTTTCTCGAGTGCCAAAAATCGAGGCGGTAAAGCTGGTGACTTCGCTGGGGATGACTTAGAGGGTTAGGCCATTATCATGTTTTTTCACCCTTCACTCATCTAGAGCCTTCGATTACTCTTTCCAATTCTATCCACATTAATTTTTTCAAAAATAAAACTTCTCAAAGCTGTTTTAAAAAACATGCCATTACTTGCATTCTATTCATGTTCAATCATTTCATCTTGCATTAAGTTTGTCATCCAAGTAGTAACTTTTTGCATCTTTATTTTTGTAGGTGGACCTTTGTTCACATTTTACATTATGTCATATTAACTGCTATATATGTCATGAATGAATAAGATGGAATGGACAAGATAAATGGGAGTTGTTGGGCTCTTTCCTCCGTTTTTCAAAAAATCCACACACATACTATATCATGCACTTGCATTTGCATTATTTGCATTCTTTACCTGGTTACGACCCTTCTAGTTTGAAGGGAGAATTATATATTGGTTGTGGACAGATGCTGTGTCAGTTTCTTAGCCTACAACCTCTTGATGGTTCCCCCGCTCGGATCACCAACCTATAATGGCACCACCTTGGGGAGTGGGCCTAGGTTTGAAGATTTGGGAATCGAGCCTTCTTAGGTGTCGTGCCCTGATTTTTCACACTTGAGAAAAAATATGCACAAGTGAGAAAAATACGGTACTCTCTTGTTAGAACTCATCATCTTAGAAGGATAAGTGCGACTAGGTTTGAATTGAAAATTGATTTGATTAAGGGCTTTTGAAAAAGATTTGGAGTCACCACCTAACTTGATTAAGGCGAGTTAGGCCACCTAAAACTAAGTGCAATCCAAAGATTAAACTTAGGGTTTTTGAAAAGATTTTAAAAACTTCCTCAAGAGCGGGTTTTTTAAGAAAATAGGTTGTTTGGTAACCTTTGAAAAGTTTTAAGCCCTTTTTGAAAATAACTCCATTTTGGTCTTTGAAAACAGTGACTCTAGGTTTGCAGGTTGGTTACGTGTAGGGAAGATATCCTAAGATCATCACTCTACCTGCGCTTTCGGTGCTTACATGTCAGTTCACTTTAGGTTCACTTATTTAGAATCTTCGATTGTCTAATGTCTAATACTATCCACTTTGAAAAGAACTATATGATGCATAATATGCAAGTGCAAGAAAAATATTTGATTTTGAAAATAGATTTGAGAAGAAAGATTTGAAGCTTGAAAGAGATTATGGAAACAGAAATTTGAAATAGATGGTGGAACTGAAAATTTGAAAAAGGTTATGACCGCGCCCATAAGGGTGCCTACATATCCCTTTGTTGGGAATTAGGTCAGTCGTAGTTTGGATAAGAGTCTGATTGAAAATAGACACTTTGAGAGTTTTGAAGAGTTTGATTTGAAACGATTTGATTTGGAAAGAGATTGATTTGAACTTTGAATAAAAGATTTAAAATTGAATTTGGAATTAACTTTGATTTGAAATGGAACTTGAGGATTTGAAATTGATTATGATTTGAAAAGATTAAACTTGGAAGAAGAACTTGGACTTGATTTGGAAAAGGAGTTGAGTTTTGAAAACATTTTGACCTAGATTGAAGTTGGAAAACCATCTTGGATAAAAAGGAGTTTTAGAAAGGAGTTGAAGCTTTCTAACTTAGGATTAGGGTTTCATTAAGGTTTAAGTATGCTTATGTTTAGGTAACCTAAGGTTAGAGCATGTAATTGAATTGGAAATGTATGATCTAGACTTGAGAGGTTTGATTAAAGAAAGTTTTGGTTTAGAAAACTTAGAGTTACAAAATATAGGACTTAAAACGATTCTAACCATGAAAAGATTAGAACAATTCTAAGTTAATGGTTTTGAAAACAACTTGAATTTGAAATATGAACCATAATGATCACTTTGAATATCACACTTTTCTAAAATAACCCTAACTATAGAATGGCTCAAATCATTTTAAGATTGTGGTTTTGATGAAAAACAATTTAGGGTTTACACCCAAAATATGGACTTCAATAGTCACATTGAATATAACACTTTCCTAAAACAATCCTAATCACGGAATGACTAGAATCACTTTAGGTGTGTATTTTGAAAACAAGTTCGAAAAAGGAATTTTGAATGCAAGTTTTTGAAAGAGAGTTTTCATGCAAGTTTGAAAACAACTTTAAAAATGAATTTGAATAGATGTATGAATATGATATGCATAATGCAAAAAGGGTTGTGAATATACAAGGTTAGGCTTTACCACATAATTAAGGAGGTCGAACCCACCCCGACACGGTGACTTTCAACAATTTTTCCTAGGCATGAATCGAGAAGTCTCTTGTTTCAAGCATGCAAGAAAGGGAGGTAGAAGATGGGGGATTAAAATAAAAGAAAGCCCAAGTGGGCTAGGAGAGAGAAGAGAGAGGGAGAAATTACATAAAAGTAAATCGAATGCCTACTTTGTCTTTTTCTTACTCTTTTTGCTTTGTTTGCTTTACTTCTCTTGGACTTTGAGAACCTTGAAGTTGTAGCATCTCGAGTCTTCAATGAAAGCTTTGGAGGTCTGTGTTTGAGTGTATGAAGTGTATGGATGTTAGGTTTAAGTGTATGGAGGCTAGGGTTTGAAGAGACTAGAGAGGGCTAGGGTTTGGAACTTCGAGCTTTGGATTTCGAGAAACATAATTTTTGGACTGAGTTTGCAAACCCTTTTCACATAGGGGGAGGGTTTGTATTTATAGACACAAAAATAGCTTGACGCTTGCTGTAGTGGTGTTAGGGCAAAAACTCTACTGTACTCCTAGTGGCGCTAGGCCAATTTTTGGCTTGGCGCCCCACTTAGAAAATTTTTAAGGTGGCAAGAAACGTATCTTTCAATCCTTGATATGCAAGGCAAAAGATTTAGGTGCTTGTACTAGTGACT
This sequence comes from Euryodendron excelsum, assembly GCA_033060915.1. Taxonomy (NCBI): domain Eukaryota; kingdom Viridiplantae; phylum Streptophyta; class Magnoliopsida; order Ericales; family Pentaphylacaceae; genus Euryodendron; species Euryodendron excelsum. The sequence continues at coordinate 23,145,272 of CM065389.1, read as the reverse complement.
ACTATGTAATTTTTAGCTTAGCTTCACTATGAGTGACTTTAGAAAGTTCGTGAATGATATAGAAATTCTTGAGTAACCAGATTTGTTCGAGAATGGATGGGAAACCCCAAGAGAGTGTCTCGCAGGTAACTAGCTTGAGAAGTAATGCCAGAGTATTGTAAAAAGTCGATCGGCCTGCTAGGGGCAAAACGGTCAATTGAATTGGAAAAAATTCAAAATATACTCGGAGCAGCCTGTGAGAAGGCTTGAAGGTTAAAAATACTATTGAGAGTGTTCTGAAGAATTACCAGTTTGATACCCAGAGCTGGTGTGGTTGGAAAATGTGACCAGCCCGCTAGGGGTAAAACGGTTATTTTGTATGGGGCTTGCCAGACTGGACTCGGAATGTTCCAAAATGGTGCTAGAAGATTGAGAATACTATTAGAAGTATCCTCGGGAGGTTACTGGTTTGATAACCAGAGCTAGTGTGGTTCCCGGAGGCAGTTGGATGCCCAAGGGCAAAATGATCATTTCGATCGGATGGTCCCGGAATTGATCAGAAACCGACTAGAAGGCACTTGAACATGCTAGATTGTCCTTGGGACAATCTTCGAAAGGTGGACTAACTGCTAAAAGGACTTAGGTACTTTCTCGAGAAGTGTGTCAAAAAGGCACAAGGGGCAGTTTGGCCATTTTTCACCGGAGTGGGCTAGCAGGCATTGGTGTTGACCCGAGTTTTGAGTGTTTCTATCACTCTGATGGTGTGTGAAGAGTTGGTTTCCAAAGGCATCTCATCCTTTGGTAAACATGTCACGGCCAAGAGGCATGTTCGGTCCCGTGACATAGGGGTTTTGTTGGCAATTTTCAATGTCGATTTGTTTGTGAGTGTTTTCGCCACTCTGACGGTTGCGATATTTACGAGTGTTTCCGTCACTTTAACAATGCGCAATCATTCTGAAGACTACCTAATCTCGGGAAGCTGCTAGGTGGACTTATCGTTTAAGGAATCAACTTTCTCGAAAGACGTGCCAAATAACGGATATTCTACATTAGCGAGCTAGCATGCGCTAGAAGTGAACCTTTCTACCATCTCGGAGACTTGGGTTCTTTCCCGATCAACAGGTTTGAAAGGACTTACCATTTTGAGGAGTTTTCTCAGAGAACGTGCTAGACTAAATGAACTTACCGCTTGAGGAATCAACTTTCTCGAAAGGCATGCTAGATTGAATTTGATTGGTCTGGATTGGAATTGAAATTGGAATAGGGCCTTACCATCTCTAGGAAGACTAGCCAACTAGAATTGGATCGAGCAATGCCCCAAGAACAGTTTGGTCATATTGCCTTTATTGGGCCCGACGGGCCCGCGAAGCGATTAATTAACTAGATTGAGTCTGGAAGCTGGTTTAGACTTGAATGTGTCTGTGCCGATTTGAATGTGAGTTTGGTCGGGCTCGAGATTGTTGAGCGGGCAAAATAGGGTGCTAATAGCTGCCCCTCTTTTTCTGTCTTTGCTTGTCAAAGATAGAAAATGATAAAGTAAGGGTTCCATATTGACCGCTGTCGCGCCCAGATTTTTCGCACTCGAGGAATACTCATACAAGCGGGAAAAATGCTGTACTCTCTCATTAGAACTCACCCTCCTAAAAGAATGAGTGCGACTAGGTTTGAATTAAAAAACTGGTTTGAATAAAGGGCTTTTGAAAAAGATTCGGAGTCGCCACCTAACTTAATTAAGGTGAGTTAGGTCACCTAAAAACTAAGAATAATCCGAAGACTACACTTAGGGTTTTGGAAAACAATTTTGAAAATATCTCCTCGAGCGAGGGTTTTTAAGAAAAACAGGTTGTTTGGCAACCTTTGGAAAACATTTAGCTCTTTTTGAAAAATAACTCCTTTTGGTCTTTGAAATCAACGATCTAGGTTCGGAGGTTGGTTACGTGTAGGGAAGACGCACTTTGCTATCACCCTACCCCGCCCTTTCGGTACCTACATGTCAATCTACCCTAGATTCACCTATAAGAGTCTTTAACTAACCAATGCCCAATCCTATTCACTTTATAAAACAATGTTTAAAAATTATCATGATGCATGATATGCAAGTGCAAGTTAGGAGAATTGAAAAATAGATTTGGAAATAAATTTAGAAAGAATTTGATTTGAAAATAAATTTGAAGAGATGGAATTGAAATTGGAAAGTTTAAAAATTTGGAAATAGAAATTTGAAAATAGAAAGTTTGAAAGTAGATGGGAATTTGAGATTTGAAAAGATTCTGGAAACCGCACCCATGAGGGTGGAATTGAAAGTTTGAAAAGTGTTGTGACCGCACCTATGAAGGTTGCCTACGTATCCTTTTGGGGGAATCAGGTCAGTCGTAGTTCGGACTGGAGTCCGATTGAAAAGAGATTGATTTGAAGAGAGAAATTGGATTGGAAAAAAGAGATTGAATTAAAAATTGGATTTGATTTGAGATTAGAAGAGGAGATTGGAAATTGAAATTGAGAAGATCGGACTTTGATTTGAAGAGATAGATTTGGACTTGTTTTGAAAAAGAGAAGGTTTGAGAAACTCAGACTTAGGAAAGAGAAGAGACTTAGGAAGGATTTGACTTGGCTTGGAAGATTTGGAAAGGTTAGATTTTAGGAGATGTTCAAATTAGGAAAGGTTCAATTTAGGAAAGCTTCATTTTTGGAAAGTTTCAAATTAGGAAAGCTTTGAATTAGGAAAGTTCGGAACTTAAGAAAGTTTCAACTTAGGAAAGTTTTGAAAATTGGAATGTTTTGAAATAGGAAAGTTTTGAAAATTGGAAAGTTTCGTTTTAAGAAAGGTTTTGAAATAGGAAAGTTTTGAATTTAGGAAATGTTTGAATTAAGAAAGTTTCAACTTAAGAAAGTCTTAAATTAAGAAAGTTTTGAGTTTAGAAAAGTTTTAGATTTGAAAAGATTTTGAAGTTTTGGAAATTTTAGAATTTGGAAAGATTTAGGTTTAGAAAGATTTAACTTAAGAAAGTTTTGAATTTAGAAAGCTTAGAATTTTAGAAAGATTTGACATTTAGAAAGTTTAAGATTTTGAAAATTTTAGAGTTTTGAATTTTAGAAAATCTTGAAATTAGGAAAGGTTTGGGTTTGAAAAATTTGGTTTGAAAAGTTAATATTTGAAAAGATGGTAGAATTTAGGAAATGGTTGAATTAGGAAGGATTTGAAAGTTGAGTTTTAAAATTTAGGAAAGATTTTTATGTTCAAGTTTTGGAAACTTAAGGTATAGGAAAGTGGAAGTTTAGGAAGGATTTGAATTAGGAAAGAGTTGGATTTTAAAATTTAAGGAAAGATTTAAAGTTTAAGTTTAGGAAACTTTTGGTTTAGGAAGGAATTGAATTAAGAAAGGTTTAGATTAGGAAGGGATTGGATTTGGTTTCTAAAAGAAAAGATTTGATTTTTGTTTCCAAAAACGGAGGACGGGATCTAGTTTCCTAAACGGGGAGATTGGATTTGGTTTCTTAAAGGGAAGATTTGATTTGACAAGGATTTGGAAAGGAAGATTCTAGAAACGCTAGTTTTGAAAGTGTGGAATTTTAACGTAGAAAAGAGGTTTTGGAAATACGTATAGTTTGGGTGTAGAAAATGAGAGATTTTGGAAACCTAGGTTTGGGGCAAGGTTTGAAAACCATGTTTTTGGAAAGAAAATTAGGGTTTCCTAATTGTGGGTTCTAGGGCTTGACTTGGGCTCTAAGGAAAGAGTTTTTGGAAAGTGTGTTTTTAGAAACGAGGGTTTTGGGAGGAAAAATCCTAGAGGGGAGTTTCTAGAAGGAAGATTTTTGGAAAGAGAGTTTTTAGGAAGGTGAATTTAGGGAGTGTTTTTAGAAAGTGAATTTTGAGGAAAAGATTTTGGAGAGGAGTTGAAAAAGAGAGTTTTGAAAAATAGATTTTGGAAGGGAGTTTTTGAAAACAATTGTGAAGAGGAGAGTTTTAGGAAAGTATGTTGAAAAAGAGATTTTTAGGAAGAAAGACTTTTTGAAAAGAGAGTTTTTAGAAGGAGTAGAAACATCTCACTTTCCTAAAGCAATTCTAATCATAGGAGGGCTAGAACTACTTTAGGAAAGCGGTTTTGAAAAACAATAAGATTTGAAAATATAGACCAAAAGGTCACTTTTAATGTAACACTTTCCTAAAGCAACCCTAGCCATGGAAAGGCTAGAATCACCCTATAATTGTGGTTTTGAAAACAAGTTTTTGAAAAGAGATTTTGATGCAATCTTGAAAACGAGTTTGAAAACGATTTTGAAAACGAGTTCGAAAATGAATTTTGGAAGATGCAAGACTATGATATGCATAATGCAATTTGGGGTCGTGAATATACAAGGCTAAGGCTTCACCACATAATCAAGGGGGCCGGACCCATGTGGTCTTTGGTTAGACTAGAAGAAAGCCCCCGATACGGTGACTCTCCAATAGCCCAATCCTACACATGGACCGGGAATCCCCTTGCTTTAAGCATGCAAAGAAAGGAGGGAAAAGAGATGGGGGATTAAAATAGAGAAAACCTAAGTGGGTTAGGAGAGAGAAGAGAGAGGGGGGAAGTACAGAAATTTAAATAGGGATCCTACCGTATGTCTTGTTTATTTTGCGCGCCGTGCTATCTTCGGTTTTCGGTCTTCGATCTTTGTCTTGATCTTCACCTTTAGTCTTCAACAGTTGTCTTCAAGCCTTGAATTGTAGCTCTTCAAGTCTTCAAATGATGGTTGAAGGCTAGTGTATGAGTGTATGGGGGTGTGTATGAGTGTATAGGAGGCTAGGGTTTGTGTAGTGTGGCTAGGGTTTGGAAAACCTAAGGTGGCTAGGGTTTTTGAGGTGCTCGAGTTCTGTATATCGAAATATATGATTTTTAGGTTAAGTTTGTAGACCCTTTTCACGTTGAATGAGGCTCTGTATTTATAGAGGTTGGACAAACCTGGCGCCTGTTGTAGTGGCGCTAGGGCAAAATTGCTCTTGGCGCCACTAGGAGTGGCGCCAGGTCAATTCTTGGCTTGGCGCCACTAGTAGTGGCACCAGCCAATTAGGAAACTTTATAAGTCGGTAAGCAACGTATCTTTGACTAGATTTGGGCACCTGTACTAGTGACTACCATGCAACTTTTAGCCTAACGTATCTTTGACTAGATTTGGGCGCCTGTACTAGTGACTACCATGCAACTTTTAGTCTGGCTTCACTAGGAGTGACTCTGGAAAGTTCGGGAATGATTTGGAGGAGCCGGGAATGACCCGGAAGCCTAGAAAGGAGCAGGAACACTTAAAATAGTGTCCTGGAGGTATTTGACTTGAAAAGTGAGGATAAGATGTGTCAGAAAGGTTGACCGAGTCCTTAGGGGCAAAACGGTCAATCGGACTAGGAAGCTGCCGGGGCGAACTCGAATTGTCCCGGAAGAAGACTTGGGATCTGGAAACATTATTCAGAATGTTCCTAGAGGTTGCCGGTTTGATTCTAGAGCCGGCGTGGTCTGAAAAGGAGATCGGCCCACCAGGGGCAAAATAGTCATTTTGTACCGGGTTTGCCGGAACTAACTCGGAATGGTCCGGAAAGGTAAAGGAAGGTTGAGAACACTATAAAAAGTATTCTCGGGACATTACCAGTTTGATACCTAGAGCCGGTGTGGTCGAAGAAGGAGACCGACCCTCTAGGGGCAAAACAGTCATTTTGTACCGGGTTGGCCGGAACTGACTCGGAATGATCTGGAAAGGTAAAGGAAGGTTGAGAATACTATAAAAAGTATTCTCAGGACATTACCGGTTTGATACCCAGAGCCAGTGTGGTTCCTGGGGCATTCAGATGCCTAGGGGCAAAATGGTTATCTTGACCGGAAAGTCTCGGAAAAGGTCCAAAGGACAGTTTGGTCATTTTTCACCAAAGTGGGTTAACAAACACTGGTGTTGACCTGGGTTTTGAGTGTTTCCGCCAATCTAACGGCGGTCGTTGTGACACAAGGGTTTGTTGCCAATCCCCTATATCGACTTATTTGTGAGTATTTCCGCTACTCTAACGGTTTTGTGAGTAGTTTCGCTACTCGGACCATCTTGAGGAATAAACTGTCTCGAGAGAGGGATTGGAAAGGGGACTTACCATCTCCGAAGCGACGTGCCTAGATTGGAACCGTCTCGAGGAATAAACTGTCTCGAGAAAGGGATTGGAAAGGGGACTTATCATCTCTGAAGAGACGTGCCTGAGTTGAAGCCGTCTCGAGGAATAAACTGTCTCGAGAGTGGGATTGGAAAGGGGACTTATCGTCTCCGAAGAGACGTGCCTGAATTGGAACCGTCTCGAGGAATAAACTGTCTCGAGAGTGGGATTGGAAAGGGGTCTTACCGTCTCCGAAGAGACGTGCCTGAGTTGAAGCCGTCTCGAGGAATAAACTGTCTCGAGAGTGGATTGGAAAGGGGTCTTACCGTCTTCGAAGAGACGTGCCTGGATTGAAGCCGTCTCGAGGAATAAACTGTCTTGAGAGTGGGATTGGAAAGGGGTCTCACCGTCTTCGAAGAGACGTGCCTGGATTGGAACCGTCTCGAGGAATAAACTGTCTCAAGAGTGGAATTGGAAAGGGGACTTATCGTCTCCGAAGAGACGTGCCTGAATTGGAACCGTCTCGAGGAATAAACTGTCTCGAGAGTGGGATTGGAAAAGGGTCTTACCATCTCCGAAGAGACGTGCCTGGATTGGAACCGTCTCGAGGAATAAACTGTCTCGAGAGAGGGATTGAAATTGGAAAGGAAAAGACAATGCCCCTAAGGGCATTTTGGTCATTTTGCCTCTATTTGGGCCTGACAGGCCCGCGAAGCGATGGAAAGACGGAATTTGGACCTAAGAATTGGATTTGATAGGAATATGCCCACAATGACTTGAAAACAAGTCTGGACGGAGTGTAGATTGTCGAGCGGTCAAACATGGGGTGCTTACAACCACGAGGCGATCAGAGGGATTGGAGTTGAAAAATTTTGAAGACTAAAGTAGTTGGAATTTTGAATTTTGAATTTGAAAACTGGATTATTTTGATTTTTGAAATCTAGAATTTTGAAAACTTGAATTTGAAATTGAGTTTGATGGTTTGAAAGGATTTAAAAATCGCTTTTTGAAATGGATTGATTTGGATTTGAATTAGAAGGGTTTTGGAAAATTTTTTGAAACTTGGAACAAAACTTTTGAGGAAAAAGTTTGAAAACTTAGAATTTTGGGTTTTTTGAGGTGAACGCTTGAAAGCTCGAAAATTTTTAAAATGGAGCTTTTGAAGGAAAAAGCTCAGGAAACCCGAAAAATGCTTTTAAGATTAAACTTTTTGAAGGAAAAAGTTTTTGGAAAATCGAGAAAAAACTTCTTTTATTTTGTATTTTTGAAGGAAGGAGTTGGACAACCTAGAAAGGTATTTTTAAAATCAAAATTTTTGAAGGAAAAGTTAAGAAAGCCTTGAGAGTGGGGCTTTTTTGGCAGAGAAGACCCCGAAAAACTCAGGAGGAACTTTTTCGAAATAGAGATAGAGTTGAAAATTTTGAAATGAAATCTTTTTGGAGGAAAAAGAGGAAAAACCTTTGAATGTGGGGCCTTTTTGGCGGAGAAGGCCTCGAGAAACTTGGGGGGTCCTCGAATAAAACTATTGAAAGAAAAACTTAGAAAAATTTTTGAAAACTGAATTTTGGATAAAACTTTGACGGAAACACTTAGGAAATTTTTGAAAATGGATTTTGGGATTTAGAAAACCTCAAAATTGATAGCAATTTTGGGCGGAGGAATTTTTGAGGATTGAAGTCTTGAAAAAATTTTTAGGATTGATTTTGAAGAAAAATTTTTGGAGGAAGAATTTTTAGAAAACCTTGATACTTGATTGTTATAGAAACCTTTTGAAGAAGAAGCTTAGAAAAGTTTTGAGATGAACTTTGATTGAAAATTTTTGAGATTTGATTGTGAAGATGATTTTGGATTTTGATTTTGAAATAACCTTGAAAAGACAGGTGAAAAGATCTAGGAATTGATTTTGAGATAAACTTTTACAAGGAAGAAGTTTAGAAACTATTTTGATTTGACACTTGGACAAAACGTGTAGAAAATTTGTTTTGACTTAAAACTGTGAACACTTGGACGCAAAAATGTTTAGAAAATTCATTTTGACTTAAAACTTGAATTTTTTTAAGACAAAATGTATAGAAGATTAATTATGACTAGAAACTTAAACTCTTTGAAGACAAAATGTATAAAAAATTCATTTCAACTTGAAGCTCAGGATTCTTTGATTCCTTTTTTTTCTTTTTCCATTTTTTGTGCATCTTCTTTTTTCTGTCTTCTCTCTCTCTCTCTCTCTCACTTTTTTTTTACTTATATATTCTTCGATTTGATGAGTTCTTACCTTTTTCCTTTTCCTCTGCCTTAACTTTGGGATGATTGATATAGGAGAGGTTGCCTTGCTTACTGAATTTGGAATTAAGGGGGCACAACTAAAAGTTGAACTGGCAACGACGAGAGCTACTCTAGCAAAGGAAAGGACTACTGCTATTAATGCTTGGACTAATAGGGATGATTGGCACGCTTGGATAACCACATTGTTTGATGTTGATTCTGAGTTGGAGCTTGTCTAGGTGGCTGATGCAGGAGACAATAATCTACGCCGGAGGCAATAACGACGTCTACTTTGGTCGAGTGGAGGACTAGTGCTACTGATGAGAAGAGAGTGGCTTTGTTAGGGCTACTGTAGAAGATTCCCTAGATGAGGCTATTAGAGATGTCGAGACTGCCCCTGCTGAAGTTGATGTTAAGGTTGAGGTTAATGTAGCTTCTTGAGGGGGGTCATGGTAGAACTACTGGTTAGGAGGCTTCTCGGCAAAACTGAGTGTGGAGCACTATAGGAGACTACTTCATGCGTGTGACTCTCTTGCAATAAAATTTGAAAGAGAGGACATTGATTTGTCTTTGGTCAGTTGCTTCTTGGGAGACCGCTTCCTATTTGATTAGGAGGTCGAAGGTGGGTCGTTGTTCCATTCTTTATTTCTTGTTGGCTGTGGAGGGTAGGATCATGATTCGGACTACCGGGACCAACTCTGTTGGCTGCTCTAGTTGATTATGCTTTGGATAGATGGCTACCAGACTTCTTTGGTTACAACATCAGAGCTTTGTGTTTGAAGACACTTGGGGACCTGAGAAAGCTTAGGGAGATGCCCCTTGAACTTGTACCTTTCTTAGTATCTCATTAGTAAATATCAAGATATAACAAACTAATTTTAATAAATGACTTATAATATCAGTACTCATTACTTTGCCATGCTGAGTTTAGAAATTTGTTACCAATGTAGGTTCTCTACTATTTGGCACCCTTGACCCATTGTTAAGGCATGAGACTTGGTTGTTTTGCTGAGGTTTGTTTTGTTGCTATTACTTAGATTGCTGATCTAGAGAGCTAAACTTTCTTCTTCTTTTTTATTTATTTATTTATTTTATTTAAATCATTTTTGCCACTTGTGCCCTTGTGGGTTTTCACGGATGTCAGTTTTACCATTTTTGCATGACAGCGCCCATTTTTGGGTTTTCACTGTGTCGGTAGTTTTGTACTTGCCATGACCCTACTCTTTTACCCATAGTGCCTTAGAGGGTTTTCACTATATCCTCAGGCCATGCATTTTCTCTTGATTTCTCTCGTTGATACCGATGAAGACGACCGCTTGCCTAATAAGAATAGGAATGTTGAATGCTTTGATTTAAAAGAATGATTGATGATGAAATCTATTGCTGACTGAAATCGCTACTTTAGTTGAAGGCTGTTAATGTTACTTTTGACATTGAGCCTAGAACTGAGTTGGAATTTTTGCTTGATAGAGCACTTTTTAGTGTAATCATTTTCCTTTGAAGAGTAATGATAGCAATGATCGATCTAAAAGGTCCTTATTTTGGACTGTAATATGGGCTTGGTTATGCGGTATTTGAAAGGAAGGGATAAAGACTCAAAATATTTTGCTTTTATTTGGCTTTTTAAGACCTATGAGATCACCTTGGACAGCTAGACTCACTCTCTTATTACTACTCACTTTCTGTTTTCCTCCTTTTTGGTTTTGGATTTAAACATACCCTAACTCTTTTGTTTACGATCTCAGACTGTTACTTTTGCACCATGGTGTTCTTATAAATTTTCACCAGGTTAACAATTTTTGTATTCTGCCATGCCTCCACCTTTTTACTTACAGTGTCTTTTCAAATTTTCACTATGTCAACAAGGTCATGCCCATTTTTTTTTTGGCACTCTTTAAACCTGTATCCGCTCTTTATTTCCCTTATCCTATTTACTCTTTCTCAACCCATTGTAGTTAGTGATCATTAGGTCGAGTTTTTCAAAAATCGACTTAATTAGGTTTTGCAATGGGATGCTTTTAACTATATGGTAGATGAATTGAGGGCCTCTCTTCATTTCAATCATTGCTATCATTGCTCTGTCAAAGTTTCCAATTACACATAGTAGTACTTTATCTAATCTGAGTTGATAAGTGCTGCAAAGATTTCTTTTTCCACCTCTGCTAGGATCAATGCTCTTCCTGACATGACTTTGTGAACCAAGAACAGGTCTTTATAGTTGCTGGCGAACTTGCCTTTGACTTTCTACTGACTTGGAATTGTCTTTTTAAGAATAGCATCACCTTTTTTAAATTGGCGAGGGTTGTGTTGAAGGGTCTGGCGATGCATTTTTAATATCGTTGGGCAAGGTAGATGGTTGCCATTCTGTAATACCCAGAACCCATTAATTTTCTTCATTTATGTAAATTAAGGCATTTGTGTTGTTTAATGTTAGATATTATTCCTTTTGGGGTCAAAGTGATCAATTGAGAGTTAAATTGTAACTTAAATTCTTGGGGTGAGACACATTGGATTGTTTCCCATGTGTATCATCTTATATACCTATGTATATACACTACACACACACACAGACCTATTTTTAGACAGAGAGAGAGAGAAAGAGGAGAAGAGATAGAGGAAGGAGATTGAAGGGAGAAGATTAAGAAGAAGAGGAAGCAAAAGAGCTCAACCAAGCTTTGAAGCCCATTGTAGAGTTGGAAAAGTTAAAGAGAGAAAGGTATAAACTAAAACCTTGTATGTATACTTGTGTAAATGCGTTGGGATATTTTATATATGCATATATATGAGTTGGGGTGTTTGGGTTTGTCTTGGGGGATGCCTTGAGTCCCAATTACTTTGAATTTGAGAGCTTGTACCTCAATATTGGAGGATTGGAGAGTTGGGGGTTGAAACCCCCAAATATGTGAAATGTTAGGGTTTTAAATTCTTTCTTTAAATCCCTTTGTTTTGATTGTTCTTTCTCCCCCCATTTTGAGTTATTGTCATCTTGTGGGCTAATCTTTGAGCCCTAAGAGTATTGGAAAGATTTGATTATGTTTGGAGGAGTTTTGGGTCAAAAATTGCTGCTGCGCAGGTGGGAACGTTCTAACGCCAAACATGGCCGTTCGAACGGCCCGAGAGTAGAGTTTTTCACTTTGCCTAGCATTTGAATGGCCCTTCTAGGTGTTCGAATGGCCCAAGAGGGTGTTTTTTCATTTTTGCCTGGCATTCGAACGACTGTTATTTGGCATTCGAATGGCCTAGTTGGGCGTTCGAACGGTCTGCCAACTTCAATACTGTTTAGTGAAATGGGCATAACTTTCTCTAGAAAACTTGGATTGATGCATTGTTTGAAGCATTAGAAAGTACACTCATAGACCTTTGTACCCATATAAAGTTTGTTCTCTAATTCCTTATAAACTGATAGTTATGGAAGTTTAAAGTTAACCCAAAATCTATGCTAACAACATTGTTTTCCAGAATTTTAGTCCACTTTCCGTGAGGTATAACTTCTTCACCCAAAATGTGTTTTTGGCCCATGACCTATCAAATTAAAGGCCTTTAAGCCTATTTTCAAATGGAACTAGCCTTGTGTGAGAATCCTTTGCAAGGGGTGGTTGGGACGCGATGAAAGGATGAATATTCTGGGTTTCATACTTCACCCTCAACCTTATGTTCTCATTTTACGTTGAGGCCTTCCCCTAGTGTTAGTCTCGCTCTTCCATGGTGAGAGTGAGGTGTTGGTGATTCGGGGTTGAGGGATTTATGTGCTTAGTCTCAGTTTATGCGTTATTGCCTTGCCATAGCATCGTATATTGATGTTCCATGTTCCTATGTGAATTATGTATATGAGCACCTTGTTTAACACCCGTTCAGTTGGATAGAGATGAGTAACGATATGCCATGAGTAAGACCTATTACTCTCCAAATGCTTTCAAGTTCAATTACGTTTCATGCATTTCTTTTCATTTATTTCAATGTATTAATGATTACGTTCAGGTATGAATGTCATGCTTTGAATTATATACAAACCTTACCTATGATATGAACTACAACCTACGGACTAGAACGTTCACATAAAGTAGATGTAAGATTCCTAATATACGACTCTAACTCAATGTCTTGTCATGGCAAGACTTTAATCTAGCCCGATAGTCCTAGGATGGGGGGGACGTGAAATAATCCATCGACATGTAAAGTCTTTCGTGGCAAGACCCTAAACTAGCAACGATGGTCCTACGGTAGGGGACATGAAATTATCTATCGCCATGTTGGGAGACGTCCCTTGGCTTAAAAGTCTTGATGTTTCCTTTATGGTTACCATAATTGAGCATAGCTCTTATGATTGACTTAAAAAGCCTATGTGTGACCTTTATGGTTATTATAACTGAGCTGAGCTCTTATGTTGGCCTAAAGAGCCTATGCGTGACCTTCATGGTTACTATGTTGGCCTAAAGAGCCCATGTGTGACCTTCATGGTTACTATGTTAGCCTAAAGAGCCTATGTGTGACCTTCATAGTTACTATGTTGGCCTAAAGAGCTAATGCGTGACCTTCATGGTTACTATGTTGGCCTAAAGAGTCTATGCGTGACCTTCATGGTTATTATGATAGCCTAAAGAGCCTATGCGTGCCCTTCATGGTTACTATGTTGGCCTAAAGAGCCTTACGCGTGACCCTTGTGGTTACTATAATGCCCAATACTAGAAAGACCTCTTAAGTAAGGTGAAGTGAGGGATATGTTGGCCTAATGTAAAGACATGACACACTTATGTTCTAGAATGAGAAATATAACTTGTTTGAATGCTTCATAACCAGTTATGCATGTTTCCACAAGTATTAATGTCACGGTGTATCGCTTCCTTTCAAGATATTATGATATGCCCTTACAATATTATGCCACGACATGCTTATGACAGCTATGTTATGCCTTATGACATCATATTATTCGTTATGTCTCACTCCTATGATGCTATATTCGAAATGTTATAGTATTTCAATATGATACTTATGTTATTTACGTTTCCAAAGCTACGCTTTATAAGTTACTAAGAATGATAACATTTGATGTGCCTGATATTATGTGGCAAGCTAAGTTGTACGGTTACTAGATATGACACATTATGCTCATGACAAGTTATATCACGCTCTAATAGTTCATGCTACAACACGCCTACCTCTCTCCTTCAGCATTATGTTTTAGAAATGATGAAATGTTTTAATACAAAGCCTATGCTTCATGTGTCTTTAAGTTTATACTTATACATTTCTAAGTTCATGCCACACATGCATAAATGTATCTCTATTTTCATGTACATTAAATATAAATGTAGCCTATAGTATTTTATACTCATGCATTATTGTTATTCACTAAGCATTAGCTACATTTTCTAAAAATGTTTTTAGGTGACCAAATTGGGAGACCTTGAGCGAGGCCCATTACGTGGATATTTGGATTGCGGCTCATGGGTCTTATGTTATGTACTGATATAGGGATTGGACCCTAATGGTTTGTAATATTATAATGTTATAATTGTGGTGGCTTTTGATAGGCCCATCTTATGGAATGTTTATATTTTGGCGATTAGGCATCGCTTTGCTATGTATGACACACGTTTTACTATTAGTTTATAAAGTTCTATTTTCCGCAATTATGTGTCATTTTAAATGATTATGCATAGATGATCAACCAATTTATGTAATGTGACATTTGGTAGCCTTACTACTGGTCGATCATGTATTCTAAATCCGTATAGGTCGGGTTATGGGGTGTGACACATTCTCTTTTTTTTTCTAAGAGACAAAGTTGTTCATGCCTGCTTTTGATCTAGTTTGCTTCAATGAGTTGAATTCCCATGAGGACTTGGACAGAGAGGATTTTTACTAGGACTGCCTCATTGCTTTAGACCAAGGAGAATAACGGTGCCACAGTTGAGATTCTGATTGAGCTTCTATACACCATTAATACAAAGGATAGCTGCTCGTGTCAATCCTTGTGGTTGTCATTTTTCTTGTAAAGGGTTCTCTAGACGCTTTTTGTTTTGTTATTTCAATAGTTCCATTTGCTTGTGGACAGTAGGCTACCAAGTTATAGGGATTGATCTGGAAGGTTTGACGATGTGATGTCATTGTTGAGGTTGCTTGCATTATCTATAATGATGAAGTCGGGGAGGCTGAGTCTGTAAAGGATGTCTAAATGTTTTTAGGATCAAAAGATGCCAAACGTTGGATACCTTACAAGTTTTATTTTTCTGAAAAATATTTTAGCATGACAAATAAAGCATTTCATGATCAAGAGTCATTTATTTCATATTAGCCCGTTATGTACTTAATATTTACATGATACTTTGATAAGTTAAAATCAAGGGGTTCCTTCTGTAGGCTTTACCAAGGCCTTCAGGGTCTAGGAATATGAAAGGCGGTCCAATTTACCAACTTTTATCTAATGCCATTTAAGGAAGATAAGCTGATGTTGAGGGATCAGTGCCTAGGGCTGAGGCATCTCTTTTGTGGAATAAACTTGATAGTGACTCCTCTGGGATTTGAACTAATTTGCATGGATGGTAGATTGTTAATTACTATCAACTGCTTATTAGTTGGATTTTGGGTTAACCCTTTTGCTTAGTCTTCTTTGGAAGGGGATAATACCCCATCCTATGAGTATGATACTAATCGTTGAATGTTTGCAGATAAAGATCACCCTATAGTTGTGCCCCTAGTCCTTTCCCCACGTTGGAAGCCTCTATTGTTGAAGTGGTTAGCAACCATGTTTTCAATTGTCAAATGACTAGAATGAGCCAAATCTTTTTGGAGATGGGGTTTTGCCCTTATATGCAATACAATACCTCTTCGGCATGGGCCGACTGATGTTTCTTTGTTTGGGCAATCTCACCTCCACGGATGGAGAGAAATTTGGGCCCCTCTTGAGACATGATTTTATGCATGCCATGAATCTTTAGGGTTAAGGAACCCTTAGGAGTTTTGGTAGGTTTGATTAACATGAGATTTGATTGCTCCTTTCTCTCTACGGTTAATTAAATGCATGAGAATGTAATGATTTGAGTCTCTTGGAACTATTGTCTTGGAATAGATATGGATGCATGAGCATAATGAAAATGAATATGTGAGTATCATGATAATAATAAATGAATGTTTTAGAAGACCCCCTTCTTGTATTGCTTCTGCCTTCGATTTTCTTGGTACTTGGAGATAAGGGGAGAGGATGGAAGATAAGAAACAAGAGATAATTTAGTGTCTTAATTTGGAAGTTTTTATGCAATGTATGTCCTAGGGATGTCCCATATCGAGAGGGAGACTAAATATGATGCATTTGGCTCATTTTTTGGAGATAGGGTGCTTGCCCCTGTATGTAGATACCTTACCGTTTGAGTGGAAACATATATTCATTTATTTATTCATTCATTAATTCATGAAAAATAAAGAAATACATTAAACTTTGGAGTTTAAATACACCGGAATTGAAATACATTTTAGTGGGGGAGAGGGAATAATTTCCTTGGGACTTCCACCTATCTACTTTTACATTTGAGATTCTAAACTACTCTTGAGTTTTCGGATTTGTCTTCTTTGAGTTTGATGTTGAGGAGGTCGTTGAGATACTATGCTGTCTGATTGCCTCTTGTTTTCTTGGCAATCCTATCTCCGTGAGCATACAGGGATTGGGGCCCCTCTTATGAAATGACTTGAAATGCATGCTATGAGTCCTTAGGGTTACATGGGAACCCTTAGGATTTTGGTAGGTTTAATGCAAGGGAGAGTGAACTTGGCGTCACCCTCTTAGGGTTGATCATATGCATGAAAATGTAGTGACTTGAGTTACTTTGGAACTCTTGTCTTGACATGGGATATTGAATGCATAAGCATGTATGCATAGAGTAGAGAGAGAGAAAATAAAATTGTAAAGTAAACATAGATACATGAGCAGTTACACAAGCATTATAACAGTAGGAATAGACAAGAATAAAGGAAAGGAAAGTAAAGCAGTCGCCCTTCCCTCCATAGTTTTGAAATTGACGTGCATGTCTTAAATCTGGCAGAGGTTCGGCTATGCATGGTATCTATATGAGTATGAGGTTGTGGGTTTACTAATGCTTTATAAGAAGGCTCAATTCCTGGATCTTCAAACCTAGGCTCACTCCTCGAGGTGGTGCCATTATCGGTTGGTGACTTGAGCGTGGGAACCATCAAGAGGCCGGAGGCTAAGAAACTGACACATCATCTCTTCCCTTTTAACTGGAAGAGACATATTCAGGCAGAGAATGTAAGTATGCAAATGCTTGTGCACATGCAGTGTATATATGCGATTTTGAAAAGCGGAGGAAAGGGCCCAACAACTCTCATCCATCCTGTCCATTCCATTCATACATTTATGACATAAATGACAATTAATATGGCATAAAACAAAAATGTGAACAAATGTCCACCTAAAAAAATAAAGTGTAAAAAGTCAGTACTTGAATGACAAACTTAATGCAAGATAGAATGATTGAATGTACTTGAATGTCTGCTATGACATTTTTGTTTTTGAAAATAGCTTTGAAAAATTTGATTTCGAAAATTTGAAGTGGTTAGAATCAGACAAATTAATCGAAAAGTCTGGATGAGTGAAAGGTGAAAAGACATGACATTGGCTTAACCCTCTAAGCTTCCCCAGCGGAGTCGCCAGCCGTCGCACCCTAATTTTTTTCACTTGAGAAAAAATATGCACAAGTGCAAAAAACACGGTACTCTCTCGTGAGAACTTATCCTCTTAGAAGGACGAGTGCGACTAGGTTTGAATTGGAAATTGATTTGATTAAGGGCTTTTGAAAAAGATTTGGATTTGCCACCTAACTTGATTAAGGTGAGTTAGGTCACCTAAAACTAAGTGCAATCCGAAAATTAAACTTAGGGCTTTCGAAAAGGTTTTGAAAACTACATCAAGAGAGGGTTTTTTTTTTTTTTTTTAAGAAAATAGGTTGTTTTGCAACCTTTAGAAAGTTTTAAGCCCTTTTTGAAAATAACTCTATTTCGGTCTTTGAAAATAGTGACTCTAGGTTCAGAGGTTGGTTATGTGTAGGGAAGATATCATAAGATCATCACCCTACCTTGCCCTTTCAGTACCTACATATCTATTCATCCTCGATTCACTCATTTAGATTCTTCGATTGTTTAATGTCCAATACTATCCACTTTAAAAAGAACTATATGATGCATGATATGCAAGTGCAAGAAAAATACTTGATTTTAAAAATAGATTTGAGAAGAAAGATTTGAAGCTTAAAAGAGATTATGGAAATAGATGGTGGAATTGAAAATTTAAAAAAGGTTGTGATTGCGCCAATGAGGGTTGCTTACGTATCCCTTTGTTAGGAATCAGGTCAGTTGTAATTTGGACAAGAGTCAGATTGAAAATAGACACTTGGAGGGTTTTGAAGAGTTTGATTTGAAAATATTTGATTTGGAAAGAGTTTGATTTGAACTTTGAATAGAAGATTTGAAATTGAACTTGCAATTGACTTTGATTTGAAATAAAACTTGAGGATTTGAAATTGATTATGATTTGAAAAGATTGAACTTGGAAGAAGAACCTGGACTTGATTTGGAAAAGAAGGAGTTGAGTTTTGAAAACACTTTGACCTAGATTGAAGTTGGAAAACTATCTTAGTTTAGAAAGGAATTTTAGAAAGGAGTTGAAGCTTCCTAATTTAGGATTAGTGTTGAACTAGGGTTTAAGTATCCTTGCGTTTAGGTAACCTAAGGTTGGAGCATGTAATTGAATTGGAAAGGTATGATCTAGACTTGAGAGGTTTGATTAAAGAAAGTTTTGTTTTAGAAAACTTAGAGTTAAGAAAGATAGGACTTAGAAAAGATTAGAAAGGATTTGATTGAATTTAGAAACACTTGACTTGGAAAAGACTTAACTTGAACATTTGACTTGAAAGAGTTTAGAAAGTTTAAGGTTTAAGAAAAATTGGATTTTAGAAATCTTTGAATTAGGAAAGTTTCAAAGTAAAAAAGTTTTCAAATTAAGAAAGTGCCAAATTAGGAAAGTTTCACTTTAGGTAAGTTTTGAATTTGGAAAGTTTCATTTTAGGGAAGATTTGAATTTGGAAAGTTTTGAATTTAGAAAGATTTAAACTTTGGAAAGATTTAGAATTTAGAAAGATTTGAAAAGTTGAAATTTGGAAATGTTTGAAATTAAGGAAGATTTGATTCCTATTTCCTAAAGTAGAATATTAGATTTTATTATCAAAAATAGATGATTTGATTTGGTTTCTAAATTAGAGGATTCGATCTAGTTTCCTAAATGGGAAGATTAAATTTGACATGAAATTGGAAAGGTTTAATCTTAAAAATCTAGGATTTGGAGTTCTATAGTTTGGTGAGGAAGATAGTTTTTGGAAACCTATGATTTGATGTTAAAAAAGAGGTTTTAGAAATCTAAGATTTGATATAGAAAAATAGGTCATGATTTTAGAAAAGAGAACTATGATTTCCTAAATATGGATTCTTGGGCTTGACTTGGACTCCAAGAAAAAGAGTTTTTGGAAAGGTGATTTTTGAAAAGAGTTTTTAGGAAAAAGATTTTTGAAGGAAGTTTTTAGAAAGTATATTCTTGAAGAGAATTTTTGGAAGGAAATTTGAAAAGAAATTTGGACAAGAGCTTGAATATGGACTTTATGAAATTTTTTGAAGGTCTCACTTTCCTAAAACGATTCTAACCACGAAAGGATCAAAACCATTCTAAGTTAATGGTTTTGAAAACAACTTGGATTTGAAATATGGACCATAATGATCACTTTGAATATCACACTTTCCTAAAACAACCTAACCATAGAATGGCTAGAATCATCTTAAGATTGTGATTTTGATGAAAAACAATTTAGGGTTTGCACCCAAAATATGGACTTCAATAGCCACATTGAATATAACACTTCCCTAAATCAATCCTAATCATGGAATGGTTAGAATCACTTTAGGAGTGTGATTTTGAAAACAAGTTCTGAAAGAGAGTTTTGATGCAAGTTTGAAAATAACTTTGAAAACGAATTTGAATAGATGTATGAATATGATATGCATAATGCAAAAAGGGTCATGAACATACAATGTTAGGCTTCACCACATAATCAAGGGGGCTGAGCCCACACCATCAAGGGTCGAATTTGAAGAAAGCCCCCGACGCGGTAACCTTCAACAATTCTTTCTATGCATGAATTGGTAAGTCCATTGTTTCAAGCATGCAAGAAGGGGAGGTAGAAAATTAGGGATTAAAATAGAAGAAAGTCCAAGTGAGCTAAGAGGGAGAAGAGTGAGGGGGGAATTACATTATAGTAAATCGAAAGCCTACCTTGTCTTCTTCTTGCTTTTCTTGCTTTGTTTGTTTTGCTTTACTTAGACTTTGAGAACCTTGAAGTTTCAACACCTCGAGTCTTCAATGGAGGCTATGGAGGTTTGTGTTTGAGTCTATAGAGTGTATGGATGTTAGGGTTTAAGTATGTAGAGGCTAGGGTTTGAAGAAACTAGAGAAGGTTAGAGTTTGGAGAGACTTCGAGCTCTGGATTTTGAGAAACAGAATTTTTGGACTGTGTTTATAGACCCTTTTCACACAGGGTGAGGGTTTGTATTTATAGACACAAAAATAGCCTATCGCCTGTTGTAGTGGCGCTAGTGCAAAAACTCTACTGGTGCCACTAGGAGTGGCACCAGCCACTTAGAAAATTTTAAGGCAGCTAGAAACGTATCTTTCAATGCTTAATACGTAAGGCAAAAGACTTGAGCGCCTGTACTAGTGACTACAATTTAATTTTTAGCTTGGCTCCACTAGCAGTGACTTTGAAAGATCCGGGAATGATCCAAAAAGTTCCAAGTAACCAGACTTGGCCAAGAATGGATGGGAAATCTTGATAGAGTGTCTCAGAGGTAATTAGCTTGAGAAGTAATGCCAGAGTGTTTGAAAAGGTCGATTAGCCCGCTAGGGGTAAAACGGTCAATTGAACTGGAAAAAACATCAGAATGGACATGGAGCGACCTATGAGAAGGGTCGAAGGTTGAAAACACTATTGAGAGTGTTTCGAAGTGTTGCTGATTTGATACCCAGAGCTGGTGTGGTTGGAAAAGGCGACTGGCCTGCTAGGGGCAAAATAGCCATTTTGTACAGGGTTGCCGGAATGGACTCAGAATGTTCCGAAAAGGTGTTTGATGAATGAGAATACTATTAAAAGCATCCTCGGAGGTTATCAATTTTATACCCAGAACCAGTGTGGTTCCCAGAGGTAGTTGGATGCCTAGGGAAAAATGGTCATTTTGATCGAATGGTCTTGGAATTGATTCAAAACCGACTAGAAGGCACTTGAACATGTTGGATTATCCTTGGGACAATTTTGGAAAGGTGGACTTGCTCCTTTGCTGACTTAGGTACTTTCTCGAGAAGCTTGTTGGAAAGGCCTAAGGGGCAATTTGGTCATTTTTCACCAGAGTGGGCTAGCAGACACTAGTGTTAACCTAAGTTTTGAGTGTTTCCATCATTCTGATGGTGTGTGACGAGTTGGTTTCTAAAGGTCACGACCAAGAGGCGTGTTCGGTCCCGAGACAGGGGTTTTGTTGGCAATTTCCAATGTCAACCTATTTGCGAGTGTTTCCGCTACTCTGACAGTTGTGGTGTTTGCGAGTGTTTCCATCACTCTAACGGTGTGTGTTCATTCCAGAGATCGTTTGATCTCGAAAAGCTGCTAGGTGGGCTTATGGCTTGAGAAATTAACTTTCTCAAAAGACGTGCTGAATAACAAACATTATACATTGGCAGGCTAGCAGCCGCAAGAAGTGAACCATTCTACCATCTTAGAGACTTGGGTTCCATCCCGGTCGACAGGTTTGAAGAGACTTATTATTCTGAGGAGTTTTCTCAAAGAACGTGCTAGACTAGATGGACTTACTACCTGAGGGATCAACTTTCTCAAAAGACGTGCCATATTGAATTTGATTGGTCTGGATTGGAATTGAAATTGGAATTGAAGTTGAAATAGGGACTTACCGTCTTTAGGAAGACGTGTCTACTGAAATTGGACTGAGCAATGCCCCAAGGGCATTTTGGTCATATTGCCTCTATTAGGCTCGGCGAGCCCGTGAAGCGATTGATTGATTGGATTAAGTCTAAAAAGCTAGTTTAGACTTGAATGTGTCTATGCCAGTTTGAATGTGAGTCTGATCGGGCCAGAGATTGTCAAGCAGTAAAAAATGGGGTCCTTACATTAGGAAGCATTAGTAAACTCTCAACCTTATGCTCATGTAGAAATCATGCATAGGAAAACCTTTACTAGATTTATTACACGCACTTCAATTTCAAAAATCATGGAGGAAAGGGCGACTGCTTTACTTTCCTTTATCCTTGTCTAAATTTTTGCTGTTATAATGCTTATATAAATGCTTATGCATACATATTTGCTTTTACAATTGCATTCTCTCTATTTATACTTTATGCATACATGTTCATACATTCAATATTTAATTCCAAGACAAGAGTTCCAAAGTAACTCAAATTATTGCATTTTCATGTATATGATCAACCCATAGGGAGTGACGCCAAGATCATCCTCCCTTGTATAAAACCTACCAAAATCCTAAAGGTTCCCACATTGCCCTAAGGACTCATTGCATACATTTCAAGTCATTCCATATAGAGGGGCTCAAATCCCTCTTCGCTCATAGAGATAGGATGCCAAGAAGACAAGGAGCAATTCTGAAGGCAAGGTCTCTTAAGGACCTTTTCAACATCAAACTCAAAAAAGGTGAATCCAAAGACTCAAGAGTAGTTTAGGATCTCAAATGTAAAAGTAGAATAAGTGGAAGTCCTAAAGAAAGTGTTCCCTCTCCCCCTATTAAAATGTACTTTGATTCTCTTGTATTTTAAACTCAAAGTTCAATGTACTTCTCTACTTTTCATAAATCAATTAATGAATGAATGTATATTCCCACTTGATGCTAAGGTATTTACATACAGGGGCAAGCCCCCTATCTCCAAAAAGTGAGACAAATGCAACATGTTTAGTCTCTCTCTCAATGTGGGACATCCCTAAGGCATGCATTGCATAAAGTTCTCTAAATGCTAAAAACTAACTTGTGGCTTGTGTCTTTTTTTTTTCCCTTTCTTTTTCTTTGACAGAGACCACACTATAGAAAGTTACTATTGCTCCTAAGAAAGATTGGCATCCACCTATAGATCCCATTATTACCTGACAAAGAGCTGTACTAATGGCTACCAATCCTGATGAGTCATCCTCAATCTCTCAAGAAGAGGTCAATGAAATGAGAACTAAGATCGATGAGATGTTTAAGCTCATCCAAACTATGGCTATAAAAGATGTTGTAGCCCCATCATCATCCATGGTTTTTCCCAAGGACTCTAAACCTCCCAACCTAATGATTGTGTTTTAATATGATATTACGGAGAAAAACAAGGAGGATGCCAAGGGGGCTAACACTGAAGAAGGAGAAACTACCTGTTATTAAAAGAACTCCCCTAGACCCTCCTAGTTTGAAAATTCAAGGGTTGGAAGACTCGCTGCGAAGCCTTCATACCCATAACACCTTTGGGCTTGCATCCTATGACGAGCTGTGTTTCTTCCCAGACCATCCAAGACCTGCCAAGTTCAAAATGCCTGATTTCAGAAATATGATGGCACTGGTAACCCTATTGCCCACTTTTGCCTTTATGTTGAGGCATTGAGTGGTCATGAAAATAATCCAAAACTCCGCAATGCAACTGTTCCAATATAATCTCCCTGGATCCGCCTTGCAATGGTTCGTTCAACTCAACCTAAGGAAGATCACCACTTGGATTGAACTAGTTAATGCATTCAAAGCCCAATATCGCCACAACAAAGGCCTCACTTCTAACTATTGGTACTTGATGACAATGAGTAAAGGAGACAAAGAAAGCTTCAAAAGCTATGCCCTTAGGTGGAGAGAAGTAAAAGCACAAGTCAATCCCCCTTTAGAAGAGAAGTGTTGCGCCCAGATTTTTCGCACTCGAGGAATACACACACTAGCGGGAAAAATACTGCACTCTCTCGTTAGAACTCACCCTCTTAGAAGAATGAGTGTGACTAGGTTTGAATTGAAAATAAATTTGAATAAAGGTGAGTTAGGTCACCTAACTTGATTAAGGTGAGTTAGTTCACCTAAAAACTAAGCATAATTCGACGACTACACTTAGGGTTTTTGAAAACAATTTTGAAAATACCTCCTAAAGAGAGGGTTTTTAAAAAAACAGGTTGTTTGACAACTTTTGGAAAACATTTAAGCCCTTTTTGAAAAATAACTTTGTTTTTGGTCTTTGAAATCAGTGATCCTAGGGTTGGAGGTTGGTTACATGTAGGGAAGATGCACTAAGCCATCACCCTACCCCGCCATTGCGGTACCTACATGTTTATTCACTCTAAATTCATCTATGAGAGTCTTCAACTAAGAAACTGTCCAATCCTATCCACTTTAAAAAAGAATGTTTTAAAAGACATGATGCATGATATGCAAATGCAAGAGGAATGTTTGATTTGAAAATAGATTTTGAAAAGAAATTGATTTGATTTTAGAAAAGATTTGAAAAGATAGATTTGAAATTGAAAAGTTTTAGAATTTGAAAATTGAGATTTGAAAATAGATTTTTGGAATTGGAAATTGGAAATAGAACATAGAATTGGAAACTTGAAGAAGATTGTAGAATTGGAGATTTAAAAGAAGTTGTGGAATTAGAAATTTGAAAAATATTGTGACCGCACTCATGAAGGTTGCCTACATATCCTTTTGGAGGAATCAGGTCAGTTGTAGTTCGAACAAGAGTCCGATTGAAAATAGAAGAGTTGATTTGGAAAAGAGCTGAAGTTGGAATTGGAATTGGAATTGGAAGAATAGGAAATTTGGACTTTGATTGGAAGATTTGAAAAGATTAGTTTTGAAAGACCTAGACTTAGGAACTTAGAAAAGAAAGATTGGACTTGACTTGGAAAGATATAACTTGGAAGAAAGATTTGGACTTGTTTTGGAAAG
The DNA here is from genome assembly GCA_033060915.1 of Euryodendron excelsum. Taxonomy (NCBI): domain Eukaryota; kingdom Viridiplantae; phylum Streptophyta; class Magnoliopsida; order Ericales; family Pentaphylacaceae; genus Euryodendron; species Euryodendron excelsum. The sequence goes on along the minus strand of CM065389.1, from coordinate 23,120,899 downwards.
ATTGAGGTTTAGCAAACCTAGACTTAGGAAAGACTAGAGGTTTAACAAAGATTTGACTCTACTTAAAAGGGTTTGGACGATTAGGAAAGATTGGATTTAGGAAGGATTCAAATTAAGAAAGTTTCATTTTAGGAAAGTGTCATTTTAGGAAAACGTTGGTTTAAGAAAGTTTCATTTTATGAAAGTTTTGGTTTAGGAAAGGGTTCAAATTAGGAAAGTTTTGAAAAAGGAAAGGTTTCACTTTAGGAGAATTTCGATTTAGGAAAGTTTTAACTTAAGAAAGTTTTGAATTAAGAAAGTTTTCGAAATAGGGAAGTTTTGAATTTAGAATGTTTTAAAATAGGGAAGTTTTGAAAGTAAGAAAGTTTTGAGTTTAAAAAGTTTTAGATTTGGAAAGATTTGAAGTTTAGAAAAGTTTAGAATTTAGAAAGTTTGAAAGTTTAGAAAGATTTAACTTAAGAAAGTTTTGAATTTTAGAAAGCTTTGGATTTGGAAAGATTTGAAATTTAGAAAGTTTAGGATTTAGAAAGTTTTAGAGTTTGAGTTTTAGAAAATCTTGAGAGTAGGAATGGTTTGAGTTTAAGAAAGATTCAGAAACTTAGATTTGGAAAGTTAAGATTTGAAAAGGAAAATAATTAGGAAAGGGTTGAATTAGGAAAGATATGGAAGTTGAGTTTTAAAATTTAGGAAAGATTTTTATATTTAAGTTTTAGAAACTTAAGATTTGGGAAAGTAAAAGATTAGGAAGGATTTGAATTAGGAAAGATTTGGACTAGGAAGGGTTAAGATTCCTATTTCCTAAAACAAAGGATTGGATTTTATTTCTAAAAAGAGATGTTTTGATTTTGTTTTCAAAAACGGAGGATAGGATCTAGTTTGCTAAATGGGAAGATTGGGTTAGTTTCCTAAAGAGAAGATTGGATTTGGCATGAATTTGGAAAGAGAAGTTTTAGAAACCCTAAACTTGAAAGACTATAGTTTTGACGTAAAAAATAGGTTTTGGAAATATGCATAGTTTGGATATGAAAAAGGAGATTTTGGAAACCAAGGTTTTAAGGTAAGTTTAAAAATCATATTTTTGGGAAGGAAAAGTAGGGTTTCCTAATTGTGGTTCTAGGGCTTGACTTGGGCACCAAGAAAAGAAATTTTTGGAAAGTGAGTTTTTGGAAGCAAAGATTTTGGAGGAAGATTCTAAAGAGGAGTTTTTAGAAAATGTGTTTTGAAAAGAATGTTAGGAAGGAAGTTTTTGGAAAGTAAAACTTTGAGAGAGCTTTGAAAAAAAGATTTTGGAAAAAACTTTTTGGAACGAGTTTTTAGAAAAGTGAATTTTGAGAAGAGTGTTTTGGAAAGGAGCTTGAAAAGAGAAGTTTTGGAAAATAGATTTTTGGAGAGAGTTTTTAGAAAACAAGTTTGGAAAGGAATTTAAAGAGAGTTTATGGAAAGCAAGTTGGAAAAGAGATTTTTAGGAGGAGATTTATGAGAAGATATTTTGGAATGTATATAAAATATCTCACTTTCCTAAAGCGATTCTAACCATAAGAGGGCTAGAACTACTTTAGGATAGTGGTTTTGAAAATAACAAGATTTGAAAATATGGACCATGAAAGTCACTTTAAATGTAACACTTTCCTAAAGTAACCTTAGCCATGGAAATGCTAGAATCACCCTAGGATTGTGATTTTGAAAACAAATTTTGGAAAAGAAGATTTTGATGCAATTTTGAAAACAATGTTAATGCAAGTTTTGAAAACAAGCTTGAAAATGATTTTAGAGAAATGCAAGATTGTGATATGCACAATGCAAATTTGGGGTCGTGAACATCCAAGGTTAAGGCTTCACCACATAATCAAGGGGGGTCGAACCTACGTGGTCTCCGGTTAGACAAATAGAAAGCCCCCGACACGGTGACTCTCCAATAGCCTAATCCTACACATGGACCGGGAATCCCCTTGTTTCAAGCATGCAAAGAAAGGGGGGATTAAAATAGAAGAAAACCCAAGTGGGTTAGGAGAGAGAAGAGAGAGGGGGAAGTGCAGAAACTTAAAGAGAAAGCCTACCTTGTCTTATTTATTTCACTTTGCTTTGTGCGCCTTGCTTTCTTGCTTTTTCTTCGATCTTCGCTTTAGTCTTCGAGAGCTTTGTCTTGGTCTTCAAGAGCTTCGAGTTGTAGCAATCCAAGTCTTCAATGGAGGGTTAGAGGCTAGTGTATAAGTGTATAGGGGTGTGTATAAGTGTATAGGAGGCTAGGGTTTGTGTATGGTGGCTAGGGTTTGGAAAATCTAGAGAAGCTAGGGTTTAGGGGGGCTACGAGCTCTGTATATCGAATATTAGGGTTTCAGATTGAGTTTGCGGACCTCTTTTACACTGGAGGAAGCTCTGTATTTATAGAGAGGGGACTGACCTGGCGCCTGTTGCAGTGATGCTAGGCCAAAATATATATTGGTGCCACTAGGAGTGGTGTCAGGCCATTTTTTGGCTTGGTGCCACTACTAGTGGCGCCAACCACTTAGGAAAGTGTTTAAGTCGGCAAGCAACGTATCTTTGGAAGATTTGGGTGCCTATACTAGTGACTACCATGTAATTTTTAGCTTGGCTTCACTAGGAGTGACTCCGTAAGGTCTGGGGATGAATTGAAGGGGTTGGGAATGACTTGGAGAGTCAGAAAGGGATAGGAACCCTAAGAATAATGTCTCGGGGAAAAAGGACTTGAAAAATGATGACAGGATTTATTAGAAGGGTTGACCAGGCTATTAGGGACAAAACAGTTAATCAGGTCGGAAAGCTGCCGGGATAGATTCGGAATGTCCCGGAAAGAGACTCGAGATTTGGGAACATTATTTAGAATGTTCTCAAAGGTTGCCGATTTGATACCCAGTGCCGGTGTGGTCGAAAAAGGTGACCTGCCCACCAGGGGTAAAATAGTCATTTTACACCGGGTTGGCCGGAATTGACTCGGAATGATTCGGAAAGATTATGGAAGGTTGAGACTACTATAAAAAGTATTCTCAGGAGGTTACCAGTTTGATACCCAAAGCCGGTGTGGTTCCCGGGGCGTTCGGATGCCTAGGGGCAAAACGGTTATTTTGCTTTAAGTGGGCCCTACGGGCCCGGAAAGCAACCAATGGACTAAATTAGAGTTTAGAAGTCAGGATAGGGTATGAATATCCATCTGATGTGTGAAAGTGAGTGCAGTCGAGCCAAAGATTGCCAAGCGGGCAAAAATGGGGTGCTTATAGCTGCCCCTTTTTTTCTGTCTTCGCTTGTTGAAGACAGAAAACGATAAAGTAAGAATCCCATGTTGACCGCGAGGCGATCGGAGGAACTGGAAGAATTGAAATTCAAAGAACAGTTACCTCAAGCAGATGGTCGATGCTTGGTATTTTGTTTGGTAAAATGATACTCCTCTAGGGAAATCAATGCTTATTGAACTGGCGCTCCATCTGGCAGAACAATGCTCCTCTAGGGGAATTGATGCTTCTTGAACCAGCACTCCGTCTGGCAAACACTGCTCCTCTGGGGAAGTCCAAAGTTAATTTCTAATCTTTCTTAAATTGGCACTCCGTTTGGCGAAATGCTGCTCCTCTGGGGAAGTCCAAGGTTGACTTCTTATACCTCTTGAACCGGCACTCCGTCTAGCGAAATGCTGCTCCTCTGGGGGGAGGTCCAAGGTTGATTTTTAATATCTCTTGAATCGGCACTCTGTCTGGTGAAACGTTGCTCTTCTAGGGAAGGTCCAAGGTTGATGTCTAATATTTCTTGAACCGGCACTCCGTCTAGCAAAACGTTGCTCCTCTGGGGAAGTCCAAGATTGATTAGGGAGGTCGAGGGTGGGCCGTTGCCCTATTCTCTGTTTCTTGTTGGCCCTGGATAGTTTGGCCTTTTTTGAGGTGTATGCCAGTGTTGGAGATCTCTGAGGTTTCTTGATCGCAGGGTGGCTTTTTTTTAGCTCCATTTTGTACTTTTCCTTTTTACTTGTTTTCTATTTGAGAGGGAAAGATATAGAGTTAGTTTTTGTACAAAAATAGTTTAAAAATGCCCCGGTAAGGGGTGTCAAATTTTTTATGATTATTGCACATGGGAGTAAATGCATGATCTATTTTTTATGAATGCACAGGTTTATATAAGAATTGAATTGAATGCGTGTCTTACTTTTTTTTATGAATGCACAGGTTCACACAGAAGTAGAATTGAATGCATGTTATACTTTTGGATAATGCGCATACATGAATAGAATTAAATGCAATGTCCCTCATTTTTTTTTGGTGATAAATGCATAGATTTATATAAGAATTGAATTAAATGCATAACCTACTTCCTTACAAATGAACAGGTTCATATAGGAATGTAGTTGAATGCATGAATAGATACAAACTACATAAAAATCTAAATGAATGTACAGGTTATACATGTCATGGATGCATCAGTACTACATGTATATAAGCTATTTACAAAGAATGTCCCAGGATTGCCCTAGGGCCCATACTCTTAAGATTCTGTTTCCTTTCCAGGATTCTGCCCCATTCAATTTTGTTCCATTCATATCGGGGTGTGATAGCATTTGCACCATTCTCTAGGGATCTTGACCTTTTGATTTGCTATCCTATCCCTACTTTCTACAGGGTTGCTGTTTGGGCTTTTTCTGATCTCACTTAGTTTTCTCTTTCAGATCTCCAAAATGCCACCATGGCTCGAGCGACAACTCGCATGCCCTTTGCAGAGCGATAAACAGCTAAGCCCTCAATCTGAGAAGACTTCTTTTAGGACCGTAATGTAGTCTGGGTTCAGGGGTTATAAGAAACGAAGGGATATTTAGGCTCAAAGATCTTCTCTTAGTGGGTTGTTTAAACCAAAACCATATGAGCACAACTTGGAACATGAGATTGCCCCTTGCATTCCCTTCCAATTCTCTTTTCTCATCCTAGTCGTCTTGGTCTTGTTTAGGCTTATTTGGACTAAGCAATTTTTTTTTATCAGAGAAGACTTTAATTTGGACCGTAACGTAGGCTAAGTTAAGGGGTTTATGAATGAACGGGATATGTAGGCTCAAATTCGATGTTGTTTCTAGTAGGGTTTAGATCTACACCATCCTTGGTTTGTCCTCTAGTAGGGTTTGGTCCCCTAATTTCCCCCTTTAGCTTCGGCAACACGTCTGGCTCATCTAGATCAAGCAATCCTTTTTTTAATCGGGGAGGACTTTAGTAGGCTTGTCATGTAGGCTATGGTTTTTGGGTTTTTACAAGAAAGGGTAAAGGCTCAAACCTAGTATTTTTACTTGGTGGCTTTGTTACCTAGGATCACCTCTGAATTTCCTCTTTTATATAAGGAGTTGAACTTTCCTATAACTTTTGACCTTCTAAATCTAACATTTGCCCCTTTTTGTTTTCCTCTTTTTTTTTTTTTTTTTTTTTTGACTTTTGATTTTATATGCTTTTTAAGATAGCACGACATGATTCTTTTCCGGTCTTTCTTCTGATATGCTTCTATTTTTTTCTTTTCCTTTCATGTTGCTTTTGATGAGATGAACATTTCTAAAACTTCTTTTTCTCAAATCCCTTCCTTTGCATTTCGATTTAACTCATTATGGATGGTGATCCCTAGGTTGGGGTATTTTTTTGGAAAAGAAAGGTAACCGGCTCAATAGGTTCGACAAAGGTTGCTTTTAACTATATAAGAAGTGAAATGAGAGCCTCCCTTCCTTTTAAATCAGATTGCTTGATCCATAGAGCCTTCATGTTACTTCCACTTGATGAATGACGAACAAATTTTCAAATATCTGCCTGCCCCAGTGCGGGGGGATGGTTTTGGATCAGGGTAGATAAGAAATCTTTCGCTTTCCTACGAGGCACTAATGGGTTAAGCAAAACGGATATTTTTGTGTATGGTAGCAGAATTGAGGGCTTCTAATCATTTCAAATCGAATTGCTTAGTCCATAAAGCCTTAGTACAAAATTTAGACAATATTTCTAGGGATGATGTGTTTATGTCAATGAACCCCTACATGTTCTATTAAATCAACTATTCTGTGCTTACCCCAATGTGGGGAATGGTTATAGGTTTGGGGATATCTAAAAAGAGATCACTGACGGCTCTAGTGGGCTGAGCAAATGATAGTGTTTATTTGGAATAAACAGAACAATGGCTTCTCATCATCTTGAGTACTCAGCTGCCCATCGCCTAACCAGGATATCATGCAAGTGTCGCCTTTTCAATAAACTCTGCACTTCTCTATTGAGACTGTCTTCCTCCTATCTCTTATTCTCTCTTTGTCTCTCGAAGGTTTTAACCCCTTCTAAATAGATTGCCTATGCTATCCTACCCTTCAAGTCAAGTCATTACTAAATGGGAAAGAATTCTTAAATGTAACAATCATCCATAAGTGTATGAGACAAAGGGGATAAACTAGAAACTACACATTTTCATTTAGAAATATGATTACATGGTATGTAATATTTATTTAAAGAAGATATTCGAGAAATAGAGAGATGAAAAGAAAACAGACAAATTTTGTGAAAACTTCCCTTTTTATTGCACTTTGGAAAAAACCCTTTAGAGAGGTCCTAGAATCACACCAATTTCTTCTATGCTTCTTCGCGTGGTTCCTCCTCTAGGTGACGATGACTCCAGCGTCGATCAAATCTTGTATCTTGTGCTTCAGGAAGAGACAATGCTCGGTGTCATGCCCCTGTCTTCCAAAATGGTACTCACAAACAAGGGTCGGGTCAAAAGTAGGGGGTAAAGGATTTGGCAACGGTGAAGTAGGTATGGGGGTCAGAAGGTTGGTTTGTAAGAGGTCATGATAAGCCTTTGGGTGCAAGTTAGAGGGTGTAAGCACTGTATTTTTTGACTGCTCGGCGGTCTCCAGTCGGTCCAAACTTGTATTCAAGTCAATATGGACATATTTTGAGTCAAATCGACTTTTCAAGTCTAATCCAGTCTATTCATCGCTTCGCGGGCCCCGCCTAGCCCAAATAGAGGCAAAATGACCACAATGCCGCTGGGGGCATTATTCGTTCCAATTCCAAGCCAGGCACGTCTTTTCGAAGACGGTAAGTCTCTTTTCCAATTCCAATAGGCACGTCTTTCCGAAGACGGTAAGTCCCCTTTCCAATTCCAACAGGCACGTCTTTCCGAAGACGGTAAGTCCCCTTTCCAATTCCAATAGGCACGTCTTTCCGAAGATGGTAAGTCCCTTTTTCAATTCCAACAGGCACGTCTTTTCGAAGACAGTAAGTCTCCTTTCCAAATTCAAATCAGGCATGTCTTTCCAAAGACGGTAAGTTGCCTTTCCAATTCCAATTCCAATCCCTCTCTCGAGACAGTTGATTCCTCGAGACGGTCCAACACGTTTTTAGAAGAAAATATCTTCGGAATGATAAGTCCCTTTAAACCTATCGACTGGGATGAGACCCTAAGTCCCCTAGATGGTAGAACGGTCCACCTTTGGCGGCTGCTAGCCCGCCAATGCAGAAATGTCCGTTTAGGCACGCCTTCCGAGAAAGATGCACAAACCGAGATTAGGCAGTCTCGGGAATGATCACGAACCGTCAGAGTAACGGAAATACTTACAAACATCACAACCGTCGGAGTAGCGAAAATATTCGAAAGCAGGTCGATATAGGGAATTTCCAACAAACCCTTGTATCACACGACCGCCGTCGGAGTGGCGGAAACACTCAAAACCCAGGTCAACACCTGTGCCTGCTAGCCCACTTCGGTGAAAAATGACCAAATTGCTCCTAGGGCCATTTTTCGGCATGTTTCTTGAGAGCACAGTTAGGTGCTCAGAATGGTAAGTCCACTGTTCTTAGATCATCCCGAGATGATCCGGCATGATTAGGTGCCCTCTAGTCAGTTTCGGGTCAATTCCGAGACTTTTCGGTCAAGATGACCATTTTGTCCCTAGGCATCCGAATGCCCGAGAATTGCACCGGCTCTAGGTATCAAACCGGTAACTTCTTGAGAATGCCTCCTACAATATTCTTAACCCTTTTGTTACCTTTCCGAATCATTCCGAGTCAGTTCCGGCAAACCCGGTACAAAATGACCGTTTTGCCCCTGGTGGGCCGGTCGCCTTTTCCGACCACACCGGCTCTGGGTATCAAACTGGAAATCTTTGGGAACATTCTAAATAATGTTCCCATATCTCAAGTCTTTTTCCAGGGCATTCCGGGTCCGTCCCAGCAGCTGTCCGGCCCGGTTGACCGTTTTGCCCCTAATGGCCCGGTCAACCCTTCCGACACATCCTATCCTCATTTTTCAAGTCAAGTACCTCTAGGACACTATTCTGAGTGTTCCTACCCTTTTACTGGCCCTTCGGGTCATTCCCAGTCTCTTAACTCCTTCTCGGACCTTCCAGAGTCACTCCTAGTGAAGCGAGGCTAAAAATTGCATAGTAGTCACGAGTACAGGCGCCAAAATCTTCTCAAGATACGTTACTTGCCGACTTACAAACTTTCCTAACTAGCTGGCGCTAAGATGAATTTTGCCCTGGCGGCACTGTAATAGGTGCCAGGTTTATTTCATCTCTGTAAATATAAAGCCTTTTCCAGCATGAAAAAGGTCCGAAAACTCAGTCTAAAAACACCAATATTCGATATACAGAGCTGGTACACTTCCTAAGCCCTAGCTTCTCTAGGTTCTCCAAACCCTAGCCACCATACACTAAACCCTAGCCTCCTATACACTCATACACACCCCTATACACTTATACACTAGCCTCCAACCCTCCATTGAAGACTTGGATCGCTGCAACTCGAAGCACTCGAAGACCAAGACAAAACTTTGGAAGACTGAAGCAAAAACCGAAGAAAAAGCAAGAAAGCAAGTGTAAGCACCCCATTTTTGACCGCTCGACAGTCTACACTCCGTCCAGACTTGTGTTCAAGTCATTGTGGGCATATTCCTATCAAAACTAATTCTCTAGGTCCAAATCTCATCTGTCCATCGCTTCGCGGGCCTGTCAGGCCCAAATAGAGGCAAAATGACCAAAATGCCCTTAGGGGCATTGTCCTTTCCTTTCCAATCCCACTCTCGAGACAGTTTATTCCTCGAGACGTTTCCACTCCAGGCACGTCTCTTCGGAGATGATAAGACCCCTTTCCAATCCCAGTCTCGAGACAGTTTACTCCTTAAGACGGTTCCAACCCAGGCACGTCTTTTTGGAGATGGTAAGACCCCTTTCCAATCCCACTCTCGAGACAGTTTATTCCTCGAGACGGTTCCAATTCAGGCTCGTCTCTTCGGAGACGATAAGTCCCCTTTCCAATCCCACTCTCGAGACAGTTTATTCCTCGAGACGGTTCCACTCCAGGCACGTCTCTTCGGAGGCGATAAGTCCCCTTTTTCAATCCTTCTCTCGAGATAGTTTATTCCTCGAGACGGTTCCACTCCAGGCACGTCTCTTCGGAGACGATAAGTCCCCTTTCCAATCCCTCTCTTGAGACAGTTTATTCCTCGAGACGGTTCTAACTCAGGCACGTCTCTTTGGAGACGATAAGTCCCCTTTCCAATCCCTCTTTCTCGACAGTTTATTCCTTGAGATGGTTCGAGTAGCGAAACTACTCACAAAACCGTTAGAGTAGCAGAAATACTCACAAATAGGTCGATATAGGGAATTGCCAACAAACCCCTGTGTCATGACGACCGCCGTTAGAGTGGCGGAAACACTCAAAACCCAGGTCAACACCAGTATCTGTTAGCCCACTTCTGTGAAAAATGACCAAACTGCCCTTTGGACCTTTTCCGAGACTTTCCGATCAAGGTGACCATTTGGCCCCTAGGCATCCTAATGCCCTGGGAACCACACCGGCTCTGGGTATCAAACTGGTAACCCTCTGAGAATACTTTTTATAGTATTCTCAACCTTCCTTTACTTTTCCGAATCATTTTGAGTCAGTTCCGGCCAACCCGGTACAAAATGACCCTTTTGCCCCTAGTGGGCCGGTCTCCTTTTTCGACCACACCGGCTCTGGGTATCAAACCGGTGACCTCTTGATATTGCTTTTTAAAGTACTCTCAACCTTCCTTTATCTTTCTGGATCATTCCGAGTCAGTTCCGGCCAACCCGGTACGAAATGACCGTTTTGCCCCTGGTGGGCCGGTCTCCTTTTCCGACCACGCCGGCTCTAGAAATCAAACCAGCAACCTCTGGGAACATTTTGAATAATGTTTTCAGATCCCAAGTCTTCTTCCGGGACAGTCCGAGTTTGTCTCGGCAGTTTTCCGGTCCGATTGACCGTTTTGCCCCTAAAGGCCCGGTCAACCTTTCCGACACATCTTATCCTCACTTTTCAAGTCAAATACCTCCAGGACACTATTTTAAGTATTCCTGCTCCTTTCCGGCCTTCCGAGTCATTCCCGGCTCCTTCAAATCATTTCTGGACTTTCCGGAGTCACTCCTAGTGAAGCCAAGCTAAAAAATTTATGGTAGTCACTAGTACAGGCGCCCAAATATAGTCAAAGATACGTTGCTTGCCGACCTTAAACATTTCCTAAATGGCTGGCGCCACTAGTAGTGGCGCCAAGCCTAGCGCCACTCCTAGTGGCGCCAGTGTAAACTTTGGCCTGGCGCCACTGCAACAGGTGCTAGTATTGTCCAACCTCTATAAATACAGAGCCTCATTCAACGTGAAAAGGATCCGCCAACTCAACCTAAAAATCATATAAATTCGATATACAGAGCTCGTGCACTCCCTAAACCCTAGCTTCCCTAGGTTTTCCAAACCCTAGCCACCATACACTAAACCCTAGCCTCATATACACTCCTATATATCCCCATACACTCATACATTAGCCTTCAACCATCCTTTGAAGACTTGAAGAGCTGCAATCCAAAGCTTGAAGACAACTCTTAAGGATTGAAGACGAAGATCAAGACAAAAACCGAAGGCCAAAGAAAGCAAGGCGCGCAAAATAACAAGACATACGGTAGGCTTTCTCTTTAAATTTCCGCACTACCCCCCCTCTCTCTTCTCTTTCCAACCCACTTGGGTTTTCTCTATTTTAATCCCCCATCTCTTTCCCCCCCTTTCTTTACATGCTTGAAACAAGGGGATTCTCGGTCCATGTGTAGGATTGGGCTATTGGAGAGTCACCGTGTCGGGGGCTTTCTTCTAGTTTAACCAACGACCACGTGGGTCCGGCCCCCTTGATTATGTGGTGAGGCCTTAACCTTGTATGTTCAGGACTCCAAAATTGCATTGTGCATATCATGATCTTGCATCTTCCAAAATTCGTTTTCGAACTCATTTTCAAAATCGTTTTCAAACTTGTTTTCAAAATTGCATCAAAATCTCTTTTTCAAAAACTTGTTTTCAAACCACAATTATAGGGTGATCCTAGCCTTCTTATGGCTAGAATCGCTTTAGGAAAGTGAGACGTTTTCATACCTTCCGAAAACTTTCTTTTCAAATCTCTTCCTAAAAAATCTCTTTCAATATACTTTCCTAAAACTCTCCTCTTCAAAGTTGTTTTCAAAAACTCCCTCCAAAAATCTATTTTTCAAAACTCTCTTTTTTCAACTCCTCTCCAAAATCCTCTCCTCAAAATTCACTTTCTAAAAACACTCCCTAAATTCACTTTTTTAAAAACTCTCTTAAAAAATCTTTCCAAAAACTCTATTTCCAAAATCTTCCTTCTAGAAATTTCCCTCTAGGATTTTCCTTCTAAAATCTTCGTTTGTAAAAACACACTTTCCAAAACTCCTCTTTAAAATCTCTTCCCAAAAACTCTATCTTCAAATTTACTTTCTAAAAACTCTCTCCTCTAGAAACTCCTCCCTAGGATTTCTTTCCAAAAACTCATTTCCAAAAACGTACTTTCCAAAAATCTATTTTCTTAAAGCCCAAGTCAAGCCCTAAAGCTAACCATTAGGAAACCCTAATTTTCTTTCCAAAAACATGATTTTCAAACTTTGCCCCAAACCTAGGTTTCCAAAATCTCTCGTTTTCTACACCCAAACTATACACATTTCCAAAACCTATTTTCTACGTCGAAACTATAGCCTTTCAAATCTTAGGGTTTCTAGAACATCCCCTTTCCAAATTCTTGTCAAATCAAATCTTCCCTTTAGGAAACCAAATCCAATCTCCCCGTTTAGGAAACTAGATCCCGTTCTCCGTTTTTGAAAACAAAATCAAACCTTCTCTTTTAGAAACAAAATCTAATCCCTTCCCAATCCAACTCTTTCCTAATTCAAATCCTTCCTAAGCTTCTCCTTTCCTAAATCCTAAGTTTCCAAAACTTGAACATAAAAATCTTTCCTAAATTTTAAAACTCAAGTTCCACATCCTTCCTTACTCCACTCTTTTCTAATTCTACCCCTTTCCAAATCTCAACTTTTCAAATCTAATTTTTCAAACCTTTCCTAAATTCAAACCTTTCCTAATTTCAAGATTTTCTAAAACTCAAACTCTAAAACTCTCCAAATCTTAAGATTTCCAAATTTCAAATCTTTCCAAATTTTAAGCTTTCTAAATTCAAAACTTTCTTAACTTGAAACTTTCTAAATTCTAAGTCTTTCTTAAACTAAACTTTTCCTAATTCAAAACATTTCTAAATTCAATACTTTCCCATTTCAAAACTTTCCTAAAGTGAAAACTTTCCAAAACCTAAAACTTTCCTAAATTCAAAACTTTCTTAATTTGAAACTTTCCAAAAATGAAACTTTCCTAAATCGGACCTTTCCTAATTCGAACCTTTCCTAAATCCAATCTTTCTTAAACTCTTGAGTCTTTCCTAAGTCTGATATTTCTTAAGTCTAGGTTTCTTAAACCTTCTCTTTCCAACACAAGTCCAAATCTATCTTTTCAAATCAAAGTCCAATCTTCTTAATTTTAAATTCCAATCTCCTCTTCTAATTTCAAGTCAAATTCAATTTCCAATTCAATCTTTTTCTTCCAATCCAACCTTCTATTTTCAATCAGACTCCGGTCCAAACTACGACTGACCTGATTCTCTCAAAGGGATACCTAGGCAACCTTCATAGGTGTAGTCACAACACTTTTCAAACTTTCAATTCCACCCTCATGGGTGCGGTCTCCACATTTTTAAATCTCAAATTCCAATCTATTTTCAAAATTCCAATTTCAAATTTCTATTTTCAAATTTCTACTTTCAATTTTCAAACTTTCCAATTTCAATTCCATCTCTTCAAATCTATTTTCAAATCAAATCAATCTCTTTCCAAATCTATTTTTCAATTCTCTTCTATTGCACTTGCATATCATGCATCATGTTAGTTTCTTTTCAAACATTGTTTTTCAAAGTGGGTAGGATTGAACGATAGTTAGTCGAAGACTCTCATAGGTGAATCTAGGGTAGATTGACATGTAGGTACCGAAAGGGCGGGGTAGGGTGATAGCTTAGTGCGTCTTCCCTACACGTAACCAACCTCCGAACCTAGAATCACTGATTTTAAAGATCAAAAAGGAGTTATTTTTCAACAAGGGCTAAATGTTTTCCAAAGGTTGCCAAATAACCTCTTTTCTTAAAAACCCTCTCTTGAGGAGATATTTTCAAAATCGTTTTCCAAAAACCCTAAATGTAGTCTTCGGATTATTCTTAGTTTTTAGGTGACCTAACTCACCTTAATCAAGTTTAGTGGCGACTCCGAATCTTTTTCAAAAGCCCTTTATTCAAACCAATTTTCAATTCAAACTTAGTCGCGCTCATTCTTCTAGGAGGGTGTGTTCTAACGAGAGAGTACAGTGTTTTTTCCACTTGTGTGAGTATTCCTCGAGTGCGAAAAATCTGGGCGCGACAACTGGTGACTCCGCTGGGGAGACTTAGAGGGTTAGGTCGTAGTCATGTCTCTTTACCCTTCACCCATGTAGAGTCTTCAATTAACTTGGTTCAAGCCTATTCACTTTAAATTTTCAAAACCAAATTTTCAAAATTGTTTTCAAAAAACATGCATTTACTCATATTATCTTGTATTCTGTTTGTCATCCACATACTAACACTTGCATCTTTGTTTTGTAGGTGCGCTTTTTGCTTAAGTTTTATTAACTGCTTTGCATGAATGTGATGTACAGGATGAATGGGAGTTGTTGGGCCCTTTCCTCCACTTTTAAAAATCACACACACACTGCATATGTACTTACATTCTGCATACTTGCATACCTTGATATGTATTTTCTAGTTAGAAAGGGGGAACAGTATATTGGTTGTGGGCAAGATGCTGTGTCAGTTTCTTCGCCTACGGCCTCTTGATGGTTCCCCCGCGCGGATCACCAACCGATCATGGCACCACCTCGGGGAGTGGGCCTAGGTTTGAAGATCTAGGGACCGAGCCTTTTTAGGATGCATTAGTCAACCCTTAACCTCATACTCATATAGACACCATGCATAGCCGAACCACTGCCGGATTTAAGACACGAGCACTGTTTTCAAAATCACGGAGGAAAGGGCGACTACTCTTACTTTCATTTATACCTGCTGTTATAATGCTTGTATTTATACTGTTATAATGCTTGTCTAACTGCTCATGCATGCATGTTGATTTTGCTATTACATTCTCTCTCCTTATACTCTTTGCATATCTATGCTCATGCATTCAATATCCCATGTCAAGACAAGAGTTCCAAGTAACTCAAGTCACTGCATTCTCATGCACATGATTAACTTGTTGAGAGTGACACCAAGGTTACTCTCCTTTGCATTAAACCTACCCAAACCCTAAGGGTTCCCGCGTAACCCTAAGGACTCATGGCATGCACACCAATCCATTTCATAAGAGGGGTCCCAATCCCTCTATGCTCATGGAAATAGGGTTGCCAAGAAGACAAGGGGCAATCAATCAACAAGGTCTCTCTGCGACCTCCTCGACATCAAATCCAAGGAAGGCGAATTCGAAGACTCAAGAGTAGTTTAGGGTTTCCCTTTTGTAAAAGTAGATAGGTGGAAGTCCAAAGGAAAATGTTCCCCCTCCCCCTATTAAAATGTATTTCAATTATTTTGTATCTCAAACACAAAATTTTATGTACTTCTTTATTTTTATGAATGAATGCATAGATGATTGAAGGTTCCTACCTGATGGTAAAGTGTCTGCATACAGGGGCAAACCCCCTATCTCCAAAAGTGAACCAATACATCATGTTTAGTCTCCCTCTCAAGCAGGGGCAACCCTAGGACATGCATTGCATAAAGTTCTCTAAAAACCAAAAACTAACTTGTGACTTGTGTTTTTGTCTTTTTCTTTTTTTCCTTTTTATTTCTATTTACAGAAGTCACCTCGCACTGAGTCAACATTGTTCCCAAAAAGGGGCAACATCCACCTAGGGATCCTATTATCACTCGGCACAAAGCATCACTGATGGCTGCTAACCCTGAAGAATCCTCTCAAGTCTCTCGAGAGGAAGTTAATGAAATGAGGACTAAGATGGATGAGATGCTCAAACTCATTCAAACTCTGGCCATGAAGGATGCTACTGTAGTCCCGTCATCATCTATGACTTCATCCAATGACCTTGAACCCGCTAATCCGAGGATCTTGCTTCAGTTTGACAATGCTGGAAAAACTAAGGAAGACACCAAAAGGGTCAATACTAAAGAAGAAGAGACCATATTACTTTCACCCGTCATAAAGAAGGCCCCTCTAGACCCTCTCAGTTTGAAAATCCAAGGGTTGGAGGATTCATTGCGAAGTCTCCATAGCCACGATGCTTACGGGTTCACTTCTTATGATGAGCTCTGTTTCTTCCCTGACCACCCGAGGCCTGCTAAGTTTAAAATGCCTGACTTCCAGAAGTACGACAGTACCGGTAACCCCGTTGCTCATCTACGTCTATATGCTGGAGTGCTTAGTGGACATGGCAACGACCCGAAGCTCCTTATGCAGTTATTCCAACACAGCCTCACCGGGTCGGCTCTGCAATGGTTCGCTCGTTTGGACTTAAGGAAGATCACAACTTGGATGGAGCTAGTCAATACGTTTAAAGCCCAATACCGCCACAACATCGACCTCACTTTTGATCAATGGTCCTTGATGACAATGAGCAAGGGTGACAAGGAGAGCTTTAAAGCCTATGCCTTGAGATGGAGGGAGGCCGCTGCACAAGTAAACCCCCCGCTGGAGGAGAAGGAGTATGTACAATTGTTTGTACATATTTTTCAAGGTATATTTTACGAGAAGCTCTGCACAAGCGTGGAAAAAAGCTTCTCCGAACTCATCATGCAGGGGGAAATGATAGAAAACAGCCTCAAGACAGGAAGAATCATAGATCCTTATGCCAAGACTGGAGAAAATACCACCAACATAGCCAAGAAGGTGGCTACTATGAGGGGCACGATCAGGAAGGAAAGCGAAGTGTCTGCTATTCTGCCTAGCCAACCACCCCAATACCGACCCCCGCTACAATCACCCCCAGTCCTGCCCTTGCCCACCTTGACCATGCCTACTCCAACCCTAAACTATGGTCCCGCTGGGGCATGACCCAACTTCAATAGACCCGCTAGACACATCCGTACCTTCGATGCCTTAGCCTGCACCCAAACCGAGGCCTACCATAGCTTTCTAAAGAATAACATCTTGAAGCCTGTCCCTGCTCGCCCGTTGCCAAGCCCTTTGCCCCCGACCTTTAATGCCGCTCTTACATGTGAATATCATTCAGGTGGCCAGGGGCATGACACCGAAAGCTGCTTTGCTCTCAAGTACAAGATCCAAGACCTGATTGACAATAAGACCATTGATCTGCAGCCAGTAAAACCTGCTCCCACTTCCAATGTGACTGCTAACCCTCTGCTGGATCACACCGTCAATATAATACTAGTAGAGATGGGAGGCGAGGGAGCAATCGACGAGTTCGAGGCCGAAGGTTATGAGAGCGATTGAGAGGCCGATAAAGAAAGTGACTGGAAGGAAGATCCCCCACTATGCCCAATTTATCTCTATGACCCTGATGAGGTGCCTGATGCTTCTGACTGGCCCATTGAGGAGCCAATGTTGCCAAAGGAAGAACACATCGAAAGCATAACTGCCAATGGGTGGGGTGATGAATTTCTACACCCGAAGTATGCCGCAGCTGAAAGTCACCTGCTGGAAAACCCTTGGCCCGTAACTGAGTACAACTATGAAGACATGGGTTGGGGACTAGAAGATTCAAGAGAACAGGCAGAGCCATTCGAATTGGAAGGGGGTGAGCTGGTCACCCTGTTTACAGAAGAACCCGCTGCACAGAACAAGAAGGAGGCTGACAACCGCATCAACAGTGTCAACGTCTGTGGAGCTCTAGGGGAAGCCTTTGCTTGTCTCGCCTTGGCAGAGGATCCGGGTCGCGAATGGAGCATCGAAGACGTGGGGATTGTCCCAAGGCCGTACTAAAAATGGGTTCCTTGCACAAGCGTACAAGAGAGGGGTGTTTTCACCCACTTTCTTTCTATCCCTTTTACTTCTTGTTTTTAAATTAATGCTTACATTTTCTTATTGCTTAAGAACTTGATGCTTTCCGTAAACATAATAATAGTAATTAAATGACAATATTTTATTCCATTGTTGTTGTCTTGTCTTCCCTAGGGAATGGTGACTGCTCTCTACGCAAGGGGCATGGTTTATCTTATGGAATGATCCAACTTAAAGGGATGATAGCATGAGACAACCACTCACCAAATGATCAACTTTTCAGAGAGAGAGAGAGAGGATAAAGATGAGTGAGGATACTACCCCAAAAGCAGCACTTACAGGACTCCGAAGCTAAGCGATGTGTGACCGGTTTATTAAAATGAAGATGAGCCATCTTTCATTTCCCCACATATAAAGAGTAAATAACTAAATAAATGAACAAATGTGCTCATATTCCCTTTGCTTAACCCTTAGTGCCCCACGGAAAGAGAAAATTTTCTTTGTCAACCCTAATCCAAGACTGTCCTCCCCACACTGGGGCAGACAATAGTTGAGAACTCTAGGAGTGGTGTCCACCTCTATAATGCTAGGATAGTGTTGAAAGCTCTATAGATTAAGCAATCTGATTCAAAGTGAAGAGAGGCCCTCATTTCATTTCCCATACAGTCAAAAGTAACCCCTTGCCAAACCCGTTGAGCCATTTATCCTTTCTTAACAAAACCCCAGCCTAGGGATCACCGCCCACATTGGGTGTATTGAATTGCCAAGGAAAAGATCTAAGGGAAAAGGGTCGGAGAATTATTCATTTCATAAAGAAATAGAAAGAAAAAACAAAGGAAAGGAGTTGCCAAGGGGCAAGAAGCCCAAAAAAAAAAAAATTCCTTTAAGGAAAGGCCTGAAGAAAATCATGATGGAGTCATCTTCAAAGGCATAGTAAGAGGATTGAAAGAAAAGAAAGTTATGTTTATCTCAAGAAGTATATAGAAAGGGTGAAAGAACAAGGTCATTTTCACCCTGAGAAATATATGGTCAAAAGCAAGAAGGAAATTTAAAGGTGATCCTAGGTTACAAGGAAACCCAGTAGAAACAATAGGGTTGAGCCTTTACCCTTTCTTGCAAAACCCCAAAGTCATAACCTACATTACAACCCTACTAAAGTCCACTCTGATTGAAAACAGATTGCTTGATCTAAATGAGCTAGATACGCTGCCAAAGCTAAAACAAGGATGCTAATCCTACTGAAAAGTAGTTAAGGATGGTATGGATTTAAACCCTATTGAAAACAACATCAAATTTGAGCCTGCATATCCTGTTGTTTCTAAAACCCCCATAACCTAGCCTACATTACGGTCCTAAACAAAGTCTTCTCGGATTGAAATGACTGGCCACTTATCGCTCTGCTAAAGGTCAGGTAAGTTGTTACCAAAACCCCGAAAGTCGAGAGTCTCAGCCCAATAACCCTATACACTAACCCTAAGATAGAAAGTTGGAGGCGATCAAGAGGTTGAGAAAGGTGCGAAGTGCTATCATTCAATCAAAGTAGGGTTGGGCCAGCAGAGAGGCTAAATCCCCGAGGAGGAGGGAGTTACCATTCCCAGGACTACAAGGCTAACAGCACCCTGTGTCATTCTATTAACATATTTCTAACCTGTGCATATGTTAAAAAAAAAAAAATAGCATAGCCTTTGCACACATAAGATATAACTCCTTGTAAAAATAGAAGTCATCAGCATCAACTCATGTAATAGATATCTAACATCATCATACATCAGATGCTCTGATCATATGTATCTGTCTATCCGTGCATCTAAGTACCATAAATATCCATCCTTATACAAAACTATGCAAAATAAAACTGTCTAACATCAATACATCTCAAGAACAAGGGGCAAAAGAGGATCAGAATCTCTACAAGGGGCATCTCTCACAGGTCAAAGTCGATATCATCTGGATCAAAATCCCTGAAACCCGGCATCGGAGGAGGAGGATAACTACTCGAACCACCACCATCCTACAGGGAAGACAGAACCGAAATCAGCAGCATACAAAAGGAACTAAGCAACAGCAGAGCAATAAGGAGCAAAGAAAGAATAACATTACCCCCCCACCACCCATCTGAGATAACTGAGCCGTCAGGGAAGCTACCTCGGCCTGGTACTGGTCCCGCTCTATCTGGTACTGGTCTCTCTGGTCTCTCACAGCAGTAAACTCGGCCTGGGGCACATATCCTCCAGCACGGCGCCACAAGTCAACCACCTCCTGGCTAACCGCGTACCCGCCGACTACTACCTCAAACCAGGTGAAGGCACCAACAGAATGAGCCCCAAAGTGCGTAGCATAATCTGTATCCGGAGGAAGCAAGAACTCCGCACTTGGCTGGCACTCCTGGTAGGGGATAGGCACTCCTGCCACCAGGGCTCTGTAAGCACCCCATTTTTGACCGCTCGGCAGTCTACACTCCGTCCAAACTTGTGTTCAAGTCATTGTGGGCATATTCCTATCGAAACCAATTCTCTAGGTCAAAATCTCGTCTGTCCATCGCTTCGCAGGCTTGTCAGGCCCAAATAGAGGCAAAATGACCAAAATGCCCTTAGGGGCATTGTCCTTTCCTTTCCAATCCCTCTTTGAGACAGTTTATTCCTTGAGACGGTTCCAATCCAGGCACGTCTCTTCGGAGACGATAAGTCCCCTTTCCAATCCCACTCTCGAGATAGTTTATTCCTCGAGACGGTTCCAATCCAGGCACGTCTCTTCGGAGATGGTAAAACCCCTTTCCAATCCCTCTCTCGAGATAGTTTATTCCTCGAGACGGTTCCAATCCAGGCACGTCTCTTCGGAGACGATAAGACCCCTTTCCAATCCCTCTCTCGAGACAGTTTATTCCTCGAGACGGTTCCAATCCAGGCACGTCTCTTCGGAGACGATAAGTCCCCTTTCCAGTCCCTCTCTCGAGACAGTTTATTCCTCGAGACGGTTCCAATCCAGGCACGTTTCTTCGGAGACGGTAAGACCCCTTTCCAATCCCTCTCTTGAGACAGTTTATTCCTTGAGACGGTTCCAATCCAGGCACGTCTCCTCGGAGACGGTAAGACCCCTTTTCAATCCCTCTCTCGAGACAGTTCCACTCCAGGCGCGTCTTTTCGGAGACGATAAGTCCCCTTTCCAAATCCCTCTCTCGAGACAGTTTATTCCTCGAGATGGTCTGAGTAGCGAAACTACTCACAAAATAGTTAGAGTAGCGAAAATACTCACAAATAGGTCGTTATAGGGAATGGCCAACAAACCCCAGTGTCCCGACGACCGCCGTTAGAGTGGCGGAAACACTCAAAACCCAGGTCAACACCAGTGTCTGTTAGCCCACTTTGGTGAAAAATGACCAAACTACCCTTTGGACCTTTTCCGAGACTTTCCGGTCAAGATGACTATTTTGCCCCTAGGCATCCGAATGCCCCGGGAACCACACTGGTTCTGGGTATCACACCGGTAATGTCCCGAGAATACTTTTTATAGTATTCTCAACCTTCCTTTACCTTTTCGGATCATTCCGAGTCAGTTTCGGCAAACCCGGTATAAAATGACTGTTTTGCCCCTAGTGGGCCGGTTTCTTTTTTCGACCACACCGGCTTTGGGTATCAAACCGGTAACTTCCTGAGACTACTTTTTATGGTGTTCTCAACCTCCTTTTACCTTTACGGATCATTCCGAGTCAGTTCCGGCCAACCCGATGCTAAATGACCGTTTTGCCCCTGGTAGGCCGGTCTCCTTTTCCGACCACGCCGGCTCTGGGAATCAAACCGGCAACCTCTGGGAACATTCTAAATAATGTTTCCAGATCCCAAGTCTTCTTCCTGGACAGTCTGAGTTTGTCCCGGCAGTTTTCCGGTCCGATTGACCGTTTTGCCCCTAAAGGCCCGGTCAACCTTTCCGACACATCTTATCCTCACTTTTCAAGTCAAATACCTCCAGGACACTATTTTAAGTGTTCCTGCTTCTTTCCGGCCTTCTGGGTCATTCTCGGCTCCTTCAAATCATTCTCGAACTTTCTGGAGCCACTCCTAGTGAAGCTAAGCTAAAAATTGCATGGTAGTCACTAGTACAGGCGCCCAAATCTAGCCAAAGATACGTTGCTTGCCGACCTTAAATATTTCCTAAGTAGCTGGCTCCACTAGGAGTGGCGCCAAGCCAAAAATTGGCCTGGCGCCACTCCTAGTGGTGCCAGTGTAAACTTTGGCCTGGCGCCACTGCAACAGGCACCAGTGTTGTCCAATCTCTATAAATACAGAGCCTCATTCAATGTGAAAAGGATCCGCAAATTCAACCTAAAAATCATATAATTCGATATACAGAGCTCGAACACCTCCTAAACCCTAGCCTCCCTAGGTTTTCCAAACCCTAGCCACCATACACTAAACCCTAGTCTCCTATAGACTCCTATACACCCCCGTACACTCATACACTAGCCTTCAACCCTCCTTTGAAGACTTGAAGAGCTGCAATCTAAAGTTTGAAGACAATTCTTGAAGATTGAAGACGAAGATAAAGACGAAGGCCGAAGACTGAAGACAAGCAAGGTGCGCAAAATAAACAAGATACAAGGTAGGTTCTCCATTTAAATTTTCACACTTCCCCCTCTCTCTTCTCTCTCCTAACCCACTTGGGTTTTCTCTATTTTAATCCCCCATCTCTTTCCCCCCCTTTCTTTGCATGCTTGAAACAAGGGGATTCCCAGTCCATGTGTAGGATTGGGCTATTGGAGAGTCACCGTGTCGGGGGCTTTCTTCTAGTCTAACCAGAGACCATGTGGGTCCGGCCCGCTTGATTATGTGGTGAAGCCTTAGCCTTGTATGTTCACGACCCCAAATTGCATTGTGCATATCATAGTCTTGTATCATAGTCTTGCATCTTCCAAAGTTCGTTTTCAAACTTGTTTTCAAAACCGTTTTCAAACTTGTTTTCAAAATTGCATCAAAATCTCTTTTTCAAAAACTTGTTTTCAAAACCACAATTCTAGGGTGATTCTAGCCTTTCCATGGCTAGGGTTGCTTTAGGAAAGTGTTATATTAAAAGTAACTTTTATGGTCTATATTTTCAAATCTTATTGTTTTTCAAAACCACTCTCTTAAAGTGGTTTTAACCTTCTTATGGTTAGAATTGCTTTAGGAAAGTGAGATGTTTTTACACCTTCTAAAAACTCTCTTTTCAAAAAGTCTTTCTTCCTAAAAATCTCTTTTTCAACATACTTTCCTAAAACTCTCCTCTCCAAAATTGTTTTCAAAAACTCCCTTCCAAAATCTATTTTCAAAAACTCCCTTTTTCAACTCCTTTCCAAAATGCTCTCTCCAAAATTCACTTTCCAAAAACGTTCCCTAAAAATCTTTCTAAAAACTCTCTTCCCAAAATCTTCCTTCTAGAAATTCCCCTCTAGGATTTTCCTTCTAAAATCTTCGTTTCTAAAAACACACTTTCCAAAACTCCTTCTCTTTAAAAATCTTTTTCCAAAAACTCTATCTTCAAATTCACTTTCCAAAAACTCCTCCCTAGGATTCCCTTCTAGAAAAACCTTCGTTTCCAAAAATGCACTTTCCAAAAATCTTCTTTCCTTAGAGCCCAAATCAAGCCCTAGAACCCACAATTAGGAAACCCTGATTTTCTTCCGAAAAACATGATTTTCAAACTTTGCCCCAAACCTAGGTTTCCAAAACCTTTTGTTTTCACATACAAACGATGCACGTTTCCAAAACCTATTTTCTACGTCGAAACTATAATTTTTCAAATCTAGGGTTTCTAGAATCTCCCTTTCCAAAATCCTTGCCAAATCCTATCTTCCCTTTAGGAAACCAAATCAAATATTCCCATTTAGGAAACTAGATCCTATCCTCCGTTTTTGGAAACAAAATCAAACGTTCTCTTTTCAAAACAAAATCCAATCCTTTCCTAATCCAACTCTTTCTTAATTCGACTCCTTCCTAATCTTTCACTTTCCTAAATCCTAAGTTTCCAAAACTTGAACATAAAAATCTTTCCTCAAATTCTAAAATTCAATCTTTTCCTAATTCTATCATCTTTTCAAATCTTAACTTTTCAAACCTATGTTTTCAAACCTTTCCAAAATTCAAACCTTTCCTAATTTCAAGATTTTCTAAAATTCAAACTCTAAAACTTTCTAAATTTTAAACTTTCCAAAACTTCAACATCTTTCCAAATCTAAAATTT
Organism: Euryodendron excelsum; assembly: GCA_033060915.1. Taxonomy (NCBI): domain Eukaryota; kingdom Viridiplantae; phylum Streptophyta; class Magnoliopsida; order Ericales; family Pentaphylacaceae; genus Euryodendron; species Euryodendron excelsum. Next base: position 23,097,348 of record CM065389.1, on the reverse strand, counting down.
TCTAGACTCAAAACATTCTTATTTTCAAAACTTCCTTGTTTTCTAAACTTTTCCACTTTCAAAACTTCCCTATTTCAAAACTTTCTAAATTCAAAACTTTCCAATTTCCAAACTTTCTTGAATTCCAAACTTTCCTAATTTCGAAACTTTCCAAAAATGAAACTTTCCTAAATCGGACCTTTCCTAATTCAAACCTTTCCTAAATCCAATCTTTCTTAAACTCTTGAGTTTTTCCTAAGTCTCATCTTTCTTAAGTCTAGGTTTCTTAAACCTTCATCTTTCTAAAACAAGTCCAAATCTATCTCTTCCAATCAAAGTCCACTCTTCTCAATTTCAATTTCCAATCTTCTCTTCTAATATCAAATCAAATTCAATTTTCAATTCAATCTCTTTCTTCCAATCCAATCTCTCTCTCTTCAAATCAATCTCTTTTCAATCGAACTCCAGTCCGAACTACGACTGACCTGATTCCTCCAACGGGATACGTAGGCAACTTTCATAGGTGCGGTCATAACACTTTTCAAACTTTCAATTCCACCCTCATGGGTGTAGTCTCCACATTTTTCAAATCCCAAATTCTAATCTATTTTCAAAATTCCAATTTCAAAATTTCTATTTTCAAATTTCTACTTTCAATTTTTAAACTTTTCAATTTCAATTCCATCTCTTCAAATCTATTTTCAAATCAAATCAATTTCTTTTCAAATCAATTTCTATTTTCCAATTCTCTTAACTTGCACTTGCATATCATGCATCATGATAGTTCCTTTTCAAACATTGTTTTTCAAAGTGGGTAGGATTGAACCATTAGTTAGTTAAAGATTCTCATAGGTGAATCTGGGGTAGATTGACATGTAGGTACCGAAAGGGCGGGGTAGGGTGATGACTTAGTGCGTCTTCCCTACACGTAACCAACCTCCGAACCTAGAATTACTGTTTTCAAAGACCAAAACGGAGTTATTTTCAAAAAGGGCTAAATGTTTTCCAAAGGTTGTCAAACAACCCGTTTTCCTAAAAAACCCTCTCTTGAGGAGATATTTTCAAAACCTTTTCTTCAAAAACTCTAAGTATAGTCTTCGGATTATTCTTAGTTTTTAGGTGACCTAACTCACCTTAATCAAGTTAGGTGGCGATTCCAAATCTTTTTCAAAAGCCCTTTATTTAAATCCTTTTTCAATTTAAACCTAGTCGCACTCATTCTTCTAGGAGGGTGAGTTCTAACGAGAGAGTACAACATTTTTCCCACTTGTGTAAGTATTCCTCGAGTGCAAAAATTTGGGCGCAACAGCTGGCGACTCCACTGGGAAGACTAAGAGGGTTAGGCCGTAGTCGTGTCTCTTTACCCTTCACCCATGTAGAGTCTTCAATTAACTTGGTTCTATCCTATTCACTTTAAATTTTCAAAACTAAATTTTCAAAATTGTTTTAAAAAAAAAACATACATTTATTCACATTATCTTGTATTCTGTTTGTCATCCACATACTAACACTTGCATCTTTATTTTGTAGGTACACATTTTGCTTAAGTTTTATTAACTGCTTTGCATGAATGTGATGTACAGGATGAATGGGAGTTGTTGGGCCCTTTCCTCCACTTTTAAAAATCACACACACACTGCACGTGCACTTGCATTCTGCATACTTGCATACCCTGACATGTCCTTTCTAGTTAGAAAGGGGGAATGGTATATTGGTCGTGGGCAAGATGCTGTGTCAGTTTCTTCGCCTACGGCCTCTTGATGGTTCCCCCGCTCGGATCACCAACCGATTATGGCACCACCTCGAGGAGTGGGCCTAGGTTTGAAGATCCGGGGACCGAGCCTTTTTAGGACGCATTAGTCAACCCTCAACCTCATACTCTTATAGACACCATGCATAGCCGAACCTTTGCCGGATTTAGGACACGAGCACCGTTTTCAAAATCACAGAGGAAAGGGCGACTGCTCTTACTTTCATTTATACCTGTTTATTCCTGTTGTTATAATTTATACTGTTATAATGCCTGTCTAACTGTTCATGCATGCATGTTTACTTCAATTGTACCTTCTCTCCCTATACTCTTTGCATATCCATGTTCATGAATTCAATATTCCATGTCAAGACAAGAGTTCCAAGTAACTCAAGTCACTGCATTCTCATGCATATGATCAACCCATTGAGAATGACACCAACGTCACTCTCCCTTGCATTAAACCTACCCAAACCCTAAGGGTTCCCGCGTAACCCTAAGGACTCATTGCATGCATCTCGATTCATTCCATAAGAGGGGCCCCAATCCCTCTATGCTCACGGAGATAAGGTTGCCAAGAAGACAAGGGGCAATCAGTCAACAAGGTCTCTCAGCGACCTCCTCGACATCAAATCCAAGGAAGGCGAATCCAAAGACTCAAGGGTAGTTTAGGGTTTCCTTTTGTAAAAATAGATAGGTGGAAGTCCAAAGGAAAATGTTCCCCCTCCCCCTATTAAAATGTATTTCAATTCCTTTGTATTTCAAACCCAGAATTTAATGTACTTCTTTATTTTTATGAATGAATGCATGAATGGCTGAAGGTTCCCACCTGATGGTAAAGTGTCTACATACAGGGGCAAACCCCCTATCTCCAAAAGTGAGCCAATGTTTCATGTATAGTCTCCCCTCTGAGTAGGGGCACCTCTAGGACATGCATTGCATAAAAATTTTCAAATCAAGGCACTAACTTCTCTTTTGTTTTTGTCTTCTATCCTTCCCCCTCCTCATCTCCAAGTACTAAGAGAACCGAAGACAAAAGCAAGAAAAGAAAGGGGGTTTTCTCAATCACTCACTTATTATCATCATATCGCTTACATGTTCACTTCTTTTATTGCTCATATATCCACATCCATTTCAAGACAAGAGTTCCAAGAAACTCAAGTCATTTCATTCTCATGCATCTAATCAACCGTAGAGAGAAAGGAGCAATCTAATCTCATGTTAATCGAACCTACCAAAACTCCTAAGGGTTCCTCAACCCTAAGGATTCATGGCATGCATAGAATCATATCTCAAGAGAGGCATAAATCTCTCTCAGTCCATAGAGGTGGGATTGCCCAAATAAAGAAAACATCAACCGGCCTACGCCGAAGAGGTATTGTATTGCATAATAGGGGCAAAACCCCACCTCCCAAATGGATTTGTCATCATGCCTAGAATCCCTCAAAGAAGGGACCTCCATAGGGCATGCATCGCATAGAACCTCCAACTTCACATACTGACTGCATTCTGTTTTTCTTTTTGTAGGTCAGAGGGCACGACTAATTTCATGGAATCCCTCTAGTACCCCACCAAGTTCCAACTCACGGAACAATGAGCCTAGTTGTTAGAAGAGGCCAAACCTACATTAAGGAGAAAAAAGAACTAACCATCCATCTGCAAGACGTTACCTCCCCGCCATGCCGCGACAATCACTGTCCATGCAGAAAAAGGCTTCATCGTTTGCAAAGTTCTGTCAAACATGTGCATTACTACAAAAGAATCTCCTAACTTCCAACACATGCCAAACACTATAGAAGATCTGTCAATCCGTCCTCCGTCGTTTGGTAATACACCCGAAGAATGAGATGTCAAAGAAACTGGCAGTTTCAAAACCCTGTCAGGGGTTTCTCACCAAGAGATCCACAAGAAAAGGGAGATTTCCATAAAATTCATCTATTTTCTTTTCGTCTTTCTATTTCTCGCACATCTTCTTTAAATAAACATCGCATTCCCCGTAATTATGTTTTTAAAATGAAAATAGATAGTTCCTAGTTTATCCCCTTTGTCTCATACTCTTATGGACGATTGTCTCATTTAGGGATTCTTTCCCATTTGGTAAATAACTTAACTTGAAGGATGGGATAGCATGGGCAACCTATTTAAAAGGGGTTAAAACCTTTGAGAGACTGAGAGAGAGAGTGAGAGATAGGAGGAAGACAATCTCAATAAAGAGGTGCGAATTCTATTGAAGAGGCGACACTTGCATAATATCTTAGCTAGGCGATGGGTAGCCGAGTCCCCAAAATGATGAGAAGCCATTGTTCTATTTATCCTAAATAAACACTACCCCTTGCTCAGCCCATTAGAGCCGTAACTGATTTTTATTCAGATGTCCCCAAACCAATAACCATCCCCCACACCGGGGTAAACACAGAGTAGTTGATTCGATAGAATATGTAGGGATTCACTGGCTGAAACACATCATCCCTAGAAATATTGTCTAAATTTTGTACAAAGGCTTTATGGACTAAGCAATTCAATTTGAAATGATTAGAGGCCCTCAATTCTATTACCATACACAAAAATATTCCCTTTGCTTAAACCACTAGTGCCTTGCAGAAGCAGAAGTTTTCTTTTTGTCAACCCTGATTCGAAACCATCCCCCCACACTGGGGCAGTCAGGCAGCAGAAGATCTGGCAGAGAATGTTATCGAACATCAAGTTGAAGTAACGTGAAGGCTCTATGGACTAAGCAATCTTATTCAAAATGAAGAGAGGCCATCATTTCATTTCCCATACAGTCAAAAGAAACCTCTTGCCAAACCTGTTGAACCATCCATCCTTTTCCTGAAAAAACCCAACCTAGGGATCACCGCCCACATTGGGTAGATTGAACCGCCAAGGAAAAGGTCTAAAGAAAAAGGATCGAAGAATTAGTCGTTCCATAAAAGAAAAGAAATGACAAGGTAAAGAAAGGGAGTTGCTAAGGGGCAAGAGGCCAAAACAAAAAAAAAAAAAAAAAAAAAAAAAAAAAAAAAAACAAAACAAAACAAAAAAAATCTATCTAAAGGAAGGCCTGGAGAAAACCATGACTGAGTTATCTTCAAAAACATAATAAGAAGATCAAATGAGAAGGGAGTCATGTTTCCCTCAAAAAGCACATGGAGAGGGTGAAAGAAAAGAGTCATTTTCATCGTGAGAAGTATATGGTCAGAAGCAAGAAGGAAATCTAAAGGTGATCCTAGGTTACAAAGAAACCCAGTAGAAGAAATAGGTTTGAGCCTTTACCCTTTCTTGTTAAACCCTAACCTATGGCCTACATTACAACCCTACTAAAGTCCACTCTGATTGAGAAATATTGCTTGATCTAAATGAGCCAGATGTGTTGCTGAAGCTAGAGGAGGATATTAGGGAATGAAGCCGCACTGGAAGACCGACTAAGGATGGTGTGGATCTAAACCATACTAGAAACAACATCAAGTTTGAGCCTGCACATCCTTTTCATTCATAAACCCCTTAACCTAGCCTACGTTACTGTCCAAATTAAAGTCCTCTCTGATCAGAGAAAATTGCTTAGTCCAAATAAGCCTGAACAATACCAAAACAAGTAGGGTGAGAAAGGAGAATTGGAAGGAAATGCAAGGGGCAATCTCATGCTCCAAGATGTGCCTAGATGGTTTTGGTTTAAACAACCCATTAAAAGAAGATCTTTAAGCCTAAATATCCCTTCGTTTCTTACAACCTCTAAACCCAGCCTACATTACGGTCCTAAAAGAAGTCTTCTCGGATTAAGGGCTTAGCTGTTTATCGCTCTGCAAAGGGTATGCGAGTTGTCGCTCGAGCCATGGTGGCATTTTTGAGATCTGAGAGAGAAAACTAAGTGAGGTCAGAAAAACCCCAAACAGCAACCCTGTAGAAAGTAGGGATAGGATAGCAAACCAAAAGGTCAAGATCCCTGGAGAATGGTGCAAATGCTATCACACCTCGATATGAATGGGACAAAACCAAATGGGGCAGAATCCTGGAAAGGAACATAATCTTAAGAGTATGGGCCCAAAGGACAATCCTGGGGTTTTCTTTGTAAATAGTTTATACACATGTAATACTGATACATCTATGACATGTATAACCTGTACATCCATTTGGATTCTTGTGTAGTGTGTATCTATTCATGCATTCAACTGCACTCCTGTATGAACTTGTTCATTTGTAAGGAAGTAGGTCGTGCATTTAACTCAATTCTTACATAAACTTGTGCATTTATCATAAAAAAAAAAAAGAGAGGGGACATTACATTCAATTCCATTCCTATATGTGCATGCATTCAATTCCACTTCTGTGTGAACCTGTGCAGTCATAAAAGTAGGATATGCATTCAATTATGCGCATTCATAAAAACAGATCATGCATTTAATCCCATGCGCATTCTTGAAAAAAAAATATGACACGCGTTCACCCTTTACCAGGGCATTTTTAAATTATTTTTGTACAAAACTCACCCTATGTCTTTCTCTCTCTCCCAAATAGGAAATAAGGAACAAGGTAAAGTACAAAATGGAGCTAAAAAGCCATCCTACGATCAAGTAACCTTAGACATCTCCAACATTGGCATACACCTCAACAAAGTTCAAACTTCCCTAGCCGACAAAAAGCAAGGAATGGGGCAATGGCCCACCCTCGACCTCCCCAACCAGCCTTGGACTTCCCCAGTGGAGCAGCGTTTCGCCAGACGGAGTGCCGGTTCAAGAGGTATCAGCAGTCAGCCTTGGCCAGACGGAGTGCCGGTTCAAGAGGTATCAGAAGTCAGCCTTGGACTTCCCCAGTGGAGCAGCGTTTCGCCAGACGGAGTGCCGGTTCAAGAGGTATCAGCAGTCAGCCTTGGACTTCCCCAGTGGAGCAGCGTTTCACCAGACGGAGTGCCGGTTCAAGAAGTACCAGTAGCCAGCCTTGGACTTCCCCAGTGGAGCAGCGTTTCACCAGAAGGAGTGCCAGTTCAAGAGGTATCAGCATTCAGCCTTGGACTTCCCCAGTAGAGCAGCGTTTCGCCAGACGGAGTGCCGGTTCAAGAGGTATCAGCATTCAACCTTGGACTTCCTCAGTGGAGCAGCGTTTCGCCAGACGGAGTGTCGGTTCAAGAGGTATCAGCATTCAGCCTTGGACTTCCCCAGTGGAGCAGCGTTTTGCCAGACGGAGTGCCGGTTCAAAAGGTATCAGCATTCAGCCTTAGACTTCCCCAGTGGAGCAGCGTTTCGCCAGACGGAGTGCTGGTTTAAGAGGTATCAGCATTCAACCTTGGACTTCCCCAGTGGAGTAGCGTTTCGCCAGACGGAGTGCCGGTTTAAGAGGTATCAGCATTCAGCCTTGGACTTCCCCGGTGGAGCAGCGTTTCGCCAGACGGAGTGCCGGTTCAAGAGGTATCAGCATTCAGCCTTGGACTTCCCCAGTGGAGCAGCGTTTCGCCAGACGGAGTGCCGGTTCAAGAGGTATCAGCATTCAACCTTGGACTTCCCCAGTGGAGCAGCGTTTCGCCAGACGGAGTGCCAGTTCAAGAGGCATTAGCATTCAACCTTGGACTTCCCCAGTGGAGCAGCGTTTCGCTAGACGGAGTGCCGGTTTAAGAAGTATCAAAAATCAGTCTTGGACTTCCCTAGAGGAGCATTGTTCTACCAGATGGGGCGCCAGTTCAAGGAGCATTAATCCCCCATAAGAGTGTCATTTTTACCAGATAAAATACCAGGCATCGACCAGCTACTCGAGGTAACTGTTCTTTGAATTCCTATTATTTTCAAGTTCCTCTGATCGCCTCGCGGTCAACATGAGGCTCTTACTTTATCGTTTTCTGTCTTTGACAAGCAAAGGCAGAAAAAGAGGGGCAGCAGTAAGCACCCCATTTTTGCCCGCTCGGCAATCTCCGAGCTGACCATGCTCACTTTCACACATCACATGCATATTTAGACTCTAAGCCCACATTTTTTAACTTAAATTTAGTCCACCAGTCGCTTCTCGGGCCTGTAGGGCCCACTTGAAGCTAAATGACCGTATTGTCCCTGGGCATTTGAACGCCCCGGGAACCACACCGGCTCTGGTATCAAACCGGTAATCCTCTGAGATTACTTCTTATAGTATTCTCAACCTTCCTTTATCCTTCCAAATCATTCCGAGTCAGTTCCGGCAAACCCGGTGCGAAATGACCGTTTTGCCCCTGGTGGGCCGGTCACCTCTTCTGACCACGCCGGCTCTGGAAATCAAATTGGCAACCTCTGGGAACATTCTGAATAATGTTTTCAGATCACAAGTCTTCTTCCGGGATAGTCCGAGTTTGTCTCGGCAGTTTCCCGGTCCGATTGACCGTTTTGCCCCTAAAGGCCCGGTCAACCTTTCCGATACATCTTATCCTCACTTTTCAAGTCAAATACCTCCAGGACACTATTTTAAGTGTTCCTGCTCCTTTCCGGCCTTCCGAGTCATTCCTGGCTCCTTCAAATCATTCTCGAACTTTTCGAAGCCACTCCTAGTGAAGCCAAGCTAAAAATTGCATGTTAGTCACTAGGCTAAAAATGGCCTGGCGCCACTCTTAGTGGCGCCAGTGTAAATTCTGGCCTGGCGCCACTGCAATAGGCGCCAGTGTTGTCTAACCTTTATAAATACAGAGCCTCTTCCAGCGTTTAAAGGATCCGCAAACTCAACCTAAAAATCATATATTTCGATATACAGAGCTCGAGCACCTCCTAAACCCTAGCCTCCTTAGGTTTCTCCAAACCCTAGCCACCCTACACAAACCCTAGCCTCCTATACACTCATACACACCCCCATACACTCATACACTAGCCTTCAACCATCCTTTGAAGACTTGAGGAGCTGCAATCCAAAGCTTAAAGACAACTCTTGAAGACTGAAGGTGAAGATCAAGACGAAGACCGAAGACCGAAGACAGCACGGCGCGCAAAATAAACAAGACATACAGTAGACTCCCTATTTAAATTTCCGCACTTCCCCCCTCTCTCTTCTCTCTCCTAACCCACTTGGGTTTTTTCTATTTTAATCCCCTATCTCTTTCCCCCCTTTCTTTGCATGCTTGAAACAAGGGGACTCCCGGTCCATGTGTAGGAGTGGGCTATTAGAGAGTCACCGTGTCGGGGGCTTTCTTCTAGTCTAACCAGAGACCACGTGGGTCCGGCCACATTGTTTATATGGTGAAGCCTTAGCCTTGTATGTTCACGACCCCAAATTGCATCGTGCATATCATAGTCTTGCATCTTCCAAAACCGTTTTCAAACTTGTTTTCAAAATCGTTTTCAAACTTGTTTTCAAAATTGCATCAAAATCTCTTTTTCAAAAACTTGTTTTCAAAACCACAATTCTAGGGTGATTCTAGGCTTTCCATGGCTAGAGTTGCTTTAGGAAAGTGTTACATTAAAAGTGACCTTTTTGGTCTATATTTTCAAATCTTATTGTTTTCCAAAACCACTTTCTTAAAGTGGTTCTAGCCCTCTTATGGCTAGAATCGCTTTAGGAAAGTGAGACGTTTTCATACCTTCCAAAAGCTTTCTTTTTAAATCTCTTCCTAAAAAAAAAAAATCTCTTTCAATATACTTTCCTAAAACTCTCCTCTTCAAAGTTGTTTTCAAAAATTCCCTCCAAAATCTATTTTTTAAAAGCTTCTTTTTTTCAACTCCTTTCCAAAAACTCTTTCGCCTCAAAATTCACTTTCTAAAAATATTTCCTAAATTCACTTTCCTAAAAACTCTCTTTACAAAAATCTTCTTTCTAGAAACTCCCCTCTAGGATTTTTCCTCCCAAAATCTATGTTTTTAAAAAAAACATGCTTTCCAAAAACTCCATCTCTTTAAAATCTTTTTCCAAAAACTCTTTCCAAAAACACACTTTTCAAAAACTCCTTCCTAGGATTTCCCTTCTAGAAAACCTTCGTTTCCAAAAACGCACTTTCCAAAAACTCTTTCCTTAGAGCCCAAGTCAAGCCCTAGAACCTACAATTAGGAAACCCTAATTTTCTTTCCAAAAACATGATTTTCAAACTTTGCTCCAAACTTAGGTTTCCAAAACCTCTCGTTTTCACACCCAAAACTATACACGTTTCCAAAACCTCTTTTCTACGTCAAAACTATGATTTTCCAAATCTAGGGTTTCTAGAATCTCCCTTTCCAAATCCTAGCCAAATCCTATCTTCCCTTTAGGAAACCAAATCAAATCTCCCTGTTTAGGAAACCAAATCCAATCCCTTCCTAATCTAAACCTTTCTTAATTCAATTCCTTCTTAAACCATAAGTTTCCTAAACTTAAACTTTAAATCTTTCCTTAAATTCAAAATCTAACTATTTCCTAATTCAACTCCTTCCTAATCTTTCACTTTCCTAAATCTTAAGTTTCCAAAACTTGAACATAAAAATCTTTCTTAAATTTTACAATTCAACTTTCAAATCTTTCCTAATTCAACCCTTTCCTAATTCTAGCTTCTTCCCAAATCTTAACTTTTCAAACCTAAGTTTTCAAACTCTTCCTAAACTCAAACCTTTCCTAATCTCAAGATTTTCTAAAACCCTAAAACTTTCTAAATCTTAATCTTTCTAACCCTAAATCTTTCCAAATTCTAAACTTTTCAAAACTTCAACATCTTTCCAAATCTAAGACTTTTCAAAACTTCAACATCTTTCCAAATCTAAGACTTTTCTAAACTCAAAACTTTCTTAATTTAAACATTTCCTAAACTGAAAACTTTCCTTTTTCAAACTTTTCCCAAAACGAAACTTTCTTATTTTCAAAACTTCCTTGTTTTCAAAACTTTCCAAATTCAAAATTTCCTTTTTTTCAAACATTCCAAAATTCAAAACTTTCTTAATTTGAAACTTTCCAAATACTAAACCTTTCTCAAACTAAACTTTTCTTAATTCAAAACATGTCTAAATTCAATACTTTCCCATTTCAAAGCTTTCCTAAAGTTGAAAACTTTCTTAAACCTAAAACTTTCCTAATTCAAAACTTTCCAAAAATGAAACTTTCTTAATTCGAAACTTTCCTAAATCGGACTTTTCCTAACTCGAACATCTCCTAAAATCTAATCTTTCCAAATCTTCCAAGCCGAGTCAAATCTTTCCTAAGTCTCTTCTCTTTCCTAAGTCTAGGTTTTCTTAAACCTTCTCTTTTTCAAAACAAGTCCAAATCTATCTTTTCAAATCAAAGTCCAATCTTCTCAATTTCAATTTCTAATCTCCTCTTCTAATCTCAAATCAAATCCAATTTTCAATTCAATCTCTTTCTTCAAATCAACTCTTCTATTTTCAATCGGACTCCGGTCTGAACTACGACTGACCTGATTCCCCCAAAGGGATACGTAGGCAACCTACATAGGTGCGGTCACAACACTTTTCAAACTTTCAATTCCACCCTCATGGGTGTGGTTTTCAAAATCTTTTCAAATCTCAAATGCCAATCTATTTTCAAAATTTCAATTTTAAAATTTCAATTTTCAAATTTCTACTTTCAATTTTCAAACTTTTCAATTTCAATTCTATCTCTTCAAATCTCTTTTCAAATCTATTTTTCAATTCTCTTTCCTTACACTTGTATACCATGCATCATGTTAGTTTCTATTCAAACATTGTTTTTCTAAAATGGATAGGATTGAACTATAGTTAGTTAAAGACTCTCATAGGTGAAACTAGGGTAGATTGACATGTAGGTATCGAAAGGGCGGGGTAGGGTGATAGCTTAGTGCGTCTTCCCTACACGTAACCAACCTCCGAACCTAGGATCACTGATTTCAAAGACCAAAAGGAGTTATTTTTCAAAAAGGGCTAAATGTTTTCCAAAGGTTGCCAAACAACCTATTTTTCTTAAAAATCCTCTCTTAAGGAGATATTTTCAAAATCATTTTTCAAAACCATAAGTGTAGTCTTCGGATTATTCTTAGTTTTTAGGTGACCTAACTCACCTTAACTAAGTTAGGTGGCGACTCCAAATTGTTTTCAAAAGCCCTTTATTCAAACCTATTTTTCAATTCAAACCTAGTCGCACTCATTCTTCTAGGAGGGTGAGTTCTAACGAGAGAGTACAATATTTTTCCCGCTTGTGTGAGTATTCCTCAAGTGCGAAAAATCTGGGCGCGACATCGGGCCCGTAGGGCCCACTTGAAGCTAAATGACCGTATTGTCCCTAGGCATTCGAACGCCCCGGGAACCACACCGGCTCTGGGTATCGAACCGGTAACCTCCTGAGACTACTTTTTATGGTGTTCTCAACCTCCTTTTACCTTTCCGGATCTTTCCGAGTCAGTTCCGGCCAACCCGGTGCGAAATGACCGTTTTGCCCCTGGTGGGCCAGTCTCCTTTTCCGACCACGCCGGCTCTGGAAATCAAACCGGCAACCTCTGGGAACATTCTAAATAATGTTTCCAGATCCCAAGTCCTCTTCCGGGACAGTCCGAGTTCGTCCCGGCAGTTTCCCGGTCTGATTGACCGTTTTGCCCCTAAAGGCCCGGTCAACCCTTCCGACACATCTTATCCTTATTTCTCAGGTCAAATACCTCCAAGACACTATTTTAAGTGTTCCTGCTCCTTTCTGGCCCTTTCCGGGTCATTCTCAACCCCTTCAAATCATTCCCGGACTTTTCGGAGTCACTCCTAGTGAAGCCAGGCTAAAGATTGTATGGTAGTCACCAGTACAGGCGCCTAAATCTAGTCAAAGATATGTTGCTTGCCAACCTTAAATGTTTCCTAAGTGGCTGGCGCCACTAGTAGTGGCGCCAAGCCAAAAATTGGCCTGGCGCCACTCCTAGTGGCGCCAGTGTAAACTTTGGCCTAGCGCCACTGCAACAGGCGCCAGTATTGTCCAACCTCTATAAATACAGAGCCTCATCCAACGTGAGAAGGGTCTGCAAACTTAACCTAAAAATCATATATTTTGATATACAGAGCTCGAGCACCTCCAAAACCCTAGTTTCCTTATGTTTTCTAAACCCTAGCCACCCTACACAAACCCTAGCCTCCTATACACTTATACACTCCCCCATACACTCATACACTAGCCTTCAACCATCCTTTGAAGACTTGAAGAGTTGCCATCTAAAGCTTGAAGACAACCCTTGAAGGTTGAAGAAAAAGATCAAGACGAAGACCGAAGATTGAAGACAGGCAAGGCGCGCAAAATAAAGAAGACATACGGTAGGTTTTCTATTTAAATTTTCGCACTTCCCCCCTCTCTCTTCTCTCTCCTAACCCACTTGGGTTTTCTCTATTTTAATCCCCCATCTCTTTCCCCCCCTTTCTTTGCATGCTTGAAACAAGGGGATTCCCGGTCCATGTGTAGGATTGGGCTATTGGAGAGTCACCGTGTCGGGGGCTTTCTTCTAGTCTAACCAAAGACCACGTGGGTCCGGCCCCCTTGATTATGTGGTGAAGCCTTAACTTTGTATGTTCACGACCCCAAATTGCATTGTGCATATCATAGTCTTGCATCTTCCAAAAACCATTTTCAAAGTTGTTTTTCAAATCGTTTTCAAACTTGTTTTCAAAAATGCATCAAAATCTCTTTTTCAAAAACTTGTTTTCAAAACCACAATTCTAGGGTGATTCTAGCCTTTCCATGGCTAGGGTTGCTTTAGGAAAATGTTACATTAAAAGTGACCTTTTTGGTCTATATTTTCAAATCTTATTGTTTTCCAAAACCACTTTTTTAAAGTGGTTCTAGCCCTTTTATGGTTAGAATCGCTTTGGAAAAGTGAGACGTTTTCATACTTTTCAAAAAAACTCTCTTCCAAAATCTCTTCCTAAAAATCTCTTTTTCAACATACTTCCTAAAACTCTCCTCTTCAAAATTGTTTTCAAAAACTCCCTTCCAAAATCTATTTTTCAAAACTCTCTTTTTCAACTCCTCTCCAAAATCTTTTCCTCAAAATTCACTTTCTAAAAACACTCCCTAAATTCACTTTCCTAAAAAACTCTCTTTCCAAAAATCTTCCTTCTAGAAACTCCCTTCTAGGATTTTTCCTCCCAAAATCTATGTTTCCAAAAACAAACTTTCCAAAAACTCCCTCTTTCCAAAAATCTTTCCAAAAACTCTCTTTCCAAATTCACTTTCCAAAAACTCCTCCCTAGGATTTCCCTTCTAGAAAGCCTTCGTTTTCAAAAACACACTTTCCAAAACCTCTTTCCTTAGAGCCCAAGTCAAGCCCTAGAACCCACAATTAGGAAACCCTAATTTTCTTTCCAAAAACATGATTTTCAAACTTTGCCCCAAATCTAGGTTTTTAAAACCTCTTGTTTTCACATCCAAACTATAGATGTTTCCAAAACCTATTTTCTATGTCAAAACTATAATTTTTAAAAATTAGGGTTTCTAGAATCTCTTTTTCCAAATCCTTGTCAAATCCTACGTTCCCTTTAGGAAACTGAATCAAATCTCCCCGTTTAGGAAACTAGATCCCGTCCTCCATTTTTGGAAACAAAATCAAATCTTTTCTTTTAGAAACCAAATCCAATCCCTTCCAAATCCAAATATTTCCTAATTCAAATCCTTCCTAATCCTCCACTTTCCTAAATCTTAAGTTTCCAAAAATCTTTCCTAATTCAACCCTTTCCTAATTCTACCCTCCTTTCAAATCTTAACTTTTCAAACCTAAGTTTTCAAACTCTTCCTAAACTCAAACCTTTCCTAATCTCAAGATTTCCTAAAACCCTAAAACTTTCTAAGTCTTAATCTTTCTAACCCTAAATCTTTCCAAATTCTAAACTTTCCAAAACTTCAACATCTTTCCAAATCTAAGACTTTTCTAAACTCAAAACTTTCTTAATTCAAACATTTCCTAAACTGAAAACTTTCAGTTTTCAAACTTTTCCCAAAACGAAACTTTCTTATTTTCAAAACTTCCTTGTTTTCAAAACTTTCCAAATTCAAAACTTTCCTTTTTTCAAACATTCCAAAATTCAAAACTTTCTTAATTTGAAACTTTCCAAATTCTAAACCTTTTTCAAACTAAACTTTTCTTAATTCAAAACATTTCTAAATTCAATACTTTCCCATTTCAAAACTTTCCTAAAGTTGAAAACTTTCTTAAACCTAAAACTTTCCTAATTCAAAACTTTTCAAAAATGAAACTTTCCTAATTCGAAACTTTCTTAAATCAGACTTTTCCTAATTCGAACATCTCTTAAAATCTAACCTTTCCAAATCTTCCAAGCCAAGTCAAATCTTTCCTAAGTCTAGGTTTTCTCAAACCTTCTCTTTTTCAAAACAAGTCCAAATCTATCTCTTCAAATCAAAGTCCAATCTCCTCAATTTCAATTTTCAATTCAATCTCTTTCTTCCAATCCAATCTCTCTCTTCAAATCAATCTCTTTTCAATCGGACTCCGGTCCAAACTACGACTGACCTGATTCCCCCAAAGGGATACGTAGGCAACCTTCATAGGTGCGGTCACAACACTTTTCAAACTTTCAATTCCACCCTCATGGGTGCGGTCTCCACATTTTTCAAATTCCAAATTCTAATCTATTTTCGAAATTCCAATTTCAAAATTTCTATTTTCAAGTTTCTACTTTAAATTTTCAAACTTTTCAATTTCAATTCTATCTCTTCAAATCTCTTTTTAAATCTATTTTTCAAGTCTCTTTTCTTGCACTTACATATCATGCATCATGTTAGTTTCTATTCAAACAGTGTTTTTCAAAGTGGATAGGATTGGACATGGGTTAATTAAAGACTCTCATAGGTGAATCTAGGGAAGATTGACATGTAGGTACCGAAAGGACGGGGCAGGGTGATAGCTTAGTGCGTCTTCCCTTCACGTAACCAACCTCCGAACCGAGAATCACTGATTTCAAAGACCAAAAAGGAGTTATTTTCTAAAAAAGGGCTAAATGTTTTCCAAAGGTTGCCAAACAACCTGTTTTTCTTAAAAACCCTTTCTTGAGGAGATATTTTCAAATCGTTTTCCAAAACCCTAAGTGTAGTCTTCGGATTATTCTTAGTTTTTAGGTAACCTAACTCACCTTAATCAAGTTAGGTGGCGACTCCGAATCTTTTTCAAAAGCCCTTTATTCAAACCAATTTTTCAATTCAAACCTAGTCTCACTCATTCTTCTAGGAGGGTGAGTTCTAACGAGAGAGTACAGCATTTTTCCCACTTGTGTAAGTATTCCTCGAGTGCGAAAAATCTGGGCGCGAAACCTTTTTGGCCCGTTATCCGTTTTTGACCCTCGTTGTCAAAAGATTTCCAGTGTCCGTCCCTCCGACTGCCTCGCGGTCAATATGGGACTCTTACTCTTATCGTTTTCTGTCTTTGACAAACAAAGACAGAAAAAGAGGGGCAGCTGTAAGCACCCTATTGTTGACCGCTCAGCAGTCTACACTCCGTCCAGACTTGTGTTCAAGTCATTGTGGGCATATTTCTATCAAAACCAATTCTCTAGGTCTAAATCCCGTCTGTCCATCGCTTCGCGGGCCTGTCAGGCCCAAATAGAGGCAAAATGACCAAAATACCCTTAGGGGCAATGTCCTTTCCTTTCCAATCCCACTCTCGAGATAGTTTATTCCTCGAGACGGTTCCACTCTAGGCACGTCTCTTCGGAGACGATAAGACCCCTTTCCAATCTCACTCTCGAGACAGTTTATTCCTCGAGACGGTTCCAACCCAGGCACGTCTTTTCGGAGACGATAAGACCCCTTTCCAATCCCACTCTCGAGACAGTTTATTCCTCGAGACGGTTCCAATTCAGGCGCGTCTCTTCGGAGACGATAAGTCCCCTTTCCAATCCCACTCTTGAGACAGTTTATTCCTCAAGACGGTTCCACTCCAGACACATCTCTTCGGAGGCGATAAGTCTTCTTTCCAATCCCTCTCTCGAGACAGTTTATTCCTCGAAATGGTTCCACTCCAGGCACATCTCTTCGGAGACGATAAGTCCCTTTTCCAATCCCTCTCTCGAGACAGTTTATTCCTCGAGACGGTTCCAACTCAGGCACGTCTCTTCGGAGATGATAAGTCCCCTTTCCAATCCCTCTCTCAAGACAGTTTATTCCTCGAGACGGTCCGAGTAGCGAAACTACTCACAAAATCGTTAGAGTAGCGGAAATACTCACAAATAGGTCGATATAGGGAATTGCAAACAAACCCCTGTGTCACGATGACCGTCGTTAGAGTGGCGGAAACACTCAAAAACCAGGTCAACACCAGTATCTGTTGGCCCACTTCGGTGAAAAATGACCAAATTGCCCTTTGGACCTTTTCCGAGACTTTTCGGTCAAGATGACCATTTGGCCCCTAGGCATCCGAATGCCCCGGAAACCACACCGGCTCTGGGTATCAAAATGGTAACCCTCTGAGAATACTTTTTATAGTATTCTCAACCTTTCTTTACCTTTCCGGATCATTCCGAGTCAGTTCCGGCCAACCCGGTACAAAATGACTGTTTTGCCCTTGGTGGGCCGGTATCCATTTTCGACCACACCAGCTCTGGGTATCAAACTGGTGACCTCCTGAGATTGCTTTTTATAGTACTCTCAACCTTCCTATATCTTTCCAGATCATTCCGAGTCAGTTCTGGCCAACCCGGTGCGAAATGACCATTTTGCCCCTGGTGGGTCGGTTTCCTTTTCCGACCACGCCGGCTCTGGAAATCAAATCGGCAACCTCTGAGAACATTTTGAATAATGTTTTCAGATCCCAAGTCTTCTTCTGGGACAGTCCGAGTTTGTCTCGGCAGTTTCCCGGTCCGATTGACCGTTTTGCCCCTAAAGGCCCGGTCAACCTTTCTGACACATCTTATCCTCACTTTTCAAGTCAAATACCTCTAGGACACTATTTTAAGTATTCTTGCTCCTTTCCGGCCTTCTGGGTCATTCCCGGCTCCTTCAAATCATTTCTGAACTTTCTAGAGTCACTCCTAGTGAAGCCAGGCCAAAAAATGTATGATAGTCACTAGTACAGGCGCCCAAATCTAGTCAAAGATACGTTGCTTTCTGACCTTAAACATTTCCTAAATGGCTGGCACCACTAGAAGTGGCGCCAAGCCAAAAATTGGCTTGGCGCCACTGCAACAGGCGCCAGTATTGTCCAACCTCTATAATTACAGAGCCTCATTCAACGTGAAAAAGGATTCACCAACTCAACCTAAAAATCATATAATTCGATATACAGAGCTCGTGCACTCCCTAAACCCTAGATTCCCTAGATTTTCCAAACCTTACCCACCATACACTAAACCCTAGCCTCATATACACTCCTATACATCCCCATACACTCATACACTAGCCTTCAACCATCCTTTGAAGACTTGAAGAGCTGCAATCCAAAGCTTGAAGACAACTCTTGAGGATTGAAGACGAAGATCAAGACAAAGACCGAAGACCGAAGAAAGCAAGGCGCCAAAATAACAAGACATACGGTAGGCTTTCTCTTTAAATTTCCGCACTTCCCCCCTCTCTCTTCTATCTCCAACCCATTTGGGTTTTCTCTATTTTAATCCCCCATCTCTTTCCCCACCTTTCTTTGCATGCTTGAAACAAGGAGATTCCCGATCCATGTATAGGATTGGGCTATTGGAGAGTCACCGTGTCGAAGGCTTTCTTCTAGTCTAACCAGAGACCACGTGGGTCCGGCCCCCTTGATTATGTGGTGAGGCCTTAACCTTGTATATTCACGACTCCAAAATTGCATTGTGCATATCATGAGCTTGCATCTTCCAAAATTCATTTTCGAACTTGTTTTCAAAATCGTTTTCAAACTTGTTTTCAAACCACAATTCTAGAGTGATCTTAGCCTTCTTATGGCTAGAATCACTTTAGGAATGTGAGACGTTTTCATACCTTCCAAAAACTTTCTTTTCAAATCTCTTCCTAAAAAATCTCTTTCAATATACTTTCCTAAAACTCTTCTCTTCAAAGTTGTTTTCAAAAACTCCCTCCAAAAATCTATTTTTCAAAACTCTCTTCTTTCAACTCCTCTCCAAAATCCTCTCCTCAAAATTCACTTTCTAAAAACACTCCCTCAATTCACTTTCCTAAAAACTCTCTCCAAAAATCTTTCCAAAAACTCTATTTTCAAAATCTTCCTTCTAGAAATTCCCCTCTAGGATTTTCCTTCTAAAATCTTCGTTTGTAAAAACACACTTTCCAAAACTCCTTCTCTTTAAAATCTCTTCCCAAAAACTCTATCTTCAAATTTACTTTCCAAAAACTCTTCCCTCTAGAAACTCCTCCCTAGGATTTCTTTTCAAAAACTCGTTTCCAAAAATGTACTTTCCAAAAATCTATTTTCTTAAAGCCCAAGTCAAGCCCTAAAGCTAACCATTAGGAAACTCTAATTTTTCTTTTCAAAAACATGATTTTCAAACTTTGCCCCAAACCTAGGTTTCCAAAATCTCTTGTTTTTTACACCCAAACTATACACATTTCCAAAACCTATTTTCTACGTTGAAACTATAGCCTTTCAAATCTTAGGGTTTCTAGAACATCCCCTTTCCAAATCCTTGTCAAATCAAATCTTCCCTTTAGGAAACCAAATCCAATCTCCCCGTTTAGGAAACTAGATCCCGTCCTCCGTTTTTGGAAACAAAATCAAACCTTCTCTTTTAGAAACAAAATCCAATCCCTTCCCAATCCAACTCTTTCCTAATTCGAATCCTTCCTAAGCTTCTCCTTTCCTAAATTCTAAGTTTTCAAAACTTGAACATAAAAATCTTTCCTAAATTTTAAAACTCAAGTTCCACATCCTTCCTTTCTCCACTCTTTCCTAATTCTACCCTTTTCCAAATCTCAACTTTTCAAATCTAATTTTTCAAACCTTTCCTAAATTCAAACCTTTCCTAATTTCAAGATTTTCTAAAACTCAAACTCTAAAACTCTCCAAATCTTAAGATTTCCAAATTTCAAATCTTTCCAAATTCTAAGCTTTCTAAATTCAAAACTTTCTTAACTTGAAACTTTCTAAATTCTAAGTCTTTCTTAAACTAAACTTTTCCTAATTCAAAACTTTCTTAATTTGAAACTTTCCAAAAATGAAACTTTCCTAAATCGGACTTTTCGTAATTCGAACTTTTCCTAAATCCAATCTTTCTTAAACTCTTGAGTCTTTCCTAAGTCTCATCTTTCTTAAGTCTAGGTTTCTTAAACCTTCTCTTTCCAAAACAAGTCCAAATCTATCTTTTCAAATCAAAGTCCAATCTCCTCAATTTCAAATTCCAATCTCCTCTTCTAATTTCAAGTCAAATTCAATTTCCAATTTAATCTTTTTCTTCCAATCCAACCTTCTATTTTCAATCGGACTCCGGTCCGAACTATGACTGACCTGATTCCCCCAAAGGGATACGTAGGCAACCTTCATAGGTGCAGTCACAACACTTTTCAAACTTTCAATTTCACCCTCATGGGTGCGGTCTCCACATTTTCAAATCTCAAATTCCAATCTATTTTCAAAATTTCAATTTCAAATTTCTATTTTCAAATTTCTACTTTCAATGTTCAAACTTTCCAATTTCAATTCCATCTCTTCAAATCTATTTTCAAATCAAATTAATCTCTTTCCAAATCTATTTTTCAATTCTCTTCTATTGCACTTGCATATCATACATCATGTTAGTTTCTTTTCAAACATTGTTTTTCAAAGTGGGTAGGATTGAACGATAGTTAGTCGAAGACTCTCATAGGTGAATCTAGGGTAGATTGACATATAGGTACCGAAAGGGCGGGGTAGGGTGATAGCTTAGTGCGTCTTCCCTACACGTAACCAACCTCTGAACCTAGAATCACTAATTTCAAAGACCAAACAGGAGTTATTTTTCAACAAGGGCTAAATGTTTTCCAAAGGTTGCCAAACAACCTGTTTTCTTAAAAACCCTCTCTTGAGGAGATATTTTCAAAATCGTTTTCCAAAAACCCTAAGTGTAGTCTTCGGATTATTCTTAGTTTTTAGGCGACCTAACTCACCTTAATCAAATTAAGTGGCGACTCCGAATCTTTTTCAGAAGCCCTTTATTCAAACCAATTTTCAATTCAAACTTAGTCGCGCTCATTCTTCTAGGAGGGTGAGTTCTAACGAGAGAGTACAGTGTTTTTCCCACTTGTGTGAGTATTCCTTGAATGCGAAAAATCTGGGCGTGACAGCAAGGCGTGCATAGCAAAGTGAAATAAACAAGACATACGGTAGGTTTCTCTTTAAGTTTCTGCACTTCCCCCTCTCTCTTCTCTGTCCTAACCCACTTGGGTTTTCTCTATTTTAATCGTCCATCTTCTTCCTCGCTTTCTTTGCTTGCTTGAAATAAGGGGATTCCCGATCCATGTGTAGGATTAGGCTATTGGAGAGTTTCTGTGTCGAGGGCTTTTTTTTAGTCTAACCAGAGACCACGTGGGTTCGGCCCCCTTAATTATGTGGTGAAGCTTTAACCTTGTATGTTCACGACCCCAATTTGCATTGTGCATATCATGATCTTGCATCTCTCCAAAATCGTTTTCAAACTCGTTTTCAAAACTTGCATTAACATTGTTTTCAGAAATTGCATCAAAATCTTCTTTTCGAAAATCACAATCCTAGGGTGATTCTAGCCTTTCTATGGCTAGAATTGCTTTAGGAAAGTGTTACATTTAAAGTGACTTTCATGGTCCATATTTTCAAATCTTGTAATTTTAAAAACCACTATCCTAAAGTGGTTCTAGCCCTTCTTATGGTTAGAATCGCTTTAGGAAAGTGAGATATTTTATACACATTCCAAAATCTCTTCTCGAAAATCTCCTCCTAAAAATCTCTTTTCCAACATGCTTTCTGAAAACTTCTTGTTTCCAAAATTGTTTTCTAAAAAATTTTTCCAAAAATTTATTTCCAAAACTTCTCTTTTCAAACTCCTTTCGAAAACACTCTCTTTAAAATCTCTTTACTAAAAACACTCCCTAGGTTTCCTTCTTAGAAAAATCTTTTCCTAAATCTCTTTCTAGAAACTTCTTCTCTAGGATTTCCTTTCAAAAAATCCCTTTTTCCAAAAAAGCACACTTTCCAAAAACTTTTTTCTTGGAGCCCAAGTTAAGCCCTAGAACCCACAATTAGAAAACCCTAATTTGCCTTCCAATAAAAAAACATGATTTTCAACCTTGCCCCAAACTTAGGTTTTCAAAACCTCCTTTTCTACATCAAAATCATAAGTTTCCAAAAAACCTCTTTTCTACGTCAAAACTATAGTCTTCCAAATCTAGGGTTTCTAAAACCTCCCTTTCCAAATCCTTGTCAAATCTAATCTTCTCTTTAGGAAACCAAATCCAATCTTCCCTTTAGGAAACCCAATCCAATCTTCCTGTTTAGGAAACTAGATCCAATCCTTCGTTTTTGGAAACAAAATCAAACCTTCTATTTTAGAAACAAAATCCAATTCCTTGTTTTAGAAAATAGGAATCTTAACCCTTCCTAGTCTAAATCTTTCCCAATTCAAATTCTTCATAATCTTTTACTTTCCTAAATCCTAAGTTTCCAAGACTTGATTATAAAAATCTTTCCTAAATTTTAAAGCTCAAAATCTAAATCTTTCCTATTTCAACCCTCTCCTAATTTCCTACCTTCCTAAACCATAAGTTTCCTAAAACTTTCAAATCTTTCCTTAAAAATCAACTTCCATATCTTTCCTAATTCAACCCTTTCCTAATTTTACCCCCTTTCAAATCTTAACTTTTCAAATTTAAGCTTTTAAATCTTTCCTAATCTCAAGATTTTCTAAAACTTAAACTCTAAAACTTTCTAAATCCTAAACTTTCTAAATCTCAAATCTTTCCAACTTCAAAGTTTTCTAAATTCAAAACTTTCTTAAGTTAAATCTTTCTAAACTTCCAATCTTTCCAAATCTAAAACTTTCTAGACTCAAAACATTTTTATTTTCAAAACCTTTCCTAAGTCAAAAGCTTTCCTAAGTTGAAATTTTCCTAATTCGAAACTTTCTTAATTCGAAACTTTCTTAAAATAAAACTTTCCTAAAATGACACTTTCCTAATTTGAACGCTTCCTAATTCGAACATTTCCTAAATCCAATCTTTCCGAATTTTTCAAGTCCAACATTTGAGTCAAATTTTTTCTAAAATCTTTCCAAGTCAAGTCCAATCTTTCTTTTCTAAGTTTCTAATCGAGGTTTCCTAAAACCAAGTCTTTTAAAACCAATCTTCTCAAATCTTCCAATCAAAGTCCAAATTTCCTACTCTTCCAATTCCAATTCAAATTCCAACTCCAATTCTTTTCCAAATCAACTCTTCTATTTCCAATCGGACTCTTGTCCGAACTACGACTGACTTGATTCCTCCAAAAGGATACGTAGGCAACCCTCATGGGTGCGGTCACAACCTTTTTCAAATATCCAATTCCACAACATTTTTCAAGTTTCTATTTCCACAAAATCTTTTCAAATCTCCAATTTATTTTCAAACTTCCAATTCCAAATTTTCATTTCCAAATCTCTATTTTCAATTTCCAAAACCTTCTTTCCAAATTCAAACTTCTATCTCTTTCTTTTCAAATCAAATTAATTTCTTTCCAAATCTATTTTTCAATTCTCTTTTCTTGCACTTGCATATCATGCATCATGTTAAATTTCTTTTTAAACGTTCTTTTTCAAAGTGAATAGGATTGGACAATTTGTTAGTTGAAGACTCTCATAGGTGAATCTAGGGTAGATAGACATGTAGGTACCGCAAGGGCGGGGTAGGGTGATGGCTTAGTGCATTTTCCCTACACGTAATTAACCTCTGAACCTAGGATCACTATTTTCGAAAGACCAGAAGGACTTATTTTTCTAAAAAGGGCTTAAATCTTTTCTAAAGGTTGCCAAACAACTTGTTTTCTCAAAAACCCTCTTTTGAGGATAGTTTCCAAAATCATTTTCCAAAAACCCTGAGTGTAGTCTTCGGATTATTCTTAGTTTTTAGGTGACCTAACTCACCTTAACCAAGTTAGGTGGCGACTCCAAACTTTTTCCAAAAGCCCTTGATTCAAATCTATTTTCAATTCAAACCTAGTCACTCATTCTTCTAGGAGGGTAAGTTCTAACGAGAGAGTATAGTATTTTTTCCGTTTGTGTGTATATTCCTCGAGTGCAAAAAATCTGGGCGCGATAGCTGACGACTCCACTGGGGACACTTAGAGGGTTAGGCCGTAGTCATGTCTCTTTACCCTTCACCCATGCAGAGTCTTCAATTAACTTGGTTCAATCCTATTCACTTTAAATTTTCAAAGCCAAATTTTCAAAATTATTTTCAAAAAACATGCATTTATTCATATTATTTTGTATTAAGTTTGCCATCCACATACTAACTTTAGCATCTTTGTTTTGTAGGTGTGCTTTATGTTTAAATTTTATTAACTGCCATGCATGAATGTGATGAATAGGATAAATGGGAGTTGTTGGGCTCTTTCCTCCGCTTTCAAAAATCACACACACACTGCATGTGCACCTGCATTCTGCATACTCGCATTTTACCCTGATATGTCTTTTCTAGTTAGAAAGGGGGAACGGTATATTGGTTGTGGGCAAGATGCTGTATCAGTTTCTTCGCCTACGGCCTCTTGATGGTTCCCCTGCTCGGATCACCAACCGATCATGGCACCACCTCGGGGAGTGGGCCTAGGTTTGAAGATTCGGGGACCGAGCGTTTTTAGGACGCATTAGTCAACCCTCAACCTTATACTCATATAGACACCATGCATAGCCGAACCTCTGCCGGATTTAAGACACCCGCACTGTTTTCCAAAACCATAGAGGAAAGGGCGACTGCTCTACTTTCATTTATACCTACTTATTTCTGTTGTTATAATGACTGTATTCATACTGTTATAATGCCTGTCTAACTGTTCATGCATGCATGTTTACTTCAACTATATTTTCTCTCCTTATACTCTTTGCATATCCATGTTCCTGCATTCCATATTCCATGTCAAGACAAGAGTTCCAAGTAACTCAAGTCACTGCATTCTCATGCATATGATCAACCCATTGAGACTGACACCAAGGTCACTCTCCATTGCATTAGACCTACCCAAACCCTAAGGGTTCCCATGTAACCTTAAGGACTCATGGCATGCACCTCAATCCATTCCATAAGAGGGGCCCCAATCCCTCCATGCTCGCAGAGATAGAATTGCCAAGAAGACAAGGGGCAATCGATCAACAAGGTCTTTCAGTGACCTCCTTGACATCAAACCCAATGAAGGCGAATCCGAAGACTCAAGAGTAGTTTAGGTTTTTCCTTTGTAAAACTAGATAGAAGGAAGTCCCCAAGGAAAATGTTCCCTTCCACCTGTTGAAATGTATCTCAATTCTTAAACCCAAAATTTAATGTACTTTTTTTACTTTTGCGAATGAATGCATGGATGGCTGAAGGTTCCCACTTGACGATAAGGCATCTGCATACAGGGGCAATCCCCTATCTCCAAAATTGAGCCAATACATTATGCGTAGCTTCCCTCCCAAAAAAGGGGCACCCTAGGACATGCATTGCATAAAGCTCTCTAAAAACCAAAAACTGACTTGTAATTTGTGTTTTTGTCTTATTCTTTCTTCCTTTTTATTTTTATTTACAGAGATCACCTTGCATTGAGTCAACATTGCTCCCAAGAAGGGGCAACATCCCTCTAGGGATCCTATTATCACTCGGCAAAGAGCATCACTGATGGCTGCTAACCCTGAAGAATCATCTCAAGTCTCTCGGGAAGAAGTCAACGAAATGAGGACCAAGATGGATGAGATGCTCAAGCTCATTCAAACTATGGCTATGAAGGATGCTGCTGCAGTCCCATCATCATCTATGACTTCGTCCAAGAACCTTGAACCCGCTAACCTAAGGATCGTGCTTCAGTCAAAGGGGTTAACACTGAAGAAGAAGAGACCATATTACTTTCACCTGCTGTACAGAAGGCCCCTCTAGACCCTCTCAGTTTGAAGATCCAAGGACTAGAGGATTGGCCGCGAAGTCTCCATGGCCATGACACTTACGGGTTCACTTCCTAAGATGAGATTTGTTTCTTCCTTGACCACCCGAGATCTGTTAGGTTTAAAATGCCCAACTTCCAGAAGTACGATGGTATCAGTAACCTCGTTGCTCATCTTCGTCTCTATGCTGGAGCGCTAAGTGGTTGTGGTAACGATCCGAAACTCCTCATGCAGCTATTCCAATACAGTCTTAGGGGGTCTGCTTTACAATAGTTTGCTCATTTGGACTTAAGAAAGATCACAACCTGGATCGAGCTGGTCAATGCATTTAAAGCCCAATATCGTCACAATATTGATCTTACCTTTGATGGAGGGAGGCCGCTACACAAGTCAGTTCCCCACTGGAGGAAAAGGAGTAAGTACAACTGTTCGTACATATTTTCCAGGGTATATTCTACAAGAAGCTCTGCACAAGCGTGGGAAAAAGCTTCTCTGAACTAATCATGCAAGGGGAGATGATAGAAAATGGACTCAAGACAGGGAGGATTACGGACCCTTATGCCAAGACTGGAGAGTATACCACCAACATAGCCAAGAAGGTGGCTACTACAAGGGGCACGATCAAGAAGGAAAGCGAGGTGTCTGCCATCCTGCCCAGCCAACCACCTCAATACTGCCCGCCACTATAATCACACCCTGTCCTGCCCTTACCCACCTTAACAATACCTGTTCCAACCCCTAACTATGGCCTCGCTGGGGCACGACCCAACTTTAATAGACCTGCTCGACGCATCCGTACCTTCGACGCCTTAGCCTACACCCAAACTGAGGCCTACCATAACTTGCTGAAGAACAATATTCTGAAGCCCATACCTGCTCGCCCGTTGCCAAGCCCTTTGCCCCCGACCTTTAATGTCGCTCTTACATGTGAATACCATTCGGGTGGCTCAAGGCACGACACCGAAAGCTGCTTTGCTCTCAAGCAAAAAATCCAAGACTTGATCGACAATAAGACTATTAATCTGCAGCCGGTAAAACCTGCTCCAACCCCCAATGTGACCACTAACCCTCTGCTGGATCACACCATCAACATGATACTAGTAGAAATGGAAGGCGAGGGAGAATTCGATGAGCTCGGAGCTAAAGGTTATGAAGATGATTGGGAGGCCGATGAAGAAGATGACTGGGAGGAGGATCTCCCATTGTGCCCGATTTATCTCTATAACCCTGATGAGGTGCCAGATGCTTCTGACTGGCCTATTGAAGAGCCAATATTCCCAGAAGATGAGATTGCTGAGAACATGGCTGTTGATGGGAGGATGCTGAATTTCTACACCCAAAGTATGCTGCAACGAAGCGTCATTTACTAGAAAATCTGTGGCCTGTAATCGAATGTAGCTATGAAGATCTGGGCTGGGAGCAAAAAGAACCAAATACACCAACAGAGCCATTCGAATTGGAAGGAGGTGAGTTAGCCAAGCTATTTTCGGAAAAGTCCACTACCAAGGACATCAAAGGGATCAATGAAGTTGCCAATTGCACTATCATTGCCAACATACCCAGAGCTCTAGAAGAAGCCTTTGTCTGTCTCACCTTGGCCGAGGATCCGGGTCGCGAATAAAGCATCAAAGACGTGGGCATTGTCCCGAGGCCTTTCTAAAACAGGAATCCCTTTAAAAGCGTACAAGAGAGGGGTGTTTGCACCCACTTTCTTTCTATCCCTTTTACTTTCTGTCTCTAAATTAATTTTTGCTTAGAAACTCTATGCTTTCCATAAAGAACAGTAATAGTAGTCAAATGATAGTCTTTTATTTCATTGCTGTTGTCTTATCTTCTCTTGTGAATGGTAACTACTTCCTTCGCAAGGGGCATGGTGTATTTTATGGAATGATCCGGCTTGAAGGGATGATAGCATGAGTTAACCACTCACCAAATGATCAGCTTTCTAGAGAGAGAGAGGATAAGGATGAGTGAGAATACTACCCAAAGGCAACACTTGCAAGACACTAAAGTTAAGCGATGCGTGGCCAGGCTATCAAAATGAAGAGGAGCCACCTTTCATTTCCCAATGCCAAAGAATAAATGCTTGTATTCCCTTTGCTTAACCCCTAGTGCCTCGCAGAAAGCAAAAATTTTCTTTACCAACCCCGATCCATCAACTATCCTCCCCACACTGGGGCAGATAATAGTTGAGAACTCTAGGAATACTGTCCACCTCTATCATGCTAGGATAGTGTCGAAAGCTCTATGGATCAAGCAATCTAATTCAAAGTGAAGAGAGGCCTTCATTTCATTTCTCATACAGTAAAAAACAACCCCTTGCCAAACCTGTTGAGCCATCTATCCTTTTTCCGAGAAAACCCCAACCTAGGAATCACCACCCACATTGGGTAGATTGAACTGCTAAGGAAAAGGTCTGAAAAAAAAGGGGTCGAAGAACTAGTCGTTCCATAAAAGAAAAGAAAGGACAAAGTAAAGGAAAAGAGTTGCCAAAGGGCAAGAGGCCAAAAAAAAAAAAAAAAAATCTATCTAAGGAAAGGCCTGAAGAAAACAATGATTAAGTCATCTTCAAAAACATAATAAGAAGATCGAAAGAGAAGGGAGTCATGTTTCTCTTAAAAAGCATATGGAAAAGGTGAAAGAAAAGAGTCATTTTCACCCTGAGAAGCATATGGTCAAAAGCAAGAAGGAAATTAAGGTGATCCTAGGTTACAAAGAAACCCAGTAGAAACAATAGGTTCGAGCCTTTACCCTTTCTTGCAAAACCCCAAAGCCATGGCCTACATTACAACCTTAGTAAAGTCCCCTCTGATTGAAAACGGATTGCTTGATCTAGATGAGTTGAACATGCTGCCAAATCCAAGAAGGATGCTAACTCTATTGAAAAATAGTCAAGAACGGTATGAATCTAAACCCTACTGAAAAAGACATCAAATTTGGGCCTCATATCCCGTTGTTTCTGAAACCCCATAACCTAGCCTACATTACGGTTCTAAACAAAGTCTCCTCGAATTGAAAGGATTGGCCACTTATCGCTCTGCTAAAGGTCATGATAAGCTGTTGCTAAAACCCCGAGAGTCGAGAGTTTCAGCCTAATAATCATATACACTAACCCCGAGGTAAAGAGTCGGAGGCGATCAAAAGGTAGAGAAAGGTGCGAAGTGATATCAACCAATCAAGGTAAGGTTGAGCCAGAGGAGAGGCTAGACCCTTGAAAAGGAAGAAGTTACCATTCCAAAGACTACAAGTTTAAACAGCACCCCATGTCATTCTGTTAATGTATTTCTAACATGTGCATACATTTGAAAAAAAAAATCAATCATAAATGTCTCCGTTTATCCATGCATCTAAATATCATAAATATTCATTAAAATAAAATTGTCTAACATAAATACATCTCAGGGACAAGGGGCAAAAGAAGATCGGAGTCTGCACAAGGGGTATCTGTCAGGTCAAAATCGATATCAGCTGGATTGAAATCCCCGAAACCCGGCATCGAAGGAGGCGGTTGGCTACTTAAAGCACCAGCATCTTACAAAGAAGACCGAATCAAAATTAGCAACATGAAAAAGAACTAGACAACAGCAGAGTGAAAATGAGAAGCAGAGGAAGAACAACATACCCAGCCACCGCCCAGCTGAGATAACTGAGCCGTCAGGGAAGCTACCTCGGCCTAATACCGATCCTGCTCCATCTGGTACTGATCCCTCTGGTCCCTTACAGTAGTAAACTCGGCCTAGGGCACATATCCTCCGGCTTGGCGCCACAAGTCAACCACCTCCTGGCCAACAGCATACCCACCGACTACTACCTCAAACCGGGTGAAGGAACCGACCGAATGAGCCCCAAAGTGCACAGCATAATCTGTATCCAGAGGAAGCAAGAACTCAGCATCCTGCTGACGCTCCTGATAGGGGATGGTCACTCCTGCCACCAAGGCTCCGAACATATACTTCGGTGGAGCTCCTGCTGATCGGAACTAATCATGAAACTACCGCCAGTGTCGCTCTCCGAGATAGGACTCCCAAGTGTTGTCACTGAGAAAAGCAGCTCTCGACAGGGATAACGGGACCAACTACCGGATTGTCTCATAATGAACTGATCCAATGAAGGGCCGCCAGGTCACATCCCTCGCCTCAATCAGCTCCAGGTTAGCCCAGAGCGTCACAAAATTAGTAATCTCTGATCGCTGGGCTACCCGGTCACGAGCCCACCTCAAAGCACGAGGATAGAGGTCATCCTCAACAACTGCAGGGCAATAAACAAGAAGGTACTCATAGCTCCACCAAATGAGAAAAGGCCAGAAACTAGTCATGCTACCCCAACGGGAGGAAGTCTGAACCCGTATCGACCGAAGGAAGCAGCCAAAGAAGAAGGACCCCCAGTCCAGCTCAGATAAAGCTCCAAGATCGGCCACTATACTCACCAACCGACATGGCATGAGCGACTTGTTGTTGTTGCAAAAGCAGCTAAAGATGATGTACAAAACAAGTCGCCGTCTCATAATATCCCGCCTGGCTGGCGATGGCTCAACAGCAAAGGTACGGTCATCCTGACTGATCTAAGAGACTGGGAAGGCAGAACACTCAGGAGGAGGCAAGTCCAACAGAAGGCAGACCTCGTCTCTACTGACTGACTGTAGAGTGATCAGCCGGCCGACGAAGGAAAGCCTGGTGATGATTGCCTAATCCAAGGGAGTGGGACCTAGCTCGAAGCCGACAAAATGGAAGGTCCCGGTCTCTCCAAACCATCGCTCAACCAACGCCAGTACTAAATGTCGGTTCAGGCGGTTAGCCTATAATCCTATGAAGGCGCCAAATCCGATCTCAGCCAAGAAGGCACGATAAGACGGGGCAGCTCGCTACATGGTCACAAAGACCTGATGAACAGCCCCTCTAAAAGCTGTGTGTACTTGAGGAGGGGGTAAATGCTATCTGGAGTATACGCTGGGGTGATAAGCAAGGTCTCCAAGCGATGGGATGTCCGGTACTTGCAGATCTCCCAAGTCGGCATCCATCTGCCTGTGCCTGGAGGAGGCTCTCCCATAGCCAGTGACCTGGTCGCCCAGACCCGATACCTCCTCCTCTGCACCAATCTCCTCTACAAAAGCTTGCTCGATCGGAGAAAAGGGGTCGATAGGTGGCCTACTCCCCCGACTACTTTGACTAGACGCTGCCTGCCCAGTAGACCATCGGCTACCCCTAGACCAACTAGAGCCATTAGTGGAATTTGTCCGAGCCGCCTTTCTCGAGCGGTGTCTCCTCTCAGAACCATCATCACCTGCATCTGTCATCCTGAAAAGGTAAGCCAAGGTAAGTGGTGTTAATATACGATACATACAAATAAATGATAATAAAATAAAGTAAAATAAAATAAACAACTAACGCAAAAAAAAAGATAAAAATAATAAAAAGATTTCAGATGATAAGTTAAAATAAATTTCCTACATATTTTAATTTTCTAACTTCAAATCAAATCTCAAGGGTTTTCTGTCTTTTTCCTTCAAAACGAATTTATTTCCAAACCTTTTTCCAACTCTTTCCCTAATTTCTAAAAATTTTGACAGAGTTTCGTCTAAAACTGGTCCCTATAACATCCATGACATCAACACAAAACACAAACTATGCACTTCACAACGTTATAATCACATAACATCAGCACCCGCGCACACTATTCAAATTTTCAAAATTTTCAAAACACATGTTTTATTTTTTCGATAAATCAATGATTTTTAAAGTTATCCTAAAACTCCTCAAAATCATTTCAAATGTTTTCTAAAGCATTCCTACATTTTTTTCAAATTTCAAACTCTAAAAATTTCATCAATTTCTTGAGTTTTCCCATTTTCCTAAATATTTTCCTATTTTTCAAAAAATTAAAAATTCACCAAATTTTCAAAAAATCACGAAACTTCACACGGTTGATAAACACATTTTTCTAAGACACATTGCATAAAAATCTAACCAGAAAACCCAATGCCCAAGCCTGTAGGAACAAACCCCAAATTCCTGCAGAAAACCCTCTTCACATAATCATATAAAATCACTCAAATTCAATCAAACAAGCACCAAAATGCAAAAATAACATCACCATAATGTTCAAAACATATCAAATCATCAATTTCTACTATTCACATGGTTCAAATGAAATTCTACACATCAAAATAACAAAAATTTAAAAACTCACTTTTTGGAGTTCTTTGGAGAAATCTTCTCTTCCGGTGACTTTTCCGGCGACGTGGTCTCCTCTCGGTAATCACCCGTAGTCTCCAAGAAGTGCTCCTTCAATGTCCAAGTCAGTTTTCTCGCAATGTCTCTCAGATTTGCGAAAATCTTCCAAATTACCGCAACTGTTCGAACTAAAATTTTTGTGGTTTTAATCCCAAGCCTGGCGCCACTAGCAGAGGCGCCAAGCTTCTTCTGCCAAAGGCACTACCCCTAGTGGCGCCAGTTTCCAATTCTGGGCAATTTTGCCTGTTTTCTCGCCAAAACTCATTTTCGAAGGCCTTTTGGGCCCAATATCCATTTTCGACCCCTGTTGTCGAAAAATTTCAAAGTTCGCCCCTCTGACCACCTCACGGTCAACATGGGACTCTTACTTTATCATTTTCTGTCTTGGACAAGCAAAGACAGAAAAAGAGGGGCAACTGTAAGCACCCCATTTTTGACCGCTCGATGATCTCCAGTCCATCTAGACTTGTATTCAAGTCAATGTGGACATATTTTAAGTCAAATTGACTTTTCAAGTCTAATCCAGTCTATTCATCGCTTCGCGGGCCCCGCCAAGCCCAAATAGAGGCAAAGTGACCAAAATGTCCCCGGGGGCTTTGTTTGTTCCAATTCCAAGCTAGGCGCGTCTTTCCGAAGACGGTAAGTCCCTTTTCCATTTCCAACAAGCACGTCTTTCCGAAGACAGTAAGTCCCCTTTCCAAATCCAAATCAGGCACGTCTTTCCAAAGACAGTAAGTTCCCTTTCTAATTCCAATTCCAATCCCTCTCTCGAGACAGTTGATTCCTCGAGACGGTCTGGCACGTTTTTTGAAGAAAATTTCTTCGGAATGATAAGTCCCTTTAAACCTGTCGACCGGGATGAGACCCCAAGTCCCCTAGATGGTAGAACGGTCCACCTTTGGCCCCTGCTAGCCCGCCAATGCAGAAATGTCCATTTAGGCACACCTTCCAAGAAAGTTGATTCTCAGGCACTAAGTCCCTTTAGCAGCTTCCCGAGATTAAGTAGTCTTAGGAATGATCACGAACAATCGGAGTAACGAAAATACTCACAAACATCACAACCGTCGGAGTAGCGGAAATACTCGAAAGCAGGTCGATATAGGGAATTGCCAACAAACCCCTGTATCACGCGACCGCCGTCAGAGTGGCGGAAACACTCAAAACCCAGGTCAGCATTGGTGCCTACTAGCACACTTCGGTGAAAAATGACCAAACTACCCCTAGGGCCATTTTTCGGTACGTTTCTCGAGAACACACTTAAGTGCTCAGAATGGTAAGTCCACCCTTCTTAGATCATCCCGAGATGGTCCGATATGATTAGGTGCCCTCCAGTCAGTTTCG
Organism: Euryodendron excelsum; assembly: GCA_033060915.1. Taxonomy (NCBI): domain Eukaryota; kingdom Viridiplantae; phylum Streptophyta; class Magnoliopsida; order Ericales; family Pentaphylacaceae; genus Euryodendron; species Euryodendron excelsum. The sequence goes on along the minus strand of CM065389.1, from coordinate 23,064,163 downwards.
GGTCAATTCCGAGATTTTTCGGTCAAGATGACCAGTTTGCTCCTAGGCATCCGAATGCCCTGGAACCGCATCGGCTCTAGGTATCAAACCAGTAACTTCCCGAGAATGCCTCCTACAGTATTCTCAACCTTTCTTTACCTTTCCGGATCATTCCAAGTCAGTTCCAGCAAACCTAGTACAAAATGACCGTTTTGCCCTTGGTGGGCCGGTCGCCTTTTTCGACCACACCGGCTCTGGGTATCAAACCGGAAACCTTTGGGAACATTCTAAATAATGTTCTCATATCTCAAGTCTTTTTCCAGGGCATTCCGGGTCCTTCCCGGCAGCTATCCGACCTGGTTGACCGTTTTGCCCCTAATGGCCCGGTCAACCCTTCCGACACATCTTATCCTCATTTTTTAAGTCAAGTACCTCTAGGACACTGTTTGAGTGTTCTTGCCCTTTTACTGGCCCTTCGGGTCATTCCCGGTCTCTGAAATCCTTCCCGTACCTTCCGAAGTCACTACTAGTGAAGCTAGGCTAAAAATTGCATGGTAGTCATTAGTACAGGCGCCCAAATCTTCTTAAGATATGTTACTTGCCGACTTACAAACTTTCCTAACTGGCTAGCGCCACTAGTTGTGGCGCCAAGCCAAGAAATGTCCTGGCGCCACTCTAAGTGGCGTCAGGAGGAATTTTGACCTGGCGCCACTGCAATAGGCGCTAGGTCTATCCCATCTCTATTAATACAGAGCCTCTGCCAGCGTGAAAAAGGTCCGAAAACTCAGTCTAAAAATACCAATATTTGATATACAGAGCCCGTACACTTCCTAAACCCTAGCTTCTCTAGGTTCTCCAAACCCTAGTCACCATACAATAAACCCTAACCTCCTATACACTCATACACACCCCTATACACTTATACACTAGCCTCCAACCCTCCATTGAAGACTTGGATTGCTGCAACTCAAAGCACTCAAAGACCAAGAAAAAACTTTCGAAGACTGAAGCGAAGACCGAAGAAAAAGTAAGAAAGCAAGGCGTGCAAAGCAAAGTGAAATAAACAAGACATACGGTAGGTTTTCTCTTTAAGTTTCTACACTTCCCCCTCTCTCTTCTCTCCCCTAACCCACTTGGGTTTTCTCTATTTTAATCCCCTATCTTCTTTCCCCCTTTCTTTGCATGCTTGAAATAAGGGAATTCCCGGTCCATGTGTAAGTTTAGGCTATTGGAGAGTCATCGTGTCGGGGGACTTTCTTTTAGTCTAACCGGAGACCACGTGGGTTCGGCTCTCTTGATTATGTGGTGAAGCCTTAACCTTGTATATTCACGACCCCAATTTGCATTGTGCATATCATGATCTTGCATCTCTCCAAAATTGTTTTCAAACTCGTTTTCAAAACTTGCATTAACATTGTTTTCAAAAATTGCATCAAAATCTTCTTTTTCAAAATTTGTTTTCAAAATCACAATCCTAGGTTGATTCTAGTCTTTCTATGGCTAGGATTGCTTTAGGAAAGTGTTACATTTAAAGTGACTTTCATGGTCCATATTTTCAAATCTTGTTATTCTCAAAACCACTATCCTAAAGTGGTTCTAGCCCTTCTTATGGTTAGAATCGCTTTAGGAAATTGAGATATTTTATACACATTCCAAAATCTCTTCTCAAAAATCTCCTCCTAAAAATCTCTTTTCCAACATGCTTTCCAAAAACTTCTTCTTTCCAAAATTATTTTCTAAAAACTCTTTCCAAAATTCTATTTTTCAAAACTTTTCTTTTCAAACTCCTTTTCAAAACACTCTCTTTAAAATCTCTTTCCTAAAAACACTCCCTAGGTTTCCTTCTTAGAAAAATCTCTTTCTAAATCTCTTTCCTAAAGATCTCTTTCTAAAAACTTCCTCTCTAGGATTTCCTTTTCAAAAATCCCTTTTTCCAAAAAGTACACTTTCCAAAAACTTTTTTCTTAAAGCCCAAGTTAAGCCCTAGAACCCACAATTAGAAAACCCTAATTTGTCTTCCAATAAAAAAAACATGATTTTCGACCTTGCCCCAAACTTTGGTTTCCAAAACCTCCTTTTCTACATCAAAATCATAAGTTTCCAAAAAACCTCTTTTCTACGCCAAAACTATAGTCTTCCAAATCTAGGGTTTCTAAAACCTCCCTTTCCAAATCTTGTTAAATCCAATCTTCGTTTTAGGAAACCAAATCTAATCTTCCCTTTAGGAAACCCAATCCAATCTTCCTGTTTAGAAAACTAGATCCAATCCTTCATTTTTGGAAACAAAATCAAATCTTTTCTTTTAGAAACAAAATCCAATCCCTTGTTTTAGGAAATAGGAATCTTAACCCTTCCTAGTCTAAATCTTTCCTAATTCAAATCCTTCATAATCTTTTACTTTCCTAAATCTTAAGTTTCCAAGACTTGAACATAAAAATCTTTCCTAAATTTTAAAACTCAAAATCTAAATCTTTCCTAATTCAACTCTCTCCTAATTTCCTACCTTCCTAAACCATAAGTTTCCTAAAACTTTCAAATCTTTCCTTAAAACTCAACTTCCACATCTTTCCTAATTCAACCCTTTCCTAATTCTACTCCTTTTCAAATATTAACTTTCCAAATTTAAGTTTTCAAATCTTTCTTGAACTCAAACCTTTTCTAATCTCAAGATTTTCTAAAACTTAAACTCTAAAACTTTCTAAATCCTAAACTTTCTAAATCTTAAATCTTTCCAACTTCAAAGTTTTCTAAATTCAAAACTTTCTTAAGTTAAATCTTTCTAAACTTCCAATCTTTCTAAATTCTAAACTTTCCTAAACTTCAAATATTTCCAAATCTAAAACTTTCTAGACTCAAAATTTCCTTATCTTCAAAACTTCCTTATTTTCAAAACCTTTCCTAAGTCAAAAGCTTTCCTAAGTTGAAACTTTCCTAATTCGAAACTTTCTTAATTCGAAACTTTCCTAAAATAACACTTTCCTAATTTGAACCTTTCCTAATTTGAACATTTCCTAAATCCAATATTCCCGAATTTTTCAAGTCCAACATTTGAGTCAAATATTTTCTAAAATCTTTCCAAGTCAAGTCTAATATTTCTTTTCTAAGTTTCTAAGTCTAGGTTTCCTAAAACCAAGTCTTTCAAAACCAATCTTTTCAAATCTTCCAATCAAAGTCCAAATTTCCTACTCTTCCAATTCCAATTCGAATTCCAACTCCAATTCTTTTCCAAATCAACTTTTCTCTTTCAATTGGACTCTTGTCCGAACTACGACTGACCTGATTCCTCCAAAAGGATACGTAGGCAACCCTCATGGGTGCGGTCACAACCTTTTTCAAATCTCCAATTCCACAACATCTTTGGAGTTTCTATTTTCACAAAATCTTTTCAAATCTCCAATTTATTTTCAAACTTCCAATTCCAAATTTCTATTTCCAAATCTCTATTTTCAATTTCGAAAACCTTCTTTCCAAATTCAAACTTCTATCTCTTTATTTTCAAAGCACATCAATTTCTTTCCAAATCTATTTTTCAATTCTCTTTTTCTGCACTTGCATATCATGCATCATGTTAAATTTCTTTTTAAACGTTCTTTTTCAAAGTGAATAGGATTGGAAAGTTTGTTAGTTAAAGACTCTCATAGGTGAATCTAGGGTAGATAGACATGTAGCTACTGCAAGGGCGGGGTAGGGTGATGGCTTAGTGCGTCTTCCTTATACGTAATCAACCTCCGAACCTAGTATCACTGTTTTGGAAAGACCAAAAGGAGTTATTTTTCTAAAAATGGCTTAAATCTTTTCTAAAGGTTGCCAAACAACTTGTTTTCTCAAAAACCCTCTCTTGAGGATGGTTTCCAAAATTGTTTTCCAAAAACCCTGAGTGTGGTCTTCTGATTATTCTTAGTTTTTAAGTGACCTAACTCACCTTAATCAAGTTAGGTGGCGACTCCAAACTTTTTCCAAATGCCCTTGATTCAAATCTATTTTCAATTCAAACCTAGTCGCACTCATTCTTCTAGGAGGGTGAGTTCTCACGAGAGAGTATAGTATTTTTCCCGCTTGTGTGTGTATTCCTCAAGTGCAAAAAATCTGGGTGCGACAGAGGGGAAAAGGCACGGGGTCGGTGGGCCTTCTTGTTGGGATTGAGATGTTGTTGGGCTGTGATGGGCCCGGGAGTAGGTGCTTGAGTTGCCACGGGGGTTTGAGATTGGTATTGGGGGTGACATTGCGGTGGTTGAGTAGGCAAGATGGTAGACACTTCTCCCTCCTTTCGGCCCATTTTCGATACTGTGGGCACCTTCCTTACTAAACTTTCAGAAACTTCTTTAGCATAGGGGTCAACGATCCTTCTAGTTTTTAGGCCATTTTCTATCATCGCCCCTTGCATGATAAGCTCAGAAAAGTTTCTCCCAATACTCGTGCAGAGCTTTTCATAGTTTATGCCCGAGAAGGTATGTACCAATAGTTGAATATATTCCTTATCTTCTAAAGGAGGATTGACTTGTGTTGTTGCTTCTCTCCATCTAAGGGCATAGCTTTTGAAGTTTTCTTTCTCTCCTTTACTCATTGTCATCAAGGACCAACGGTTAGAAGTGAGGTCTATGTTATGGCGATATTGGGCTTTAAATGCATTAACCAGCTCAATCCAGGTGGTGATCTTCCTTAGGTCCAGATGGGCAAACCATTGCAAAGTAGACCCAGTGAGACTATGTTGGAACAGTTGCATGAGGAGCTTCGGGTGGAACAGTTGCATGAGGAGCTTCGGGTCGTTGCCATAACCACTCAGTGCCCCAACATACAGGCGAAGATGAGCAATAGGGTCACCAGTGCTGTCATACCTCTGGAAGTTGGGCATTTTGAACTTAGCAGGTCTTAGGTGATCTGGAAAGAAGCAAAACTCATCGTTGGAAGTAGACCCATAACTGTCATGGCCATGGAGACTTCGCAGTGAATCCTCTAGGCCTTGGATTTTCAGACTGAGAGGATCTAGGGAAGTCCTCTGTACGGCATGTGAAAGTAACATAGTTTCATGTTCTTCAGTGTTGATCCTTTTGGCATCTTCCTTGTTCCTCCCAGCATTGTCAGATTGAAGCATGATCCTCGAGTTGGCGGGTTCAGGGTCCTTAGATGAAGTCACAGATGACGATGGGATTGTGGCAGTATCCTTTATGGACAAGGTTTGGACAAGCTTAAACATCTCATCAATCCTACCCCTTATTGCATTGACCTCTTCTCGAAAGACTTGGGGTGACTCCTCAGGATTGGCAGCCACAAGTGATGCTCTTTGCCGAGTGACAATGGGATCCCTAGGTGGATGTTGGCTTTTCTTGGGAGCACTTTTGACTCAATATAGGGTAATTTCTGTGAAAGAAACAGAAGGAAGCAGAAAAACAACGACATAAATCGCAAATTAGTTTTTGATTTTTCAAGAATTCTTTGCAATGCATGCCCTAAGGATGCCCCTACTCTAGAGGGAAACTAATCATGATGTGTTCGGCACACTTTTGGAGATAGGGGATTTGCCCCTGTATGTAGATACTTTACCGTCAGGCGGGAACCCTCAGCCAGTCATGCATTCATTCACCCATTTATTCGCAAAAAATAAAGAAAATAAATTTAACTTTGGGTTTAAGATACAGAAGAATTGAAATACATTTTAGCAGGGGGGGGGGAACATTTTCCTTTGGACCTTCACCTATCTAATTTTACAAAAGGAATCCTAAACTACTCTTAAGTCTTCGGATTTGCCTTCTTTGGATTTAGTGTCGAGGAGGTCGCTGAGAAACCTTATTGATCGATTGCCCCTTGTCTTTTTGGCAACCCTATCTCTGTGAGCATAGAGGCATTGGGGGCCCTCTTATAAAATCAATTGAGGTGCATACCATGAGTCCTTAGGGTTATGTGAGAACCCTTAGGGTTTGGGTAGGCTTAATGCAAGGGAGAGTGAACTAGGTGTCACTCTCTTTGGGTTGATCATATGCATGAGAATGCAATGACTTCAGTTACTCAGAACTCTCGTCTTGACATGGAATATTGAATGCATGAACATGGATATGCAAAGAGTATAAGGAGAGAGAATGCAATAGTAAGGTAAACGTGCATGCATGAGCAGTTAGACAGGCATTATAACAGTATGAATACAGTCATTATAACAATAGGAATAGACAAGTATAAATGAAAGTAAGAGCAGTTGCCCTTTCCTCCATGGTTTTGGAAAATGGTGCACGTGTCTTAAATCTGACAGAGGTTCGGCTATGCATGGTGTCTATATGAGCATGAGGTTGAGAGTTGACTAATGCGTCCTAAAAAGGCTCGGTCCCTGGATCTTCAAACCTAAGCCCACTCCTCGAGGTGGTGCTATGATCGGTTGGTGATCCGAACGAGGGAACCATCAAGAGGCCGTAGGGGAAGAAACTGACACAGCATCTTGCCCACAACCAATATACAGTTCCCCTTTTCTAACTAGAAAGGAAATATCCGGGTAAAATGCAAGTATGCAGAATGCAGGTGCACATACAGTGTGTGTGTGATTTTTGAAAGCAGAGGAAAGAGCCCAACAACTCCCATTTATCCTGTTCATCACATTCATGCATGATAGTTAATAAAATTTAAACCTACAAAACAAATATGCAAGAGTTAGTATGTGGATGGCTAACTTAATGCAAGATAATATGAACAAATGCATGTTTTTTTTTTAAACAATTTTGAAAATTTGGTTTTGAAAAATTTAATGTGAATAGGATTGAACAAGTTAATTGAAGACTCTACATGGGTGAAGGGTAAAGAGACATGACTACGGCCTAACCCTCTAAGTCTCCCCAGTGGAGTCGCCAGTTGTCACGCCCAGATTTTTTGCACTCGAGAAATACACACACAAGTGGAAAAAATACTATACTCTCTCGTTAGAACTCACCCTCCTAGAAGAATGAGTGCGACTAGGTTTGAATTGAAAATAGATTTGAATAAAAGGCTTTTGGAAAACATTTGGAGTCGCCACCTAACTTGATTAAGGTGAGTTAGGTCACCTAAAAACTAAGCGTAATCCGAGCACTACACTTAGGGTTTTTGAAAACGATTTTGAAAATACCTCCTCAAGAGAGGGTTTTTAAGAAAACAGGTTGTTTGGCAACCTTTGGAAAACATTTAAGCCCTTTTTGAAAAATAACTCCGTTTTTTAGTCTTTGAAATCAGTGATCTTAGGTTCGGAGGTTGGTTACGTGTAGGGAAGACTCACTAAGCCATCACCCTACCCCGCCATTGCGGTACCTACATGTCTATTCACCCTAGATTCACCTATGAGAGTCTTCAACTAACAAACTGTCCAATCCTATCCACTTTAAAAAAGAATGTTTTAAAAGACATGATGCATGATATGCAAATGCAAGAGGAAGATTTGATTTGAAAATAGATTTTGAAAAGAAATTGACTTGATTTTAGAAAAGATTTGAAAAGATAGATTTGAAATTGAAAAGTTTTAGAATTTAAAAATTGAGATTTGAAAATAGATTTTTGGAATTGGAAATTGGAAATAGAACATAGAATTGGAAACTTGAAGAAGATTGTAGAATTGGAGATTTGAAAGAAGTTGTGGAATTAGAAATTTGAAAAATGTTGTGACCGCACCCATGAAGGTTGCCTACGTATCCTTTTGGAGGAATCAGGTCAGTCGTAGTTCGGACAAGAGTCCGATTGGAAATAGAAGAGTTGATTTGGAAAAAAGCTGAAGTTGGAATTCGAATTGGAATTGGAAGAATAGGAAATTTGGACTTTGATTGGAAGATTTGAAAAGATTGGTTTTCAAAGACCTAGACTTAGGAACTTAGAAAAGAAATATTAGACTTGACTTGGAAAGATAGAACTTGAAAGAAAGACTTGGACTTGTTTTTGGAAAGATTGAGGTTTAGAAAACCTAAACTTAGGAAAGACTGGAGTTTTAAGAAAGATTTGACTCGACTTAGAAGGTTTTGGACGATTAGGAAAGATTAGATTTAGGAAGGATTCAAATTTAGAAAGTTTCATTTTAGGAAAGTGTCATTTTAGGAAAGCTTTGGTTTAAGAAATTTTTATTTTAGGAAAGTTTTGGTTTAGCAAAGGTTTCAAATTAGGAGAGTTTTGAAAAAGGAAAGGTTTCACTATAAGAAAATTTCGATTTAGGAAAGTTTTAACTTAAGAAAGTTTTGAATTTAGAAAGTTTTCGAAATAAGAAAATTTTGAATTTGAAATGTTTTGAAATAGGGAAGTTTTGAAAGTAAGAAAGTTTTGAGTTTAGAAAGTTTTAGATTTGGAAAGATTTGAAGTTTAGGAAAGTTTAGAATTTAGAAAGTTTGGAAAGTTGAGAAAGATTTAACTTAAGAAAGTTTTGAATATCAGAAAGCTTTGGATTTGGAAAGATTTGAGATTTAGAAAGTTTAGGATTTAGAAAGTTTTAAAGTTTGAATTTTAGAAAATCTTGAGATTAGGAATGGTTTGATTTTAAGAAAGATTCGGAAACTTAGATTTGGAAAGTTAAGATTTGAAAAGGAATAGAATTAGGAAATGGTTGAATTAGGAAAGATGTGGAAGTTGAGTTTTAAAATTTAGGAAAGATTTTTATGTTTAAGTTTTGGAAACTTAAGATTTGGGAAAGTAGAAGATTCAGAAGGATTTGAATTAGAAAAGATTTGGACTAGGAAGGGTTAAGATTCCTATTTCCTAAAACAAAGGATTGGATTTTGTTTCTAAAAAGAGATGTTTTGATTTTGTTTCCAAAAACAGAGGATAGGATCTAGTTTGCTAAATGGGAAGATTGGGTTAGTTTCCTAAAGGAAAGATTGGATTTGGCATAAATTTGGAAAGAGAAGTTTTAGAAACTCTAAATTTGGAAGACTATAGTTTTGACGTAGAAAATAGGTTTTGGAAATATGTTTAGTTTGGATATGAAAAGGGAGATTTTGGAAACCAAGGTTTTAAGGTAAGTTTAAAAATCATATTTTTGGGAAGGAAAAGTAGGGTCTCCTACTTGTGGTTCTAGGGCTTGACTTGGCCACCAAGAAAAGGAATTTTTGGAAAGTGAATTTTTGGAAATGAAGATTTTGGAGGAAGATTCTAAAGAGGAGTTTTTAGAAAATGTGTTTTGAAAAGAATGTTAGGAAGGAAGTTTTTGGAAAGTAAAACTTTGAGAGAGTTTTGAAAACAAGATTTTGGAAAAAACTTTTTGGAAAGAGTTTTTGGGAAAGTGAATTTTGAGGAGAGTGTTTTGGAAAGGAGCTTGAAAAGAGAAGTTTTGGAAAATAGATTTTTGGAGAGAGTTTTTAGAAAACAATTTTGGAAAGGAATTTAAAGAGAGTTTATGGAAAGCATGTTGGAAAAGAGATTTTTAGGAGGAGATTTTTGATAAGAGATTTTGGAATGTATATAAAATATCTCACTTTCCTAAAGCGATTCTAACCATAAGAGGGCTAGAACCATTTTAGGATAATGGTTTTGAAAATAACAAGATTTGAAAATATGGACCATGAAAGTCACTTTAAATGTAACATTTCCTAAAACAACTCTAGCCATGGAAAGGCTAGAATCACCCTAGGATTGTGATTTTGAAAACAAATTTTGGAAAGGAAGATTTTGATGCAATTTTGAAAACAATGTTAATGCAAGTTTTGAAAATCAATTTGAAAATGATTTTGGAGAGATGCAAGATCATGATATGCACAATGCAAATTTGGGGTCATGAACATACAAGGTTAAGGCTTCACCACATAATCAAGGGGGGCCGAACCCACGTGGTCTTCGGTTAGACAAAAAGAAAGCCCCCGACGCGATGACTCTCCAATAGCCTAATCTTACACATGGACTGGGAATCTCCTTGTTTCAAGTATACAATGAAAGGGGGGATTAAAATAGAAGAAAACCCAAGTGGGTTAGGAGAGAGAAGAGAGAGGGGGAAGTGCAGAAACTTAAAGAGAAATCCTACCTTGTCTTGTTTATTTTACTTTGCTTTGCGTGCCTTGCTTTCTTGTTTTTTCTTTGGTCTTCGCTTCAGTCTTCGAGTTGCAGTAATCCAAGTCTTCAATGGAGGGTTGGAGGCTAGTGTATAAGTGTATAGGGGTGTGTATAAGTGTATAGGAGGCTAGGGTTTGTGTATGGTGGCTAGGGTTGGGAAATGCTAGAGAAGCTAGGGTTTAGGGGGGCTATGAGCTCTGTATATCGAATATTAGGGTTTTCAGATTGAGTTTGCGGACCTCTTTCATGCTAGAGGAGGCTTTGTATTTATAGAGAGGGGACTGACCTAGCGCTTGTTGCAGTGGCGCCAGACCAAAATATATATTAGCGCCACTAGGAATGGCGCCAGGCCATTTTTTGGCTTGTAGTGGCGCCAGCCACTTAGGAAAGTGTTTAAGTCGGCAAGCAATGTATCTTTGGAAGATTTAGGTGCCTGTATTAGTGACTACCATGTAATTTTGAGCCTGGCTTCACTAGGAGTGACTCCGGAAGGTCCGGGGACGAATTGAAGGGGCTAGGAATGACCCGAAGAGCCGGAAAGGGATAGGAACCCTTAGAATAATGTCTCGAGGACAAAGGACTTGAAAAATGATGATAGGATTTGTTAGAAGGGTTGACCGGGCTATTAGGGGCAAAACGGTCAATCAGGCCGGAAAGCTGCCGGGATGGATTCGGAATGTCCCAGAAAGAGACTCGAGACTTGAAAACATTATTTAGAATGTTCCCAAAGGTTTCCGGTTTGATACCCAGAGCCGGTGTGGTCGGAAAAGGCAACCGGCCCACTAGGGGCAAAACGGTCATTTTGCAATGGGTTGGCTAGAATTGACTCGGAATGATCCGGAAAGATAATGAAAGGTTGAGACTACTATAAAAAGCATTCTCAGGAGGTTACCGGTTTGATACCCAGAGCCAGTGTGGTTCTCGAGGCGTTCGGATGCCTAGGGGCAAAGCAGTCATTTTGCTTCAAGTGGGCCTTAAGGGCTCGGGAAGCAACCGGTGGACTAAATTGGAGTTTAGAAGTCGGGATAGAGTATGAATATGCATGTGATGTGTGAAAGTGAGTCCAGTCGGGCCAGAGATTGCTAAGCGGGCAAAAATAGGGTGCTTACAAGAAGGAGTATGTGCAACTGTTTGTGTATACCTTCCAAGATATATACTATGAAAAGCTCTGCGCAAGCATAGGAAAGAGCTTCTCAGAGTTGATCATGCAAGGGGAGATGATAGAGAATGGCCTAAAAATTGGAAGGATCGTTGACCCCTATACTAAAACTGAAGAACTTTCTGTAAGCTTAGCAAAGAAGGTGCCCACAGCATGGGAAATAGGCCGAAAGGAGGGAGAAGTATCTGCCATCTTGCCTGCTCAGCCATTGCAATGTCACCCTCAATACCAATCTCAGGCCCCCGTGGCTATTCAAGCACCTGCTCCTAGGCCAATGGCAGTCCAACAACATCTCAACCCCAACAGGCAAGCCCGTCGACCTCGTGCATTTTCCCCCTAACTTGCACCCAAACAAAGGCCTACCATGACCTCTTACAAGCCAACCTTCTGGTCCCCATCCCTATCCCACCATTGTCAAATCCTTTGCCCCTTACCTTCAACCTGACTCTTGTTTATGAGTACCATTTCAGAAGACAAGGGCATGATATTGAGCATTGTCTCATCCCGAAACACAAAATACAAGATTTGATCAACGCAAAGGTCATTGGCACCTAGGAGATGAACCACGCGGATGGAGCATAAGGGAAGTGTGGTTCTAAAACCTAAGGGTTTTCTTCAAATTACAAGGGATGTTTCCTAGATTCGTCCATTTTCTTTTCATCCTTTATTATTCTGCATCATGTTTTTCCTGTCATTTTTGCCTTGAATCAAGATTTTTCATGTCATACAAATAGATCTAAAATGAACTGAGTAGTCATTTCTGGTTTGTCCCCTTTATTTCATACTCTTGTGGATGAATTTGATTTCTAATGCCCTCAACTCAAAGGAAATGATAGCATAAGAACCAGATTCAGAAACAATCTTTGACACTGAAAAGAGGGAAAGGAGAAATAGGAAGTATAGAGAAAGGGGTAATACAAAAGGGTGAGAGATGAAGGTCAATCACGTAGCATGTTGAAGTCCAAGTAGCAACCCTCGAAAGACGTCCTGGTAAAGCAGCAAGTAGCTACAACTTCAAAAGGAAGATTAGCGCACATTTGCAGCCTGAGATGATTAAATCTTTGAAAAAAGTCAGAAAAACCAAAAATATTTTTGATAGTATTTGACCCACACATGCACAATCACTAGGGTAAATATTCAAGTACGAACAGATTGATGTGCATACTTGTTTGAGGTTGAATCTTGTGTGCATGATCACTTATATGAGTTAACGGTTTTGGTGATCTTTACCATATTGGTGTTTCATGTTCATCTTAATGCACATTTCTTGAGACTTCTTAGAATATGAAATCCACCTTTATGGTCTATTTTAAATGTTTCCTTCATTGTTAAATATTTGTGGATTGTCTCACACCTAGATTAACCTTTTGTCGATTCCCTCTCTTATCACTTATGAAAAGGCCTACCAGTGAATCTGAGTGTAGCTACCATTGTTATGTGACTAGAGAAGAAGGCTACCTACTCACGTGTGTGAAAGCTGTTATATTTTTACATTTCAGTATTTCCATCATTGGAGAGATATGGTTGGAATTCTATTAAAAAAAAAAAGAAGAAGAAAGAGAGAAAAGCAAACCAAGATCACAGGATGAGACAGGTTTGACTTCTAGGTGTGTTAATCCACAAACTATTAAATATGGTATTCCATCCTAGATCACGCATAGGGTCTGTTTTCTCATTAGTCTCAATGAAATTCAGGCTTACACCACTACATTATCATCGATATGGTCTTGATCATCTCACGACCAATTATGCTCATTTTGTGTGGTTTCATGCATATTTGATGTTGATCTTTTTAAGTTAAGCTGCATTTTGATATTCATAAATCTATATTTGCCCTTCATTGATTGATCATGTCGTTATAAGGTCCCTATAATTTGAAAAGTTAAATAGTTCTACCAAAAATTGGGCTTACCTACACTTCTTAATAACTTTCAAGATCTTCTCAAACTGAGGAAGGAAGCTACCTATTGCCTTGCCAAAGGGCGCTACTGGCTGTCACTCGAGAGAGCCCACCGATCCAAAGAAGAGTCTTAGAAGAAATCGAGAGGTCCACTAAAGAGAGTTTTTCCTTCCAACAAGGAGAGGGGAGGGGGGGGGGAGGGAATGAGTCAATGGGTTGAATCTCAGAGAGTGGTGCAAATACTATCACATCCTGACAAGAAAAGGACGAAATTAAAAAGGGGAATCCCAAAAGAGAAATCGAAGTTCAAAAGACTGCCTGATTCTATGATACAACACTCATAACTAAACATGAAACCTTGGGCAAACCCAAGGGGGCATACATCTATTCTCATCCATATATAAAATGTGTGCATTCATTAAAAAGTATGATATGCATTCATTTCTATTATTGTATATGCATTTATAAAAATAAAAAAAAGCATGACATGCATTTAATTCCAATCCTGCATGTACATTTTAGTGTGTGCATTCATCAGAATGTAGGCCATGCATTCAATTCAATATAAATATGTACATTTATCAAAAAGTGTAACATACATTCAATTCCATTCTTGTATGTGCATTTATCAAAAAGTATGACATGCATTCCCCCTTTTACCTATGCATTTTTAGAATTGGTATAAATAGACTATTTTTGCACAAAAACTTACTTTATGTCTTGCTCTCTCTCTCTCAAGTAGGAAATAACGAACAAGGTAAAGCACAAAAAGGAGCTAAAGCCACCCCACGACCAAGTAACCTCAGACATCTCTAATACCGACATACACCTCAAAAAGCTTAGACTTCTATAGCCAACAAAAAACAAAAAACGAGGCAATAGCCCACCCTTGACCTCTCCAATCAACCTTGGACTTCCCCAGAGGAGCATCATTTTGCCAGATAGAGTGTCGGTTCAAGAAGATATCAACCTTGAACTTCCCTAGAGAAGCATCGTTCTGCCAGACGGAGTGCCGGTTTAAGAAGTAGCAGTTTCAAGACATCAACCTTTGACTTCCCCAAATGAGCATTGTTCCGCCAAATAAAGTGCCGGTTGAAGAAGTAGCAATTTCAAGACATCAACCTTGGACTTCCCCAGAGGAGCATTGTTTCGCCAAACGGAGTGTTGGTTCAAGAAGTAACAGTTTCAAGACATCAACCTTGGACTTCCCCAGAGGAGCATTGTTTCGCCAAACGGAGTGTTGGTTCAAGAAGTAACAGTTTCAAGACATCAACCTTGGATTTCCCCAGCATTGTTCTACCAAACGGAGCGCTAGTTCAAGGAGCATCAATTTTCCCAGAGGAGTATCATCCTGCTAGACGGAGCATCAATTTTCCCAGAGGAGTATCATCCTGCTAGACGGAGCATCAATTTCTCCAGAGGAGTATCATTCCGCCAGACAGAGCACCGATTCAAGAAGAATCAATTTTTTTAAATGAGTATCATTCCGCCAGAAGGAGCATCAATTCAAGAAGAATAAATTTTTCCAGAAGAGTATCATTCTACCAGACGGAGCGTCACTTCAAGAAGAATCAATTTCTCCAAAGGAGCATCATTCTGCTAGACGAAACTCCAGACATTGACCATCGGCTCGAGGTAACTATTCTTTATATTCCAACTCTTTCAATCCCTCCGATCGACTTGCGGTCATCATAGGACTCTTACTTTATCCTTTTCTGTCTTCGACAAGCAAAGACAAACAAAGAGGGGTAGCTGTAAACACCATATTTTTGCTCGCTTGGCGATCTCCGGTTTAACCGAGCTCACTTTCAATCATCACATGCACATTCAAACTCCAACCTGCTCTCCAAACTCCAATCCCGTCCAAAGGTCACTTCTTGGGCCCGCTGAAAACTAACTGACCAAAATGCCCCTAAGGCATCATCCTTGTCTAATTCAATTTGGCACGCTTCTTGAAAAGTATCTAGAACCTTAGAGCAGTAAACTTACCCTTCCAAGATTATCCCAGAGATAATCTAGCACATTCCAGTGCCTTCCAATCGCTCCTAAACTGATTCCGGGAGCATTTGGTCAAAATGATCATTTTGCCCCTAAGCATCCAATCACTTCCGGGGACTACACCAGCTCTAGGTATCAAAGCGGTTACCATCTAGGGATGCTTCTAATAGTATTCCTAACATTTCTGGACCATTCTGAGCCCATTTCAATAAATCCAGTACGAAATGACCGTTTTGCCTCTGGTAGGCCGGCTGCCTTTTTTAAGTACTCTAGCTTTGGTCATCAAACTAGTTGCCTCCGAGGCATTCTTTTGTACATTTCCGGCTGAGTCTCAATACTCAAAACCTTCCGGATCATTCCCAAACTTTCCAGAGTCACTCTTAGTGGAGCCAAGCCAAAAATTGCATGGTAGTCACTAGGATAGGCGCCCAAATCTTCTGCTTGTATTCTAAGAGTCAAAAATCTGTTTCTTGCCAAATTAAAAAATTTTCTAAAAGGGTGCCAAGCCAAAATTTGGCCTGGCACCACTGCAATAGGCGTCAAAGCCAAGTTTGGCTGCCTATAAATACAGACCCTCCCCCTGCGTAAAAAGGGTCCGCAAACTCAGTACAGAAATGTTGTCTCTCTGAAAATAGAGCTTGAAGCCTCTCCAAACCCTAATTCTCTAAAGTTTGAAGCCCTAGCCTCTATACACTCAAATCCTAGCCTCTGTACATCTCAAACACTCAAACACAAGCCTCCAAGAATCTATTGAAGACTCAAGTGTTACAACTTCAAAACTCTCAAGATTCAAAAAAAACAAAGCAAACCAAGCAATCAAAGCAAGAAGAATACGAGATTGGTTTTCTATTTACTTTTATGTAATTCCCCCTCTCTTTTCTCCCTCCTAACCCACTTGGGTTTTCTTTTATTTTAATCCCCATCTTGTACCTCCTCTTCTTGCATGCTTGAATCAAGGGACTCCCCGGTTCATGCCTAGGAAGAATTGTTGAGGGTCACCGTGCTGAGGGTTTTCTTCAAATTCAACCTTTGATGGTGTGGGTTTAGCCTCCTTAATTATGTGGTGAAGCCTAGCCTTGTATATTCACAACCCTATTGCATTGTGCATGTCATATTCATACATCTATTCAAAATTGCTTTCAAAATTGTTTTCAAACTTTCATCAAAGTTGTTTTCAAACTTGCATTCAAAATCTCATTTTTAAACTTGTTTTCAAAATCACACTCCTAGGATGATTCTAGTCATTCCATGGTTAGGGTTATTTTAGGAAAGTGTTACATTCAATGCGTCCATCAAGGTCCAAATTTTTGGGAGTAAACCCTATATTATTTTTATCAAAACCACAATCTTAAGATAATTCTAGCCATTCCATGGTTAGGGTTTTTTTAGGAAAGTGTTATATTTAATGTGATCATTATGGTCTATATTTCAAATCCTTCTTGTTTTCAAAATCACAACTCTAAAATGGTTCTAATCTTTCAATGGTTAGAATCGTTTTAGGAAAGTGAGATATTCATGAAACTTGCAAAAGTCCATATTCAAACCTCTTTCTAAATTGTTTTTCAAAGATCTACCTTCCTAAAAGCTCTTTTCAAAACCACAATCTTAAGATGATTCTAGCCATTCCGTGGTTAGGGATGTTTTAGGAAAGTGTGATATTCAATATGATCGTTATGGTCCATATTTCAAATCCTAGTTGTTTTCAAAATCACAACCTTAGAATGATTCCAATCTTTCTACGATTAGAATCGTTTTAGGAAAGTGAGATATTCAAGAGACTTGGAAAAGTCCATATTCAAAACTCTTTCCAAATTATTTTGTAAATCTACTTCCTAAAAACTCTTTTAAAAAATCTACTTACAAAAAATGTTGGTCCAAGTAGGCAACTCAAGAGGGGGGGGGTGAATTAGGTTTTATAGAATTTATATCAAACAATGCAACTAAAAATAATTTAAACAATGTAGCAGTGAGCAATCAAACTAATAACCCAAGCAAACAAATAATATAATGCAATGCAAGCAAGTATTGTAAACAAGGAAGGAAAATAGAGCAAGAAATGAACAACACCAGATTTATAGAGGTTCGGCCAACCTTGCCTAAGTCCTCTCTTCCTCGATCCTCTCGAAGGTATTCCACTATGTAAACTTCTCTTACACAGCTGCTAGTTTTGCTACAAGTGCTCAGCTCACTCTTACAAGAGCTCTTCCCAAGCTCTCAAAACCCAAGAGATTTTGTCCAAGCTTCTCTTAAACTTACGAGTGATTTTGTCCAAGCTTCATTCAAATATACAAGTGATTTTGTCTAGGCTTCACTCAAATTTACAAGTGTTTTTCCCAAGCTACACCCAAACTCACAAATTTACAAACCAACCCAATAATAGATGAAGCTTGTACAATGAATAACACTCTCTCAAAGAGTAGATAAACAAATTTTTAGCTCACTCAAGAACCCCCAAAATGAATAAAAACAGTGTATAAGATGTATGAGATGAAATCTCACTTGTAGCTCTTAATCTTATGTTCTTCTCATGTTCTTCTCATGTTCTTCTTACACCAATATGTGTTGGGGATCTTGTATATATAGCCTTGAATCTATTTTAGCCGTTGGAGAAGTATGGGAGTGGTTTTGGTGGCAGATCGCACCATTACTCCTGTTAGAAAATATAGTCGTTGGTGTCGGGAGTTGACTCATTTACTTCAGGAGTCGATTTTTTTTTGTGTTTCAGCAGATTTTTCAAGACTCTGACCAAATGAGTCGACTCTTTTGTGCCAGGGGTCGACTCTTTCTGTCTGAGACTGCAAAATCAACTCTCTGTTTGAATGAGTCGACTCTTTTAGAGTGAGGGGTCGACTCTTTTGATGTTCCATCAGATTTTCAATCTCTGTTTGAATTAGTCGACTCTTTTGCTTGATGGGTCGACCCTTTTTAGGAAAATCCTTAACTTTTGTAATACTTTTTCGAGGTTGCAACTATGAGATTGCTGAATGTGTCAACTCATCATACTCATTGTCTCCATTGTTTCTTGACAAGCTTCTCACCACAAGTTCTTCAATATCTTCAATGTGACAAGTTCTCCATTGTTACTTGACAAGCTTCAACTTGTTGCTCCCCCTTTCTTTTATGCTTTATGCCTCAATGCATTTTCCAGATTTAGAGTAGAAAAATCAACCAATTTATAAGTTCATAGCATACATGATGCTTTAGTGGACTTGATATGGCCATGAGGATCGAGGGTCTTCATAGTGAAGTATAAACCATATTTGTTTGGTGCCAGCTCTTCGGTCTTCAAGTCTACTTGAAATCCTTTGTTGTATTTGCACTTCTATTTGTACTTTAGTCTTCAAGAATTGATTCCATGTCAACTTGAATACTCTTCAAATAATCTTGCTTGAGTGTTTTGCTTATTTGAATAACTTCTTGAATCATCATAAGATCTTTAGTCACTTGCATCCTTCTTTTCAATACTTATTGAACTCCTTGAGCATCTTCAATCTCTTTAAGAATAAGATTGCCTAAGTAATCTTCTTATTTGATACTCAACCGATCAATTCAATTATTTTCTTGTTATCAAATGATTATAATCTAACTTGCACACTTAATTGAAATCATTAGATAACAACCACATGATTTTGTTATCATCAAAATCAACATAGGGATCAACCTTGAGTCAACAATCTCCCCCTTTTTGATGATGACAAAACCTTAAAAATATATGCAATTAAGCTCAATATAAGTGAAGCATAAGGATTAAAGAATAATCTTCACCGTTTCATATATTTTTCATAGAGTATTTCTCCCCCTTTTTGTCATTCAATCAAAAAAGGGCTAGCAAAAGATAGAATGCAAATTTAAAGTAGAAAACATTCATGTATATTCTTGATTTTCTCTTCAAAATATTTCTCCCCCTATAATATCATGTCATCAAATATTTCTCTCCCATATTTATGTAGATTATTTCTCCCCCTTAATAAAGGAGTTCTCTTTGATATAGCATACAAAGAAACCTTTATGAATTTAAATAATATGCTCAAAATCAAATAGGCTAAGTGATGTGCAACATCAGAAAGATGTAAAGAAAGTGAGAGTTTCATACCAAGCATTTGCTCCCCTTTCTTTTGTACTTTGTGCTTTAGGGTATTTTTCAGATTCAATCAAAGCAATCAACTAACTCAACAGATTCAGAGTATACAAAACAGTCATGCTCTTGCTCCCCCTTTCTGACCAAACATATGCTCCAGATTATATTTCAGATTTAGGGCAAAGCAAACTTGAACTCAGATTGTCAGGGCATGTAGGCACTTGGAAGTTTAGAATATTCATGCTTCATGGCAGCCTATTCATGCTTCTCCTTTCGCATCAAACCATTGCTTCCCTTTTCTTTTGCAGTTGATGCCTCATTACAATATAACTCCTTTGCAGTCATTTAGTAATAGATAATGGAAACTAAAAAGTAACATGTAGTGCATGTCAATTATACTTAGTAATGCATTGAGGAGTGTTCTCTCCCCCTTTTTGTCCTTTTGAGAATATTCTCTCCTTTTTGTCAAATCAACAAAAAGAGTAATAAATAGGGAATATAGACAAGTATAATAGCAAAACTATTAAGATGGAATGATAATTCTTGAGAGTAGATTAGTAACCAAATAATATAGAAAGTTCATTCAAATACTTAAGATATTAATCCATCAAAATCAAGTAGAATGATAGTTATTCAAACTATTCTAGCAAGCATTCAAAATATCCAAAACAGGTTATAAACATTAAGCATTCACAAATTATTGCATGATAAATATTTTCTTGAGATTATGATCTATATGATCAGAAAATTAAAATGTAGCAATGTAATGCTAATGTAAAATCGTGCAAGTGGGGATTAAGTCATATCATTTGGATCTTTGGATAGTTTGGAAGATAAGGTTCTTGGTTTAAGATAGTTAAACCTTCGTAGTGTAGGCATCCATGTAAAGATATGCAAAATGAGTTACCAACATTCAAAATATGCAAATGTATGATGATGATGTATGCTCATGCAAATTTTGGTGAAAGAAACTAGGTTATATCCGCTGGGTTTTCAGGGGTATTAGAGAATGTGGATGTTGAAATTCTAGGCCTAAAAAAATATTGCTTGGTAGGAGGGACTGCTGGTTGTTTTTCAACAAAAGGGTGTTTGTCAACAAGAGGTTTGGCTTATTGTGCTGAATTAGCAGACTCTTCAGATTTTTTTGGTGGAGGCAGAGAAGATTGTCCTCTGTTTTTGCTGTTGCTGCTGTAAGGTAAAGAGGTTTGTAGTTATCTCCAAGAATCAAGGCAATGTGCTTCCCAATATGCTCAGTGGTGATCTACAAAATATCATCTTTCACTTTCTTCTCCAAGCTCATCAATTCATTGTTCACCTTTGTGTTGTTTTTTGTGAACACCTCTTCTTGACGTTCCCTCATCATATTCATCAACACATCATATTGCCCATGTCCAATGTCAAGAACCATTTCATATAACTGCCTTGCAGTTCCAAAAGTTCTAGAAGGTCCAGCCCTGTTTGAAATTTCCATTATGAAACGAATTTGCTTTGAAATTTCTTCTTCTTGCTTTAGAAGTTCCTCTTGATGGGAGTATCCTCCCCCTCAAAATGATATCCAGTTCTTGCTTCAAAATCCAAACATTTGTTTCTTCATTCAACTGGTTTCTCATTCTCTTTAGAGTAAACTGATTATATTCATCAGTCTTTGACATCACTTCCTTCTTTGCTTCTCCTTTCTATCATATCCCATAATTCCTTGTTCAAAACTTTTTCTTTGATTCCTTTCTGCTTTGTGAGAGGTTTGGGTAGACAAAGTTTGATTTAACAAATTTGAATAGATAGAATAATAGGCAAAAATCATTCTTGGTGTTTGGAAATGTAACTGACGAAGATTGGTTAACAATGAGGCTTGAAATCTATGCATAATGTATGTAAATGATTAATGCAAATAAGATTCAAACACATTTATAAATACGCCAAGGTTCAAGGGGTTGACTCATTTTCTCCTTAAAAAGCTTTTTGAACTATCTGTCAACAGGGGTTGACTCATTTGACAAGAGGAGTCGACTTTTTTCAACAGAGGACTTCTGGGGCTAATTCCAAAATCCAAGGGTCGACTCTTTGAGGACATGAGTTGACTCTTTTCCTTTAGAAATACAAAGATGTGATTTTAAAAGTTATGAAATGCATCAAACAAGTTTATAATCAATTTCATATGCAATTATCAAACATATATAAAAATCTAAGCATTCGAGATAATAGATTGCACATGCTCAACATGAAATACACAGCATATATATATCATCAAAATCAATCAAATTAAAGGATTACACATGTTCAATACTCTTAACAGTCAATATGTGTGATTCTTTAGGAATGACAAGAAATATTGCATAAATATACATATTAAACATGATATATGTTCAGCTAGCAGTGAGATATAATAAGAATCCTATCATGCTTCTATAAAGTTTAGTATTAAGAAGAGTACCTTGATCATCACCATCCAACTTGGTTGATGTAGCTGTGGAATTTCTTAGTAGCTTTGAGTTTCACATATCAAATCTTTTGAGTAGGTCTCTAATGTACGTGACTTTGATTTTACAAGTAACTCTTCCAGTTATATACCTTGAGAAGCCACTTTCCAAATGCCAATAATCCTTCTTGACTTCGAATTGGATTATAGGCAAACCTACAATGAAGATAATTCATATTTTGTTCTTTGGTACCCAAATCATCTTGGGTCCTCGGAGGTTAGTATTCAATGTTCCTTTTGGAACCAAAACACTCTTATTAGGATTTTTCCTCAACCAATATTGATTAATATAATGACCATTCTTTTTGGCAATAAAAACAAGTAATTTGAGATTTTCTGAAGGGGGCCTCGAAATGATTTTTGAAAATCTTTTTATTCTTGAAAGGATTATAACCTATTCCAACTTTGTCAAGAGAGCACTTTTGTTTACCAAGCATAGCATTAAGATTTTCTTTCCCATTAACACACTTAGCAAGAGATTTTTCTAAGTCATTTATGTTTTCTTTCAAAACAGAGTTTTCCTTCTTCAAAAGATCATTTGCAGATTTTAAATCCCCATTTTCTTTTGTAATAGAAGCAATCATCTTTTTAAGCATACTATTCTTTATACCAGATTTCCTAAATTCATAAAGCAATTCATCAAATGCATCTTGTAGTTCATCAAAAGTAAAATCAGAATTTGTTACCTCATTTTCTTCTTCATCTCCATGAGCCATTAGACATAGATTGGCCATTTCTTCAGTTTTAGATTCATCCGAGCTGGAGCTTTTAGTGTCACTCCATGTTGTAGTCAATACTTTTTCTTCCATCTCTTTTCAAGTTGTGGACATTCAGGTTTGATGTGTCCAAGCCTTTTGCATTCAAGGCAAATGATGGAAGAGTTATTCTTGCTGAAATCTCCTTTAGGTTTGTGCTTATTTCCTCCTCTCCATTTTCTTTTTAAGAATTTCTTAAATTTCCTTGTAAGCACAACAACTTCTTATTCATTTTCTTCATCACTGTCAGATTCATTTTCAGGTGTGGTAGACTTGAGTGCAATAGATTTCTTCCTCTTGTCCTCATCTTCTTGAGCTTTTTGGTTTTGGGTCAACTCAAATGTCATGAGTGAACCAAGTAATTCCTCAAGTGGTAAAGTGTTGAAATCATTTGCTTCTTGTATAGTAGTCACCTTAGCTTCCCAAGCCTTTGGCAAAGTTCTAAGAATCTTTCTCACCTGCTCACTGTTAGAATAGATCTTTCCAAGAGATTTCAATCCATTAATAATATTAGTAAATCGTGTAAATATTTCAGTAATGGATTCTCCTGATAACATTCTAAACATTTCATAATCATGCAAAAGAATGTTAATTTTTTATTCCTTAACTTGGTTGGTACCTTCATAAGTAACCTCTAATCTATCCCAAATTTCATTGGCAGATTCACAAGTAGAGATCCTATTAAATTCATTTGGGTCTAATGCACAATACAATAAATTCATAGCCTTAGCATTCATTTGCATGATCTGTAGATCAACTTCATCCCATTCATTTTTGGGTTTGAGAATAACCACTTTCTCAACTATTTTGGTAAGGACCTTGGGTCCACTCACAATGATTTTTCAAATTTCATAATTCATAGATTGTATGTAAATTTTCATTCTATTTTTCCAATAGTTATAATTTGTTCCATTGAACAAAGGTGGTCTACTAGTAGATTGACCCTCACCTAGAGAGCTTCCAAATATGGTTGCCATGGATCAACTCTAAGGATGTTAAGCCTTTAAAATAGAGCACTAGCTCTGATACCAATTGTTGGCCCAAGTAGGCAACCCGAGAGGGGGGGTGAATTGGGTTTTATAGAATTTATATCAAACAATGCAACTAAAAATAATTTAAACAATGTAGCAGTGAGCAATCAAACTAATAACCCAAGCAAACAAATAATATAATGCAATGCAAGCAAGTATTGAAAGCAAGGAAGGAAAATAGAGCAAGAAATGAACAACACCAGATTTATAGAGGTTTGGCCAACCTTGCCTACGTCCTCTCTTCCTCGATCCTCTCGAAGGTATTCCACTATGTAAACTTCCCTTACGCAGCTACTAGTTTTGCTACAAGTGCCCAGCTCACTCTTATAACAGCTCTTCCCAAGCTCTCAAAACCCAAGAGATTTTGTCCAAGCTTCTCTCAAACTTACGAGTGATTTTGTCCAAGCTTCATTCAAATATACAAGTGATTTTGTCCAAACTTCACTCAAACTTACAAGTGTTTTTCCCAAGCTACACCCAAACTCACAAATTTACAAACCAACCCAATAATAGATGAAGGTTATACAATGAATAACACTCTCTCAAAGAGTAGATAAACAAATTTTCAGCTCACTCAAGAACCCCCAAAATGAATACAAACAGTGTATAAGATGTATGAGATGAAATCTCACTCGTAGCTCTTAATCTTGTGTTATTCTCATGTTCTTCTTACACTAATATGTGTTGGGGATCTTGTATATATAGCCTTGAATCTATTTTAGCCGTTGGAGAAGTATGGGAGTGGTTTTGGTGGCAGATCGCACCATTACTCCGGTCAGAAAATATAGCTGTTGGTGTCGGGAGTCGACTCATTTGCATCAAGAGTCGACTCTTTTTGTGTTTTAGCAGATTTTTCAAGGCTCTGCCCAAATGAGTGGACTCTTTTGTGCTAGGGGTCGACTCTTTTGATGTTCCATCAGATTTTTAACCTTTGTTTGAATGAGTGGACTCTTTTGCTTGAGGGGTCGACTCTTTTTAGGAAAATCCTTAACTTTTGCAATACTTCTTCAATCTTCTTCAATATCTTCAAGCTCTTCAAGGATCATCCAACTAAGGTCTCTACGGCTTGAAAAGACTTCTTCAAGACATGTTGACTTCAAGAACATCTTCAACTCTTCAAGATAAATCAATACACTTTTGATTATATTTAGAGTTCTTCAATCAACATTACTTCTTCCATTAATCTAAGTCTTCTTCAAAATCTTCAAGAGAGCTTCCAAGACCTGAGATCTCTTTTCTTCAGTTGATATTTCATGCTTATTGAACATCTTCAACCTCTTTACTTGATCTTTCATCAAATAGATTTCTTTTAGGATTCTTCAATCAATATAACTTCTTCCATCTATTCAAGACTTCAACATAATCTTCAATTGAGCTTCCAACTCTTGTGATTTCTTATCAATACTTTCAAGACATCTTCAAATCTTCAAGGTGAGCTTCCATGTCTTGTAAGAGTCATCTTAATGAGGTTGTAACTATGAGATTGTTGAATGTGTCAACTCATCATACTTATTGTCTCCATTGTTTCTTGACAAGCTTCTCACCACAAGTTCTTCAATATCTTCAATGTGACAAGTTCTCCATTGTTACTTGACAAGCTTCAACTTGTGGCTCCCCCTTTCTTTTATGCTTTATGCCTCAATGCATTTTCCAGATGTAGAGTAGAAAAATCAACCAATTTAGAAGTTCATGGCATACATGATACTTTAGTGGACTTGATATGGCCACGAGGATCAAGGGTCTTCATAGTGAAGTATAAACCATATTTGTATGGTGCCAGCTCTTCGGTCTTCAAGTCTACTTAAAATTCTTTGTTGTATTGGCACTGCTATTTGTACTTTAGTCTTCAAGAATTGATTCCATGTCAACTTGAATACTCTTCAAATAATCTTGCTTGAGTGCTTTGCTTCTTTGAATAACTTCTTGAATCATCATAAGATCTTCATTCACTTGTATCATTCTTTTCAATACTTGTTGAACTCTTTGAGCATCTTCAATCTCTTCAAGAATAAGATTGCCTAAGTAATCTTCTTGTTTGATACTCAACCGATTAACTCAATGATTTTCTTGTTATCAAATGATTATAATCTAACCTACACACTTAATTGAAATCATTAGATAACAACCACATGGTTTTGTAATCATCAAAATCAACACAGGGATCAACCTTGAGTCAACAAAAAACTCGTTTCAAAGATTCACTTTCCAAAAGCTCTTTGTCTTGGAGTTCAAGTCAAGCCCTAGAATTCATTGTTAGGAAACCGTAGTTCCTTTATTAAAATCATGACTTTCTATTTTCTATCTCAAATCATAGATTTTCAAAACCTCTTTTGCCTTAAATCATAAATTTTTAAAAACCTCTTTTTCTACACCAAATCATAGACTTTCAAATCCCAGATTTTCAAAACTCAACCTTTTCAATTTTATATCAAATCAAAATTTCCAATTTAGGAGACCAAATCAAATCATCCAATTTTGAAAACAAAATCAAATCATAAAATTTTGGAAATAGAATCCAATCTTCTACTTTAGGAAATAGGAATCAAACCTTTCCTAATTTTAATCTTTCATAACTCTAATATTTCCTAATTCTAATCTTCCTTAATTTCAAATCTTTCCAATTCTCAACTTTCTAAAATTCAACTTATCAAATCTTTCCTAATTCAAAAACTTTCCTAATTTCAAACTTTTAAATCTTATTTTCAAATTTCAAACCTTTCTTAAATCAAAACCTTTCTTAAATGAAAATTTCCAAATTCAAATCTTTTCAAAATCAACTCTTTCCTAATTTGAAAATTTTCCTAAAATGGAACTTTTCTAATTCGAACCTTTCCTAAACCGGAACTTTCTAAAAATCAAATATTTTTAAGTCTAAATCAAACCTTTCCAATTCAATTGCATGTTTCAACCTTAGGTTACCTAAATCCTAGGATACCTAAACCTTAGTTCAATCATAACCCTAAAGTTAGGAAGTTTCAACTCCTTTCTAGAACTCTTTTCTAAACCAAGATAGTTTTCAAACTTCAATCTAAGTCAAAATGTTTTCAAAACTCAACTCAAGTCCAAGTTCTTCTTCAAAGTTCAATCTTTTGAAATCAAAATCAATTTCAAATCCTCGAGTTCAATTTTAAATACTCAAGCATTTCAAATTAAAGTTCATTTTCGAATCTTCAAATTAAAGTTCAAATCAAACCCTTTTCAAGTCAAACTTTTCAAAGGCCCCAAAGTGTCTTTTCAAATCAAACAAGACCCTAATGTGTCTATTTTCAATCGGACTCTTGTCCGAACTACAACTAACTTGATTCCCAACAAAGGGATATGTAGGCAACCCTCATGGGTGCGGTCACAACATTTTTCAAATCTCCGATTCCACAATCTATTTCAAATTTCCATTTTCTATAATATTTTTCAAGCTTCAAATCCTTTCTTCAAATCTAATTTAAAAATCAAATCTTTTTCTTACACCTACATGTCATGCATCATATCAAACTTCTTTCCAAAAATCTTTCAAAGTGGATATAAGTGGATGATGAGAATGCAAATGTCATATTTTTCTCCCTTAATGTTTAATCTTTTATACTTAATTGGTGCCTGAAGATACTCATTATTCTTATATTTTGATTTAGGTTGCTATGGAATGCCAAGGAAGAGAATCCTAGCTTAAAAGGGACGAATTCGAGCTAAAATGCAAGCAGGGTTGGAAGGAGCATTCGAACAGTCCCAAGAGGCGTTTGAATGGTAGAAGAAGCTTTCGAATGGTATGTCAAACGGATTCACGTCAACTTCAAGTTCGAAGAGCGTTTGAAATATATAGAGAGCAATTTTACTATTTGAAGTGCGTTCGACACACCGTTCGAACGGTGGTCTGATGCGTTTGAATGGTAGTAAGGGCATTCGAACGATTGTGCGCAGTTGCAGATTTTCAAAAGCCTATAAAAGCTGGGACTGTTTTGTTTTTAGTGTTGTTGACATTTTTCGTATGATTCTAGGTTATTATTTGAGTTGTTTTCATAGCTCTGTGTGGCTAAACTCTGAATATTGGTCGAAGGAGACAGAAACCTCGGAATTAATAATAAACTGTGAGATCTAATTTGTTTTCATTATTCAATTTATGCTTTGAGTATCAGATGTTCTTCTGTGCCTATTTTCATGATTGTCTTGTTTAATCGCTAAGAGGCCTACTAGTTATTATTCGTTACAATCTACTGCTGGATTAGATATCAAATCTGTAATTGTTTGATACCTCTGATTTGTAAAGCAACTGAGATTTAATGATTGCTGCGTCAAGAATTATTATATCTTAGGAACGACATTCGACTAAATTAAATGCAATCGCTTGTGCTTGTGTTGCTTAGTTTCATCGATTTCTCCAAGTCTTAAGACTGCTACTAGATTAAACATTTAGTGCTTATCCTTGGTTGTTTAATAGTTAGGATTAATTAGATCGCTTGTTTCTGATTAACTACAACTAAGGAGAGATAGGAAAATAATTTCGACGGTAAATATTCAATGTGTGAATTGATGTGCTTGCATCGATGATCAGTTGTAAATTTCGATGGTGGATGTTGACCTAGACCAAGGTTTGTTCTTTTGTCTAATTTCAATACTTTAATCTGAATTGTTCCGTAGTTAGTTATTATTAAAATTGTTTTCATTATATCCAAAACCCTCCATCAAAGTTCACACAACATAAAACTAGGCTAGACACTCTCCATGGGAACGATCTTTACTCGCACTACTACATAATTGTTTGTGGGTATCAGTTTTATTTTTGGGTGCCAGCGATAGCACACCAAATTTTAGCGCCGTTGCCGGGGAGTGATTCTAGTAATTTTTGTGCTTCTTGTGATTTTTATTTCATTCAAAAAAAATAAATAAAATAACAAAAAAATATTTTAATTATTTCATTACTCTATATTTTTTCCTGAATTGTTTTTCAAGGTTGGTTAGAGTTTCCTTGAGTGTTTATGAGTGTAACTCAATCTTTTAATCAAGGTGATTTGCAGTGCAATCCAGAAATAGAGAGAACTTTACACAGGTTAAGAGGGGAAGTTCAAAAAAATTCTGTAGAGAACGATCCAACTCTTGATTCCCTATTTGCTAGCGATTCTGATTTAGGAGAGGAGGAAATCATGGTTGGAAATCAAACTTTGAAAGAGATTGCGGCCCTTGATCTAAATCAACAACCCTTATGCATAACAGTCCTTACTTTAGATGTTCCGACTAACTTTGAATTAAAATCTAGATTAATACGTCTCTTACCCACTTTTCATGGTCTTGCAGGTAAAGATCCCCACAAACATCTAAAGGAATTTCATGTAGTATGCATGAGTATGAAACCCACAGGGGTGACTGAAGAGCAAATTAAATTAAGAGTTTTTTCATTTTTTTTGAAGGATTCGGCTAAGGATTGGCTCTATTATCTACCCTCCGGAAGTATTACCACATAGAACGAGATGAAAAAATTATTTTTAGAGAAATATTTCCCAGCTTCAAGGGGGAGAAATACTTTATGAAAATATATGAAAATGTGGGAGAAATATTATGTGTAAAGAGTATTCTTATTTTGACATGCTTCATTTATATTGAGCTGAATTGCATATATTTTTAAGGTTTTGTTATCATCAAAAAGGGGGAGATTGTTGACTCAAAGTTGATCACCATGTTGATTTTGATGATAACAAAACCATGTGGTTGTTATTTAATAATTTCACTTGAGTTTGCAGATTAGATTATAATTATTTGATAACAAGAAAATATTTGAGTTGGTCAGTTGAGTATCCAACAAGAAGATTACTTAGGTAATCTTATTCTTGAAGAGTTTGAAGATGTTCAAGGAGTTTAACAAGTATTGAAAGAAAGGATGCAAGTGGTGACACCTGAAGAAGATATAAAGATTTGGATTGTATATGTTTGGCAACATCCATGGCAAACTTATTCACTATGAAGACCCTCGATCTTCATGGCTATATCAATCCACTAAAGCATCAATTGCGTAAGAAAAGGGGAGCAAAAACTTGTATTCTCTAAGGCATAAAGCAAAAAAGAAAATGGGAGTAAGTTTCTGCTTATCACATTAGAAGATATTGAAGAACTTGTGTTGAGAAGCTTGTCAAGAATGATCAAAGGTTGATGAAGTGTGATGAGTTTATATATGTCGCGCCCAGATTTTTCGCACTCGAGGAATACTCACACAAGCGGGAAAAATGCTGTATTCTCTCGTTAGAACTCACCCTCCTAGAAGAATGAGTGTGACTAGGTTTGAATTGAAAATAGATTTGAATAAAGGGCTTTTAGAAAAGATTCGGAGTCGCCACCGAACTTGATTAAGGTGAATTAGGTCACCTAAAAACTAAGAATAATCCGAAGACTACACTTAGGGTTTTGGAAAAGGATTTTGAAAATATCTCCTCAAGAGAGGGTTTTTAAGAAAATAGGTTGTTTGGCAACCTTTGGAAAACATTTAGCCCTCTTTGAAAAATAACTCCATTTTGGTCTTTGAAATCAGTGATCTAGGTTCGGAGGTTGGTTACGGGTAGGGAAGACGCACTAAGCCATCACCCTACCCCGCCCTTTCAGTACCTACATGTCAATCTACCCTAGATTCACCTATGAGAGTCTTTAACTAACTATTGTTCAATCCTATTCGCTTTGAAAAAGAATGTTTAGAAAAACATGATGTATGATATGCAAGTGCAATAAAAGAGAGTTGATTTGGAAGTGGATTTGAAAAGAAGAATTCGATTTGATTTTAGAAGGGATTTGAAAAGATAGAATTGGAATTGAAAAGTTTTAGAAATTGGAAAGTGAGATTTGAAAATAGATTTTTGGATTTGAAAATTGGAAATAAAACATAGAATTGGAAACTTGAAGAAGATTGTAGAATTGGAGATTTGGAAAAGTTTTGTAGAACTGAAAATTTGGAATTTGAAATTTGAAATAAGTTGTGACCGCACCTATGAAGGTTGCCTACGTATCCTTTTGGAGGAATCAGGTCAGTCGTAGTTCGGACAAGAGTCCGATTGAGAAGAGATTGATTTGGAAGAAAGAGATTGAATTGGAAATTGGATTAGAAAATTGAGAGATTGAACTTTGATTGGAAGATTTGATTTTGGAAGGACTTGGTTTTAGGAAACCTAGACTTAGAAAAGAGAGAATTTAGAAAGGACTTGAGATTAAGAAAGATTGGACTCGAATGTTGGACTTAGAAGATTTAGGAAAGGATTGGATTTAGGACAGATTCGAATTAGGAAAGGTCCGACTTAGGAAAGTTTTCGAATTAGGAAAGTTTTCAAATTAGGAGAGCTTCGAAATTAGGAAAGTGTCATTTTAGGAAAGATTTCGAATTATGAAAGGTTTTGAAATTAGGAAAGTTTTAAATTTGGAATGTTTCAACTTAAGAAAGTTAAATAGGGAAGTTTTGAAAATAAGAAAGTTTAGAAAACAAGGAAGTTTTGAAAATAAGAAAGTTTTGAGTTTTGAAAGTTTTAGATTTGAAAAGATTTGAAGGTTTAAGAAAGTTTAGAATTTAGAAAGTTTTAGGTTTGGAAAGTCTTAACTTAAGAAAGTTTTGAAGTTAGAAGGCTTAGAATTTAGAAAGATTTGAAATTTAAAAAGTTTAAGATTTTAAAAGTTTTAGAGTTTGAATTTTAGAAAATCTTGAGATTAGGAAAGGTTTGAGTTTAGGAAAGGTTTGAAAACTTAGATTTGGAAAGTTAAGATTTGGAAAGGGGTAGGATTAGGAAAGGGTTAAATTAGGAAAGATTTGAAAGTCGAGTTTTAAAATTTAGGAAAGATTTTTATGTTCAAGTTTTGGAAACTTAAGATTTAGGAAAGTGGAGGATTAGGAAGGATTTGAACTAGGAAAGATTTGGATTAGGAAAGGATTGGATTCCTATTTCCTAAAGCAAGGGATTAAATTTTGATTCTAAAAGAGGAGGTTTGATTTTGTTTCCAAAAACGGAGGATATGATCTAGTTTCCTAAACGGGAAGATTGGATTTGGTTTCTTAAAGGGAAGATTTGATTTGACAAGGATTTGGAAAGGGAGGTTTTAGAAACTCTAGATTTGGAAGACTATAGTTTTGACGTAGAAAAGAGATTTTGAAAATATGTATAGTTTTGATGTAGAAAATAAGAGATTTTGGAAACCTAGATTTGGGGCAAAGTTTGAAAATCATGTTTTTGGAAAGAAAATTAGGGTTTCCTAATTGTGAGTTCTAGGGCTTGATTTGGGCTCTAAGGCAAGAGTTTTTGGAAAGTGTGTTTTTGGAAACGAAGGTTTTTAGAAGGGAATCCTAGAGAGGAATTTTTGGAAAGTAAATTTGAAGAGAGAGTTTTTGGAAAGAGATTTTAAAGAGAAGGAGTTTTTGAAAAGCGGGTTTTTGGAAACAAGTTTTTTGGAAGGAAATCCTAGAGGGGAGTTTCTAGAAGGAAAATTTTAGAAAGAGAGTTTTTGGAAAGATTTTCAGGGAGAGTTTTTCAAAGAAAGAGACCTAGGGAACGTTTTTGGAAAGTAGACTTTGAAGAGAGCATTTTGGAAAGGAGTTGAAAAAGGAGGTTTTGAAAGATAGATTTTTGGAAAGAGTTTTTAGAAAACAATTTTGGAAAGGAAAGTTTTAGGAAAGTATGTTGAAAAAGAGATTTTTAGGAGGAGGGATTTGGAAAGAGAATTTTTAGAAGGTATAAAAACGTCTCACTTTCCTAAAGCGATTCTAACCATATGAAGGTTAGAACCACTTTAAGAAAGTGGTTTTGAAAACAATAAGATTTGAAAATATAGACCATAAAAGTCACTTTTATTGTAACACTTTCCTAAAGCAACCCTAGCCATGGAAAGGCTAGAATCACCCTAGGATTGTGATTTTGAAAACATGTTTTTGAAAAGGAGATTTTGATGCAATTTTGAAAACAAATTTAGTGCAAATTTTGTAAACGAATTTGAAAACGATTTTTGGAAGATGCATGATCATGATATGCACAATGCAATTTTGAGGTCGTGAATATACAAGGTTAAGGCTTCACCACATAATCAAGGGGGCCGGACCCACGTGGTCTCTGGTTAGCCTAAAGGAAAGCACCTGACACGGTGACCCTCCGATAGTCTAATCCTACACAAGGACCGAGAGTCCCCTTGTTTCAAGTATGAAAAGAAAGGGGGGGAAAGAGATGGGGGATTAAAATAGAGAAAACCCAAGTGGGTTAGGAGAGAGAAGAGAGAGGGGGAAAGTGCGAAAATTTAAATAGGAAGTCTACCGTATGTCTTATTTATTTTGTGCGCCTTGCTTGTCTTCGATCTTCATCTTCAATCTTCAAGAGTCGCCTTCAATCTTCAAACTTCAGATTGCAGCTCTACAAGTCTTCAAATGAAGGTTGGAGGCTAGTGTATAAGTGTATGGAGGTGTGTATGAGTGTATAGGAGGCTAGAGTTTAGTGTATGGTGGCTAGGGTTTGAAAAACCTAGGAAAACTAGGGTTTTGGGAGTGCACGAGCTCTGTATATCGAAATATATGATTTTTTAATTAAGTTTGTAGACCTCTTTCATGCTAGAAGAGGCTCTGTATTTGTAGAGAGAGGAATGCACTAGCGCCTGTTGCAGTGGCGCTAGGCCATTTTTTGGCTTGGCGCCACTAGTAGTGGCGCCAGCCATTTAGGAAATGTTTAAGGTCGGCAAGCAACGTATCTTTGACTAGATTTGGGCGCCAGTACTAGTGAGTACCATGCAATTTTTAGCCTGGCTTCACTAGGAGTTACTCTAGAAAGTTCGGAAAGGAGTTTGGGAGACCGGAAATGACCCGAAAGGCCGGAAAAGAGCAGGAACACTGAAAATAGTGTCCCAGAGGTATCTGACTTGAAAAATGAGGATAGGATGTGTTAGAAAGGTTGACCGGGCCTTTAGGGGCAAAACGGTCAATCGAGTCGGGAAGCTGCCAGGACGGACTCGGACTGTCCCGGAAGAAGACTCGAGATTTGGAAACATTATTCAGAATGTCCCCAAAGGTTTCCAATTTGATATGTAGAGCCGATGTAGTTAGAAAAGGTGACTGGCCCACCAGGGGCAAAACGGTCATTTCGCATCGGGTTTGCCGGAACTGACTCGGAATGATCCAAAAAGATAAAGAAAGGTTGAGGACACTATAAAAAGCATTCTAGGAAAGTTACCGGTTTGATACCCAGAGCTGGTGTGGTAAGAAAAGGAGATCGGCCCTCCAGGGGCAAAACGGTCATTTTGTATCGGGTTGGCTGGAAATGACTCAGAATGATCCGGAAAGATAGATGAAGGTCGGGAATACTGTAAAAAGCATTCTCGTGAAGTTACCGGTTTGATACCCAGAGCCGGTGTTGTTCCCAAGGCGTTCGGATGCCTAGGGGCAAAATAGTCATCTTGACCGGAAAGTCTCAGAAAAAGCCCAAGGGGCAGTTTGGTCAATTTTCACCGAAGTGGGCTAGCAGGCACTGGTGTTGACCTGGGTTTTGAGTGCTTCCACCACTCTAACAGTGGTCATCGTGACACAGGGGTTTGTTTGGCAATTCCCTATATCGACCTATTTGTGAGTATTTCCGCTACTCGGACCCTCTCGTGGAATAAACTGTCTCGAGAGAGGGATTGGAAAGGGGACTTACCGTCTTCGGAAAGACGAGCCTGATTTGGAGCCGTCTCGAGGAATAAACTGTCTCGAGAGAGGGATTGGAAAGGGGACTTACCGTCTTCAGAAAGATGTGCCTGATTTGGGACCGTCTCAAGGAATAAACTGTCTCGAGAGAGGGATTGGAAAGGGGACTTACCGTCTTTAGAAAGACGTGCCTGATTGGAACCGTCTCGAGGAATAAACTGTCTCGAGAGAGGGATTAGAAAGGGGACTTACTGTCTTCGGAAAGACGTGCCTGATTGGAACCGTCTCGAGGAATAAACTATCTCAAGAGAGGGATTGGAAAGGGGACTTACTGTCTTCGGAAAGACGTGCCTGATTGGAACTGTCTCGAGGAATAAACTGTCTCGAGAGAGGGATTGGAAAGGGGAATTACCGTCTTCGAAAAGACGTGCCTGATTTGGAACCGTCTCGAGGAATACATTGTCTCAAGAGAGGGATTGGAAAGGGGGTTGGAAAGGAAAGGACAATGCCCCCTAAGGGCACTTTGGTCGTTTTGCCTCTATTTGGGCCTGGCAGGGCCGTGAAGTGATAGACTAACGGGATTTAGACTTAGAAAGTTGGTTTCGATTGGAATATGCCCACAATGACTTGAACATAAGTCTGGACGGAGTTTAGATTGCTGAGCGGTAAAAAATGGAGTGCTTGTAGCTGCCCCTCTTTTTCTGTCTTTGCTTGTCAAAGATAGAAAATGATAAAAGTAAGAGTCTCATGTTGACCGCGAGACAGTCGAAGGGACGGACATTGGAAATCTTTCGACAACAGGGGTTGGAAACGGATAGCGGGCCAAAAAGGCCTTCAAAAATGAGATTTGGCCAGAAAGGGGGCAAAGCTGCCCAGAATTGGACACTGGCACCATTAGCAGTGGCGCCTTTGGTAGAAAATGCCTAGTGCCTCTGCAAGTGGCGCCAGGCTTGGAGTTAAAACCAGAAAACTCTGGTTCGAATGCTTATAGAATTTTGGAGAGTTTTCGCAAATCTAAGAGGCATTGTGAGGAAGTTGACTTGGACATTGAAGGAGCACTTCTTGGAGACCACGGGTGATTGCCGGAAGGAGACCACGTCGCTGGAAAAGTCGTCGGAAGAGAAGATTTTGCCGGAGAACTTCAAAAAGTGAGTTTTCAAATTTTGTTGATTTTGATGTGTAGAACTTCGTTTGAATCACATGAATAGTGGAACTTGATGTTTTGATGTGTTTTGAACATGATGGTGATGTTGTTTTTGCATTTTGGTGCTTGTTTGATTGAATTTGAGTCATTAGATATGAATATGTAAAGGGGTTTTCTGCAGGAATAGGGGATTTGTTCCTACAGACTTGGGCATTAGGTTTCCTGGCCATATTTTTGTGCAAAGTGCCTTAGAAAAATGTGTTTAACAACCGTATGAAGTGTCGTGATTTTTTGAAAACTCAGTGATTTTTTGAAAAATAGAAAAATATTTAGAAAATTAGAAAAATTAAGAAAACTTGAGAGATTGATGAAATTTTTAAAGTTTGAAATTTGGAAAAATAGTGGAATATTTTAGAAAACATTTGAGGTGATTTTGAGAAATTTCAGGAAACTTTTGAGAACCATTGATTTATTTGAAAAATAAAACATGAGTTTTGAAAATTTTGAAAAATTCAAAAATGTGCGCGAGTGCGGTTGTTATGTGATTGTTATATTGGAAAGTGCACGTTTTGTATTTTGTGTTGATGTCATGGGTGTTGTAGAGGCCATTTTGAAACGGCATTCTGTCGAAATTTTTCAAAATTAGGGGAAGAGTTGGTTAAAGTTTTAGAAATAAAATCTTTTTGAAGGAAAAAGACAGAAAACCCTTGAAATTTGATTTGAAGTTGGAAAATCGAAATGTGCATGTAGGAAATTTGTTTTGCCTTATCATTCGAAGTCCTTTATTTGTTTTGTTTGTGTTAGTTGTTTATTTTATTTTACTGTTATTTAAACTGCATGGATAGTATGTTAACGTCTCTTACCTTGGCCTACCTTTTCAGGATGGTAGACGCTAGTGATGACAGTTCTGAGAGGAGGCACCGCTCGGGGAAGGCAGCTCGGACAGATTCTACTTGTGGCTCTAGTCGATCTAGAGGTAGTCGACGATCTACCGGACGATCTTCCTCCAGTCAGAGTGGGCAGGGGAGTAGGCTACCTGTTGACCCTTTTCCTTCGGTTGAGCAGGCTTTCGCAGAGGAGATTGGTGCCGAGGAGGAGGTACCGGGCCCTGGAGATCAGGTGACTTTAAGCACCCCATTTTTGACCGCTCGGCAGTCTACACTCCGCCCAGACTTGTTTTCAAGTCATTGTGGGCGTATTCCAATTGAAACCAACTTTCTAAAGTCCAAATTCCGTCTGTCCATCAATTCGCGAGCCTGTCAAGCCCAAATAGAGACAAAATGACCAAAATGCCCTTAGGGGCATTGTTCTTTCCAATTCCAATTCCAATCCCTCTCTCGAGACAGTTTATACCTCGAGACGGTTCCAACTCAGGCACGTCTTTTCAAAGACGGTAAGTCCCCTTTCCAATTCCTCTCTCGAGACAGTTTATTCCTCGAGACGGTTCCAATTCAGGCACGTCTATTCGAAGACGGTAAGTCCCCTTTCCAATCCCTCTCTTGAGACAGTTGATTCCTCGAGACGGTTCTAACTCAAGCACGTCTTTTTGAAGACGGTAAGTCCCCTTTCCAATCCCACTCTCGAGACAGTTTATTCCTCAAGACGGTTCCAACTAGGCTCGTCTTCTCGAAGACGATAAGACCCCTTTTCAATCAATCTCTCGAGACAGTTTATTCCTCGAGACAGTCCGAGTAGCGAAAATACTCGTAAATATCACAACCGTTAGAGTAGCGGAAATACTCACAAATAGGTCGATATAGGGAATTGCCAACAAACCCCTGTGTCACGATGGCCACCGTCAGAGTGGCAGAAACACTCAAAACCCAGGTCAACACCAGTGTCTGTTAGCCCACTTCGGTGAAAAATGACTAAACTACCCCTTGGACCTTTTTCGAGACTTTCCGGTCAAGGTGACCATTTTGCCCCTAGGCATCCGAATGCCTTGGGAACCACACTGGCTCTAGGTATCAAACCGGTAACCTCCCGAGAATACATCTTATAGTATTCTCAATCCTCTTCTACTTTTTCGGATCATTTCGAGTCAGTTTCGGCAAACCCGGTGCAAAATGACCGTTTTGCCCCTAGGGGCCGGTCGCCTTTTCTGACCATGCCGGCTCTGGGTATCAAATCGATAACTTCCTGAGATTACTTGTCATAGTATTCTCAATCTTCCATTACTTTTTCGGATCATTCCGACTCAGTTCCGGCCAACCCGGTATAAAATGACCGTTTTGCCCCTTGTGGGCCGGTCACCTTTTCCAACCACCCCGGCTTTGGGTTCAAACCGGCAACCTTTGGAAACATTCTGAATAATGTTTTCAAATTTCGAGTCTTCTTCCAGGACAGTCTGAGTCCGTCCCGGCAGCTTTCCAATCCGATTGACCTTTTTGCCCCTAAAGGCCCGGTCAACCCTTCCAACACGTTGTGTCCTCATTTTTCAAGTCAAATACCTCCGGTGCACTATTTTAAGTGTTCCTGCTCTTTTCTAGCCTTCCGGGCCATTCTCGGTCCCTTAAACCATTCCCAGACTTTCTGGAGTCACTCCCAGTGAAGCTAGGCTAAAAATTGCATAGTAGTCACTAGTACAGGCGCCCAAATCTAGTCAAAGATACGTTGCTTGCCGAGCTTAAATATTTCCTAAATGGCTGGCGCCACTAGTAGTGGCGCCAAGCCAAAAAATGGCATGGTGGCGCCAGTGTAAAGTTTGCCCTGGCGCCACTACAATAGGCTCCAGTGTTGTCCAACTTCTATAAATACAGAGCCTCTTCCAGCGTGAAGAGGATGCGCAAACTCAATCTAAAAATCATATAATTCGATATACAGAGCTCGAACAATCCCTAAACCCTAGTCTCCCTAGGTTTTCCAAACCCTAGCCACCATACACTAAACCCTAACCTCCTATACACTTATACACACCCTCATACACTCATACACTAACCTTCAACCTTTCTTCGAAGACTTGAGGAGTTGTAATCTGAAGTTTGAAGATTGAAGGTGGCTCTTGAAGGTTGAAGATGAAGATCAAAACGAAGACCGAAGAAAGCAAGGCGCACAAAATAAACAAGACACAAGGTAGGTTCTCCATTTAAATTTCCGCACTTCCCCCTCTCTCTTCTCTCTCCTAACCCACTTGGGTTCTCTTCTATTTTAATCCCCCATCTCTTTCCCCCTCTTTCTGTGCATGCTTAAAACAAGGGGACTCCCGATCCATGTGTAGGATTAGACTATTGGAGAGTTACCTTGTCGGGGGCTTTCTTCTAGTCTAACCAAAGACCACGTGGGTCCGGCCCCCTTGATTGTGTGGTGAAACCTTAACTTTGTATGTTCACGACCCCAAAATTGCATTGTGCATATCATGGTCTTGCATCTTCCAAAAATCGTTTTCAAAGTTAGTTTTCAAAATTGTTTTTAAACTTGTTTTCAAAATTGCATCAAAATCTCCTTTTTCAAAACATGTTTTCAATATCAAAATCTTAGGGTGATTCTAGCCTTTCCATGGCTAGGATTGCTTTAGGAAAGTGTTATATTTAAAGAGACCGGTATGGTCTATATTTTCAACTCCTTGTTTTCAAAACCACTTTCTTAAAGTGGTTCTAGCCTTTTTATGGCTAAAATCGCTTTAGGAAAGTGAGATGTTTTTACACTTTCTAAAAACTCTCTTTTCAAAAATCTCTTCCTAAAAATCTCTTTTTTAACATACTTCCTAAAACTCTCCTCTCCAAAGTTATTTTCAAAAATTCTCTCCATAAATTTACTTTTCAAAACTCTCTTTTTCAATTCCTTTTCAAAATCTTCTCCTCAAAATCCACTTTCTAAAAACGCTCCCTAAAAATCTTTCCAAAACTCTCTCCAACGATTTTCTACCAAAAATCTTTCTAAAAGCTTGCTTTCCAAAATCTTCCTTCTAAAAACCACCCTCTAGGATTTTCCTTTCAAAAAACACGTTTCCTAAAATACACTTTCCAAAAACTCCTCTCTAGGATTTTCTTTCAAAAACTTGTTTCCAAAAATGCACTTTCCAAAAACTCTTTAGAACCCAAATCAAGCCCTAGAACTCACAATTAGGAAACCCTAATTTTCTTTTCAAAAACATGATTTTCAAACTTTGCCCCAAACCTAGGTTTCCAAAACCTCTTGTTTTCTACGTTAAAACTATACATGTTTCCAAAACCTATTTTCTACGTCGAAACTATAGTTTTCCAAATTTAGGGTTTCCAAAACCTCCCTTTCCAAATCCTTGTTAAATTCAATCTTCCCTTTATGAAACCAAATCTAACCTTCCTTTTAGGAAACCAAATCCAATCTATCCGTTTAGGAAACTAGATCCAATCCTCCATTTTTGGAAACAAATCCAAACCTTTCCTAATTCAACTCCTTCCTAATTTCCTACCTTCCTAAACCATAAGTTTCCTAAACCTAAACTTCAAATCTTTCCTTAAGTTTCAAAATCCAAATCTTTCCTAAATTCAAATCCTTCCTAATCCTTCACTTTCCTAAATCTTAAGTTTCCAAAACTTGAATATAAAAATCTTTCCTAAATTTTAAAACTCAACTTTCAAATCTTTCCTAATTCAACCATTTCCTAATCCTACCCCTTTTAAAATCTTAACTTTCCAAATCTAGGTTTTCAAATCTTTCCTAAACTCAAACCTTTCTTAATTTCAAGATTTTCTAAAATTCTAAAACTTTTTAACTCTTAAACTTTCTAAATTTCAAATCTTTCCAAATTCAATGCTTTCTAAATTCAAAACTTTCTTAAGTTAAATCTTTCCTAATTTGCAAAACTTTTCAACTTTCAAAACTTTCCTAATTTCAAAACCTTTCCTAATTCAAAATCTTTCCTGAAATGACACTTTCCAATTTCTAAAACTTTCCTAAATTCGAAACTTTCCTAATTTGAAAACTTTCCTAATTTAGAAACTTTTCTAATCCGAAAACTTTTCAAAAATGAAACTTTCCTAATTCGAAACTTTCCTAAATCGGCCCTTTCCTAATTCAAACATTTCCTAAATCCAATCTTTCCTAATCTCCTAAACCTTCCAAGTCAAGTCAAATCTTTTCTTTCCTAGGTCTAGGTTTCTTAAACTTCCATCTTTCCAAAACAGGTTTAAATCTTTCTTCCAAATTCTACCTTCTCAAATCAACATCCAATCTCTTCAATTCTAAAATTCTAAATTCCAATTTTCAATATTCTATTCTAAGTTCAATCTCTCAATCTTCCAATCCAATTTCCAATTCAAACTCTTTCTTTCAAATCAACTCTTCTATTTTCTATTGGACTCTTGTCCGAGCTACGACTGACCTGATTCCTCCAAAAGAATACGTAGGCAACCCTCATGGGTGCGGTCACAATATTTTTCAAATTTCAAACTCCTCCATATTTTCCAAATTTCAAATTCTAAAATCTTTCCAAATCTCCAATTTATTTTCAAATTTCTAATTTCAAATTTCTATCTTTAAATCTCTACTTTCAATTTCCAAAACTTTTCAATTTCAAATCTATCCAATTTCGAATCTCTTTCAAATCAAATCAATTTCTTTTCAAATTTATCTCCAAATCTATTCTCCAATTCTCTCTTATGTTGCACTTACATCTCATGCATTATATCTTTTCAAACATTGTTTTTCTAAAGTGAATAGGGTTGAACATATGTTAATTGAAGACTCTCATAGGTGACTCTAGGGTAGATTGACATGTAGGTACCGAAAGAGCGGTGTAGGGTGATGGCTTAGTGCGTCTTCCCTATACGTAACCAACCTCCAAATCTAGATCACTGTTTTCGAAAGACCAAAAGGAGTTATTTTTCAAAAAGGGCTAAATGTTTTCCAAAGGTTGCCAAACAACCTATTTTCCTAAAAACCCTCTCTTGAGGTGATATTTTCAA
Organism: Euryodendron excelsum; assembly: GCA_033060915.1. NCBI lineage: Eukaryota > Viridiplantae > Streptophyta > Magnoliopsida > Ericales > Pentaphylacaceae > Euryodendron > Euryodendron excelsum. The sequence continues at coordinate 23,023,171 of CM065389.1, read as the reverse complement.
AAACCTTTTTCCAAAAACCCTAAGTGTAGTCTTCGGATTATTCTTAGTTCTTAGGTGACCTAACTCACCTTAATTAAGTTAGGTGGCAACTCCAATCTTTTTCTAAAAGCCCTTTATTCAAAATTAGATTTTCAATTCAAACCTAGTCGCACTCATTCTTTTAGGAGGGTGAGTTCTAACGAGAGAGTACAACATTTTTCCCGCTTGTGTATGTATTCCTCGAGTGCGAAAAATCTGGGCGCGACAGCTGGCGACTCCACTGGGGAAACTTAGAGGGTTAGGCTATAGTCATGTCTCTTTACCCTTCACCCATGTAGAGTCTTCAATTAAGTTGTTCAATCCTATTCACTTTAAATTTTCAAAACTAAATTTTCAACATTGTTTTCAAAAAACATTCATTTATTCATATTATCTTGTATTATGTTTGTCATCCACATACTAACACTTGCATCTTTGTTTTGTAGGTGCGCTTTTTGATTAAGTTTTATTAACTGCTATGCATGAGTGTGATGAACAGGATGAATGGGAGTTGTTAGGCTCTTTCCTCCACTTTTAAAAATCACACACACACTGCATGTGCACTTGCATTCTGCATACTTGCATTTTATCCTGATATGTCCTTTCTAGTTAGAAAGAGGGAACGGTATATTGGTTGTGGGCAAGATGCTGTGTCAGTTTCTTCGCCTACGGCCTCTTGATGGTTCCCCTGCTCGGATCACCAAACGATGATGGCACCACCTCGGGGAGTGGGCCTAGGTTTGAAGATCCGGGGACCGAGCCATTTTAGGACGCATTAGTCAACCCTCAACCTCATACTCATATAGACACCATGCATAGCCGAACCTCTGCCGGATTTAAGACACGAGCACCGTTTTCAAAACCATGGAGGAAAGGGCGACTGCTCTTACTTTCATTTATACCTGTCTATTCCTGCTGTTATATTGACTGTATTCATACTGTTATAATGCCTGTTTAACTGCTTATGCATACACTTTTACCTTGCTATTGCATTTTCTCACCTTATACTCTTCGTATACCCATGTTCATGCATTCAATATTCCATGTCAAGACAAGAGTTCCAAGTAACTCAAGTCACTGCATTCTCATGCATATGATCAACCCATTGAGAGTGACACCAAAGTCACTCTCTCTTGCATTAAACCTACCTAAACCCTAAGGGTTTCCACGTAACCCAAAGGACTCATAGCATGCATCTCAGTTCATTCCATAAGAGGGGCCCCAATCCCTCTATGCTCACAGAGATGGGGTTGCTAAGAAGACAAGGGGCAATCAATCAACAAGGTTTCTTAGCGACCTTCTCTACATCAAATCCAAGGAAGGCGAATCTGAAGACTCAAGAGTAGTTTAGGTTCTCCTTTTGTAAAAGTAGATAGGTGGAAGTCCAAAGGAAAATGTTCCCCTCCCCCTATTAAAATGTATTTCAATTCCTTTGTATCTTAAACCCAAAATTCAATGTACTTCTTTACTTTTAAGAATGAATGCATGGATGGCTGAAGGTTCCTACTTGACAGTAAGGTATTTGTATACAGGGGTAAACCCCCTGTCTCCAAAACTGAGCCAATACATCATGTTAGTTTTCCTCCTAAAGAAGAGCACCCTAGGACATGCATTGCATAAAGCTCTCTAAAAACCAAAAACTAACTTGGGACTTGTGTTTTTGTCTTTTTCTTTTTTCCTTTTTTATTTCTATTTACAGAAGTCACTTCACACTGAGTCAACATTGCTCCTAAGAAAGGGCAACATCCACCTAGGGATCCCATTATCACCCGGCAAAGAGCATCACTAATGGCTGGTAACCCTGAAGAATCCTCTCAAGTCTCTCGAGAGGAAGTCAACAAAATGAGGACTAAGATGGATGAGATGCTCAAACTAATTCAAACTCTGGCCATGAAGGATGTTACTACAGTCCCGTCATCATCTATAACCTCATCCAAAGACCTTGAACCCGCTAATCCAAGGGTCATGCTTCAGTCCGACAATGTTAGGAGGACTAAGGAAGACACCAAAGGGGTCAACACTGAAGAAGAAGAGACCATATTGCTCTCACCTGCCATAAAGAAGGCCTCTTTAGATCCTCTTAGCCTGAAAATCCAAGGATTAGAAGATTCGTTACGGAGTCTCCATGGCCACGATGCTTACGGATTCACTTCCTATGATGAACTCTGTTTCTTCCCTGACCATCCGAGACCTGCTAAGTTTAAAATGCCTGACTTCCAGAAGTACGACGGTACCGATAACTCCGTTGCTCATCTTCGCCTATACGCTGGAGCACTAAGTGGACATGGCAACGACCCGAAGCTCCTCATGCAGTTATTCCAACACAGCCTCACAGGGTCGGCTCTGCAATGGTTCGTCGTCTGGACTTAAGGAAGATCACAACCTGGATGGAGCTAGTCAATGCATTCAAAGCCCAATATCGTCACAACATCGACCTCACTTCCGATCGATGGTCCTTGATGACAATGAGCAAGGGTGAGAAGGAGAGATTTAAAGCATATGCCCTAAGATGGAGGGAGGCTGCTGCACAAGTGAATCCCTCGCTGGAGGAGAAGGAATATGTACAACTGTTTGTACATACTTTTCAGGGTATATTCTATGAGAAGCTCTGCACAAGTGTGGAAACAAGCTTCTCCGAGCTCATCATGCAGGGAGAGATGATAGAAAACGGCCTCAAGATAGGAAGAATAATAGATCCCTATGCCATGACTGGAGAAAATACCGCCAACATAGCTAAAAAGGTGGCTACTACAAGGGGCACGATCAGGAAGGAAAGTGAAGTGTCCGCTATTCTGCCTAGCCAACCACCCCAATACCGACCCTCGCTACAATCACCCCCAGTCCTACCCTTACCCACCTTGAGCATGCCTGCTTCAACCCCAAACTATGGTCCCCCTAGGGCACGACCCAACTTCAATAGACCTGCTCGATGTATCCATACCTTTGACGTCTTAGCTTGCACCCAAACTGAGGCTTACCATAGCCTTCTGAAGACCAACATCTTGAAACCCGTACCTGCTCGCTCGTTGCCAAGCCTTCTACCCCCAACCTTTAATGCTGCCCTTACATGTGAGTACCATTCAGGTGGCCAGGGGCATGACACCGAAAGCTGCTTTGCTCTCAAGCACAAGATCCAAGACCTGATCGATAACAAGACCATTGATCTGCAGCCGGTAAAACCTGCTCCTGCTCCCAATGTGACCACCAACCCTCTGCCAGATCACACCATCAATATGATACTAGTAGAAATGGAAGGTGAGGGAGAGTTTGACGAGCCCAAGGTCGAAGATTATGAGGACGATTGGGAGACTGAGGAAGAAGATGACTGGGAGGAGGATCTCCCATTATGCCCAATTTATTTTCATAATCCTAAGGAGGTGCCTGATGCTTCTGACTGGCCCATTGAGAAGCCGATGTTCCCGATAGATGAGATGACCAAGAACACGGCTGTTGATGGATGGGGCGCTGAATTTCTACACCCAAAATATGCTGCGGTGGGACGAAACTTACTAGAAAGCTCTTGGTCCACAACTGAGTATGAAGACATGAGCTGGGAGATAAAGGAGTCAAGAGAGCAGATGGAGTCGTTCGAGTTGGAAGGCGGTGAACTAGCCACCCTATTTACAGAAGAATCCGCTGCAAAGGAAAAGAAAGAGGCTGACAACTGCATCAATAATGCCAACATCTTTGGAGCCCTAGGAGAAACCTTTGCCTGTCTCGCCTTAGCCAAGGATCCGGATTGCGAATGGAGCATCGAAGATGTGGGAGTTATCCCAAGACCTTATTAAAGGGTTCCTTTCACAAGTGTACAAGAGAGGGGTGTTTTTACCCACTTTCTTTCTATCCCTTTCACTTTCTATCTTCAAATTAATGTTTGCATTTTCTTATTGTTTAAGAATTTTATGCTTTCAGTAAAAATAATAATAATAATCAAATGACAGTCTCTTATTCCATTGTTGTTGTCTTGTCTTCCTTGGGGAATAGTGACTACTTTCTACGTAAGGGACGTGGTTTATCTTATGAAATGATCCAACTTGAAGGGATGATAGCATGAGTTAACCACTCACCAAATAATTAGCTTCCCACAGAGAGAGAGTGAGAGGATAAGGATGAGTGAGGATACTACCCAAAGGCAGCACTTGTAAGACTCTGAGGCTAAGCGATGTGTGGCCAGTTTATCAAGTTGAAGAAGAGCCATCTTTCATTTCCCCACATATAAATAAAAAGAATAAATAACTAAATAAATGACCAAGTGTGCTCATATTCCCTTTGCTTAACCTCTAGTGCCTCGCGGAAAGCGAAAATTTTCCTTGTTAACCCCGATCCAAGAATGTCCTCCCCATACTAGGGCAAACAATAGTTGAGAACTCTAGGAGTGGTGTCCACCTCATCATGTTAGGATAGTGTTGAAAGCTCTACAGATCAAACAATCTAATTCAAAGTGAAGAGAGGCCCTCATTTCATTTTCCATACAGTCAAAAGTAACTCCTTGCCAAACCCGTTGAGCCATCTATCCTTTCCTCAAGAAAGCCCCAACCTAGGGATCACCGCCCATACTGGGTAGATTGAACTGTTAAGGAAAAGACCTAAGGGAAAAGGGTCGAAGAATTATTCATTTCATAAAGGAAAAGAAAGGACAAAGTAAAGGAAAAAGTTGCCAAGGGGCAAGAAGCAAAAAAAAAAAAAAAAAAAGGGGACCTTTATCTAAAGAAAGGCCTAAAGGAGCCATGATTGAGTCATCTTCAAAAGCATGATAAGAAGATCAAATGAGAAGAAAGTCATGTTTATCTTAAAAAGTATATAAAAAGGGTGAAAGGGCAAGGTCATTTTCACCCTATGAAGTATATGGTCAAAAGCAAGAAGGAAATTCAAAGGTGATCCTAGGTTATGAAGAAACCAAGTAGAAACGATAGGTTCAAGCCTTTACCCTTTCTTGCAAAACCTAGAAACTATGACCTACATTACAACCCTATTAAAGTCCCCTCTGATTGAAAACAGATTGCTTGATCTAAATGAGCTAGATATGTTGCCAAAGCTAAAGAAGGATGCTAATCCTACTGAAAAGTAGTCAAGGATGGTATGGATCTAAACTCTGTTGAAAACAACATTGAATTTGAGCCTGCATATCCCGTTGTTTCTAAAACCCCCATAACCTAGCCTACATTACGGTCCTAAACAAAGTCTCCTTAGATTGAAATGACTGGCCACTTATCGCTCTGCCAAAGGCCAGGTAAGCTATTGCTAAAACCCTGAGAGTCGAGAGTCTCAGTCCAATACCCCTATACACTAACCCTAAGATAGAGAGTTGGAGGCAATCAGGAGGTTGAGAAAGGTGTGAAGTGCTATCATCCAATCGAGGTAGAATCAAGTCAGAAGAGAGGCTAAATCCCTGAAGAGGAGGGAGTTACCATTCCCAAGACTACAAGTCTAACAGCACCCTGTGTCATTCTATTAACATATTTCTAACCTGTGCATATGTTAAAAAAAAAAAATCAGCATGAGCTTTGCACACATAGGATATAACTCCATGTAGAAATAAAAGTCATCAACATCAACTCATGTAATAGATATCTAACATCATCATACACCACATGCATCTGATCATATGCCTAGTTGTAAAAATCATCAATGTATCCGTCTATCCATGCATCTAAGTACCATAAATATCCATTTTTATACAAAATATCAAAGTAAAACTGTCTAACATAAATATAACTCAGGGACAGGGGGCAAAAGAGGATCAAAGTCTCCACAAGGGGCATCTATCACAGGTCGAAGTTGATATCATCTGGATCAAAATCCCCGAAACCCAGCATCGGAGGAGGGGGATAACTACTCGAAGCACCACCATCTTGCAGGGAAGATAGAACCGAAATCAGCTGCAAATAAAAGGAACTAAGCAACAGCAGAGCAATAAAAAGCAAAGAGAGAATAACTTACCCCCCTGTAAGCACCCCATTTTTGACCGCTCAGCAGTCTACACTTCGTCCAGACTTGTTTTCAAGTCATTGTGGGCATATTCCTATCGAAACCATTTCTCTAGGTCCAAATTTTGTCTTTCCATCGCTTCGCGGGCTTGTCAGGCCCAAATAGAGGCAAAATGACCAAAATTCCCTTAGAGGCATTGTCCTTTTCTTTCCGATTCCCATCCCACTCTTGAGACAGTTTATTCCTCGAGACGGTTCCAATTCAAGCACGTCTCTTCGAAGACCGTAAGACCCCTTTCCAATCCCACTCTCGAGACAGTTTATTCCTCGAGACGGTTCCAATTCAGGCACGTCTCTTCGGAGACCATAAGACCCCTTTCCAATCTCACTCTCGAGACAGTTTATTCCTCGAGACGGTTCCAACCCAGGCACGTCTCTTCGGAGATGATAAGACCCCTTTCTAATCCCACTCTCGAGACAGTTTATTCCTCGAGACGGTTCCAACTCAGGCACGTCTCTTCGGAGATGGTAAGACCCCTTTCCAATCCCTCTCTCGAGACAGTTTATTCCTCGAGACGGTTCCAACTCAGGCACGTCTCTTCGGAGACGATAAGACCCCTTTCCAATCCCTCTCTCGAGACAGTTTATTCCTCGAGACGGTTCCAACTCAGGCACGTCTCTTCGGAGACGGTAAGACCCCTTTCTAATCCCACTCTCAAGACAGTTTATTCCTCGAGACGATTCCAACTCAGGCACGTCTCTTCGGAGACGGTAAGGCCCCTTTCCAATCCCTCTCTCGAGATAGTTTATTCCTCGAGACGGTTCCAACTCAGGCACGTCTCTTCGGAGATGGTAAGACCCCTTTCCAATCCCACTCTTGAGACAGCTTATTCCTCGAGACGGTTCCAACTCAGGCACGTCTCTTCGGAGATGGTAACACCCCTTTCCAATCCCACTCTTGAGACAGCTTATTCCTCGAGACGGTTCCAATCCAGGCACGTCTCTTCGGAGACGATAAGTCCCCTTTCCAATCCCACTCTCGAGACAGTTTATTCCTCGAGGCGGTTCCAATTCAGGCACGTCTCTTCGGAGACGATAAGTCCCCTTTCCAATCCCTCTCTCGAGACAGTTTATTCCTCGAGACGGTCCGAGTAGCGAAACTACTCACAAAACCGTTAGAGTAGCGAAAATACTCACAAATAGGTCGATATAGGGAATTGGCAACAGACCCCTGTGTCACGACGACCGTCGTTAGAGTGGCGGAAACACTCAAAACCCAGGTCAACACCAGTGTCTGTTAACCCATTTTGGTGAAAAATGACCAAACTGTCCTATGGACCTTTTTCGAGACTTTCTGGTCAAGATGACCATTTTGCCCCTAGGCGTCCGAATGCCCCACACCGGCTCTGGGTATCAAACCGGTAACCCTATGAGACTGCTTTTTATAGTATTCTCAACCTTCCTTTATCTTTCCGGATATTTCCGAGTCAGTTCCAGCCAACCCGGTACAAAATGACCGTTTTGCCCCTGGTGGGCCAGTCTCCTTTTCCGACCACACCGGCTCTGGGTATCAAACCGGTAACCTCCTGAGACTACTTTTTATAGTGTTCTCAACCTCCCCTTACCTTTTCGGATCATTCCGAGTCAGTTCCGGCTAACCCAGTGCGGAATGACCATTTTGCCCCTGGTGGGCCGGTCTCCTTTTCCGACCACGCCGGCTCTGGAAATCAAACCGGAAACCTCTGGGAACATTCTAAATAATGTTTCCAGATCTCAAGTCTTCGTTCGGGACAGTCCGAGTTCGCCCCGGCAGCTTCCCGGTCTGATTGACTGTTTTGCCCCCTAAGGGCCCAGTTAACCTTTCCGACACATCTTATCCTCACTTTTCAAGTCAAATACCTCTAAGACACTATTTTAAGTGTTCCTACTCCTTTCCGGCCTTCCGGGTCATTCCCGGCTCCTTCAAATCATTCCCGGACTTTCCAAAGTCACTCCTAGTGAAGCCAGGCTAAAAATTGCATGGTAGTCACTAGTACAGGCACCCAAATCTAGTCAAAGATACGTTGCTTGCCGACCTTAAATGTTTCCTAAGTGGCTGGCGCCACTGGTAGTGGCACCAATCCAAAAATTGGCCTGGAGTGGCGCCAGTGTAAACTTTAGCCTGGCGCCACTTGTCGCGCCCAGATTTTTCGCACTCGAGGAATACTCACACAAGCGGGAAAAATGTTGTTCTCTCTCGTTAGAACTCACCCTCCTAAAAGAATGAGTGCGACTAGGTTTGAATTGAAAAACTGGTTTGAATAAAGGGCTTTTGAAAAAGACTGGGAGTCGCCACCTAACTTGATTAAGGTGAGTTAGGTCACCTAAAAACTAAGAGTAATCTGAAGACTACACTTAGGGTTTTTGGAAAACGTTTTGAAAATATCTCCTCAAGAGAGGGTTTTTTAAGAAAACAGGTTGTTTGGCAACCTTTGGAAAACATTTAGCCCTTTTTAGAAAAATAACTCCATTTTGGTCTTTGAAAACAGTGATCTAGGTTCGGAGGTTGGTTACGTGTAGGGAAGATGCACTAAGCTATCACCCTACCCCGCCCTTTCGGTACCTACATGTCAATCTACCCTAGATTCACCTATGAGAGTCTTTAACTAACTATTAGCCAATTCTATCCACTTTAGAAATACAATGCTTGAAAAGAAACTAACATGATGCATGATATGCAAGTGCAAGTTAAGAGAATTGAAAAATAGATTTGAAAAGAGATTGACTTGAAATTGATTTGATTTGAAAATTGATTTGAAGAGATGGAATTGAAATTGGAAAGTTTGAAAATTGAAAGTAGAAATTTGAAAATAGAAATTTTGAAAGTAGATGGGAATTTGAGATTTGAAAAGATTTTGAAAACCACACCAATAAGGGTGGAATTGAAAGTTTGAAAAGTATTGTGACCGCACCTATGAAGGTTGCCTACGTATCCCTTTGGAGGAATTAGGTCAGTCATAGTTCGAACAAGAGTCCGATTGAAAATAGAAGGTTTGATTTGAAAAGAGATTGAATTGAAAATTGAATTTGACTTGAAATTAGAAGAGGAGATTAAAAATTGAAATTGAGAAGATTAGACTTTGATTTGAAAAGATAGATTTGGACTTGTTTTGAAAAAGAGAAAGTTTAAGAAAACCTAGACTTAGGAAAGAGAAGATTCTTAGGAAAGATTTGACTCGGCTTGGAAGATTTGGAAAGATATGAATTTTAGGAGATGTTTGAATTAGGAAAGGTCCGATTTAGGAAAGTTTTGAGTTAAGAAAGTTTCATTTTTGGAAAGTTTTCAAATTAGGAAAGTTTTGAATTTAGGAAAGTTTTAGGTTTAGGAAAGTTTTGAATTTAAGAAAATTCAGAAATTGAAAAGTTTTGAAAATTGAAAAGTTTCGTTCTAGGAAAGGTTTGAAAAAGGAAAGTTTTCAATTTAGGAAATGTTTGAATTAAGAAAGTTTTGAGTTTAGAAAAGCCTTAGATTTGGAAAGATGTTGAAGTTTTGGAAAGTTTAGAGTTTACAAAGATTTGGGTTTAGAAAGATTTAACTTAAGAAAGTTTTGAATTTAGGAAGCTTAGAATTTTAGAAAGATTTGAAATTTAGAAAGTTTAGGATTTAAAAAGTTTTAGAGTTTGAATTTTAGAAAGTCTTGAAATTAGGAAAGGCTTGAGTTTAGGAAAGGTTTGAAAACTTAGGTTTAAGAAGTTAAGATTTGAAAAGAGGGTAGAATTAGAAAAGGGTTGAATTAGGAAAGATTTGAAAGTTGAGTTTTAAAATTTAGGAAAGATTTTTATGTTCAAGTTTTAGAAACTTAAGATTTAGGAAAGTGAAAGTTTAGGAAGGATTTGAATTAAGAAAGAGTTGGATTTTAAAATTTAAGGAAAGATTTAGAGTTTAGGTTTAGGAAACTTATGGTTTAGGAAAGTATTGAATTAAGAAAAGTTTAGATTAGGAAGGGATTGGATTTGGTTTCTAAAAGAAAAGATTTGATTTTTGTTTCCAAAAACGGAGGACGGGATCTAGTTTCCTAAATGGGGATATTTGATTCGATTTCCTAAAGGGAAAATAGGATTTCGCAAGGATTTGGAAAAGGAGATTCTAGAAACCCTAGATTTGAAAAATTATAGTTTTGATGTAGAAAAGAGGTTTTGGAAACATGTATAGTTTTGATGTAGAAAACAAGAGGTTTTGGAAACCTAGGTTTGGGGCAAAGTTTGAAAATCATGTTTTTCGAAAGAAAATTAGAGTTTCCTAGTTGTGGGCTCTAAGGCTTGACTTGGGCTCTAAGAAAAGAGTTTTTGGAAAGTGCGTTTTTGGAAACGAAAGTTTTCTAGAAGGGAATCCTAGGGAGGAGTTTCTAGAGGGAAGAGTTTTTGGAAAGCAAATTTGAAGAGAGTTTTGGAAAAAGATTTTAAAGAGAAAGAGTTTTGAAAAGTGTGTTTTTAGAAACGAAGATTTTAGAAGGAAAATCCTAGAGGGGAATTTCTAGAAGGGAGATTTTGGAAAGAGAGTTTTTGAAAAGATTTTTGGGGAGCGTTTTTAGAAAGTGAATTTTGGGGAGAGGAAGTTTTGGAAAGGAGTTGGAAAAGGGGGTTTTGAAAAAATAGATTTTGGAGGGGAGTTTTTGAAAACAATTTTGGAGAGGAGAGTTTTAGGAAAGTATGTTGAAAAAGAGATTTTTAGGAAGAGATTTTTGAAGAGAGAGTTTTTTGAAAAGTATGAAAACGTCTCACTTTCCTAAAGCGATTCTAGCCATAAGAGGGCTAGAAACACTTTAAGAAAGTGGTTTTGGAAAACAATAAGATTTGAAAATATAGACCAAAAAGGTCACTTTTAATGTAACACTTTCCTAAAGCAACCCTAGCCATGGAAAGGCTAGAATCACCTTAGAATTGTGGTTTTGAAAACATATTTTTGAAAAAGAGATTTTGATGCAATTTTGAAAACAAGTTTGAAAACGATTTGAAAAACAACTTTGAAAACGGTTTTTGGAAGATGCAAGACTATGATATGCACAATGCAATTTGGGGTCGTGAACATACAAGGTTAAGGCTTCACCACATAATCAAGGGGGCCGGACTCACGTGGTCTTTGGTTAGACTAGAAGAAAGCCCCCGACACGGTGACTCTCCAATAGTCCAATCCTACACATAGACCGGGAATCCCCTTGTTTCAAGCATGCAAAGAAAGGGGGGGAAAGAGATATGGGATTAAAATAGAGAAAACCCAAGTAGGTTGGAGAGAGAAGAGAGAAGGGGGGAAGTACAGAAAATTAAAGAGAAAGCCTACCGTATGTCTTCTTTATTTTGCGCGCCGCGCTGTCTTCGGTCTTCGGTCTTTGTCTTGATCTTCACCTTCAGCCTTCAAGAGTTGTCTTCAAGCTTTGGATGGCAGCTCTTCAAGTCTTCAAAGGATGGTTGAAGGTTAGTGTATGAGTGTATGGAAGAGTGTATGAGTGTATAAGAGGCTAGGGTTTGTGTATAGTGGCTAGGGTTTGGGAAAACCTAGGGAGGCTAGGGTTTTGGAGGTGCTCGAGCTCTGTATATCGAAGTATAGGATTTTTAGGTTAAGTTTGCAGACCCCTTTCACGTTGAATGAGGCTCTGTATTTATAGAGGGAGGACAAACCTGGCGCCTGTTGCAGTGGCGCCAGGCCATTTTCTGGCTTGGCGCCACTAGTAGTGGCGCCAGCCAATTAGGAAAGATTTAAGGTCGGCAAGCAACGTATCTTTGACTAGATTTGGGCGCCTGTACTAGTGACTACTGTAAGCACCCCATTTTTGACCGCTCGGCAGTCTACACTCCGTCCAGACTTGTTTTCAAGTCATTGTGGACATATTCTAATCACAATTAATCCTCTAGGTTCAAATTTCGTCTTTCCATTGCTTCGCGGGCCCTTTAGGCCCAAATAGAGGCAAAATGACCAAAATGCCCTTAGGGGCATTGTCCTTTCTTATTCCAATTCCAATCCCTCTCTCGAGACAGTTTATTCCTCAAGACAGTCCGAGTAGCAAAACTACTCATAAAACTATCAGAGTGGCGGAAACACTCACAAAACCGTCAGAGTGGCGGAAACACTCACAAAGCCGTTAGAGTGGCGGAAACACTCAAAACCCAGACACGTCTCTTTGGAGTCGGTAAGACCCCTTTCCAATCCCTCTCTCGAGACAGTTTATTCCTCGAGACGGCTCCAATCCAGGCACGTCTCTTCGGAGACGGTAAGACCCCTTTCTAATCCCTCTCTCGAGACAGTTTATTCCTCGGGACGGTCTGAGTAGCAAAACTACTCACACAATCGTTAGAGTAGCGGAAATACTCACAGAACCGTTAGAGTAGCGGAAATACTCAACTGTTAGAGTAGCGAAAATACTCACAAAACTGTTAGAGTAGCGGAAATACTCACAAAGCCGTTAGAGTAGCGGAAATACTCACAAATCATCAACCCCGTCCGAGTAGCGGAAGTACTCTCAAATTGTTAACCCCGTCCGAGTAGCGGAAATACTCAACCCCGTCCGAGTAACGGAAATACTCAACCCCGTCCGAGTGGCGGAAACACTCAAAACCTAGGTCAATACCCATGTTTGTTAGCTCACTTCGGTGAAAAATGACCAGACTACCCTTAGGACCTTTTTCGAGACTTTTCGATCAAGATGACCATTTTGCCCCTAGGCATCCGAATGCCCCGGGAACCATACCGGCTCTGGGTATCAAACCGGTAATGTCCCGAGAATACTTTTTATAGTGTTCTCGACCTTCCTTTACCTTTCTGGACCATTCCGAGTCAGTTCCGGCAAACCCGGTACAAAATGACCGTTTTGCCCCTGGTGGGCCGGTCTCCATTTCCGACCACGCCGGCCCTGGGAATCAAACCGGCAACCTCTGGAAACATTCTAAATAATGTTTCCAGATCCCAAGTCTTTTTTCGGGACAATCCGGGTTCGCCCCGGCAGTTTCCTAGTCCGATTGACGGTTTTGCCCCTAAAGGCCCGGTCAACCTTTCCAACTCACCTTATCTTCATTTTTCAAGTGAAATACCTCCAGGACACTATTTTGAGTATTCCTGCTTCTTTTCGGCCTTCCGGGTCATTCCCGGCTCCTTCAAATCATTCCCGAACTTTCCGGAGTCACTCCCAGTGAAGGCAGGCTAAAAATTGCATGGTAGTCACTAGTACAGGTGCCCAAATCTAGTCAAAGATACGTTGCTTGCCGACCTTAATTGTTTCCTAAATGGTTGGTGCCACTACAAGCCAAAAAATGGCCTGGCGCCACTACTAGTAGCGCCAGTGTATAATTTGGCCTGGCGTCACTGCAACAGGCGCCAGGTTTGTCTTCCCTCTATAAATACAGAGCCTCATTCAACGTGAAAGGGGTCTGCAAACTTAACCTAAAAATCCTATATTTCGATATACAGAGCTCGAGCACCTCCAAAACCCTAGCCTCCCTAGGTTCTCCCAAACCCTAGCCACTATACACAAACCCTAGCCTCCTATACACTCATACACTCCCCTATACACTCATACACTAGCCTTCAACCACTCTCTCAAGACTTGAAGAGCAGCCATCCAAAGATTGAAGACAATCCTTGAAGACTGAAGGTGAAGATCAAGATCGAAGACCGAAGATCGAAGACTGCACGGCGCGCAAAATAAACAAGAAACAAGGTAGGCTTTCTCTTTAATTTTCTGCACTTCCCCCCTCTCTCTTCTCTCTCCAACCCACTTGCGTTTTCTCTATTTTAATCCCCCATTTCTTTCCCCCCCTTTCTTTGCATGCTTGAAACAAGGGGATTCCCGGTCCATGTGTAGGATTGGACTATGAGAGAGTCACCGTGTCGGGGGCTTTCTTCTAGTCTAACCAAAGACCACGTGGGTCCGGCCCCCTTGATTATGTGGTGAAGCCTTAGCCTTGTATGTTCACGACCCCCAAATTGCATTGTGCTTATCATAGTCTTGTATCTTCCAAAAACCGTTTTCAAAGTTGTTTTTCAAAACGTTTTTAAACTTGTTTTCAAAAGTGCATCCAAATCTCTCTTTCAAAAACTTGTTTTCAAAACCACAATTCTAGGGTGATTGTAGCCTTTCCATGGCTAGGGTTGCTTTAGGAAAGTGTTATATTAAAAGTGGCCTTTTGGTCTATATTTTCAAACCTTGTTTTCAAAACCACTTTCTTAAAGTGGTTCTAGTTCTCTTATGGTTAGAATCGCTTTAGGAAAGTGAGACGTTTTCATACTTTCCAAAACTCTCTCTTCAAAAATCTCTTCCTAAAATCTCTTTTCCAACTCCTCTCCAAAATCTTTTCCTCAAAATTCACTTTCTAAAAACACTCCCTAGATTCACCTTCCTAAAAACTCTCTTCAAAAACCTTTCTAAAAAATTCTCTTCCCAAAATCTTCCTTCTAGAAATTTCCTCTCTAGGATTTCCTTCTAAAATCTTTGTTTCTAAAAACACACTTTCCAAAAACTCCTCCATAGGATTCCCTTCTAGAAAACCTTCGTTTCCAAAAACGCATTTTCCAAAAAACTCTTTTCTTAAAGCCCAAATCAAGCCTTAGAAACCACGATTAGGAAACCCTAGTTTTCTTTCCAAAAACATGATTTTCAAACTTTGCCCTAAATCTAGGTTTCCAAACTCTTTTGTTTTCTACATCCAAACTATACATGTTTCCAAAACCTTTTTTCTACGTCAAAACAACAATTTTCCAAATTTAGGGTTTCTAGAATCTCCCTTTCCAAATCCTTGCCAAATCAAATCTTCCCTTTAGGAAACCAAATCCTACCTTTCCTTTAGGAAACCAAATCAAATCCCCCCGTTTAGGAAACTAGATCCCGTCCTCCGTTTTTGGAAACAAAATCCAACCTTTCTCTTTTAGAAACCAAATCCAATCCCTTCTTAATCCAAACCTTTCCTAATTCAATTCCTTCCTAGACCATAAGTTTCCTAAACCTAAACTTTAAACCTTTCCTTAAATTTCAAAATCCAACTCTTTCCTAATTCAAATCCTTCCTAAACTTCTACTTTCCTAAATCTTAAGTTTCCAAAACTTGAACGTAAAAATTTTTCCTAAACTTTAAAAGTCAACTTTCCAATCTTTCCTAATTCTACCCCTTTCCAAAATCTTTTTCAAATCCAAGCTTTCAAATCTTTCCTAAACTCAAACTTTTCCTAATCTTAAGATTTTCTAAAACTCTAAAACTTCCTAAATCTTAAACTTTCTAAATATCAAATCTTTCCAAATTCAAAACTTTCTAAATTTGAAACCTTCTTAAGTTAAATCTTTCTAAACCTAAAAACTTTCTAAATTCTAAACTTTCTTAAACTTCAAATCTTTCCAAATCTAAGACTTTTTTTTCAACTCGAGACTTTCTTAATTCAAACATTTCCTAAATTGAAAACTTTCCTTTTTCAAACCTTTCCCAAAACAAAACTTTCTTATTTTCAAAACTTCCTTGTTTTCAAAACTTTCCAAAATCAAAACTTCCCTTTTTCAAACATTTCTAAATTCGAAACTCTCCTAATTTGAAAACTTTCCTCATTTCAAAACTTTCAAAAAATAAAACTTTCCTAATTCAGAACTTTCCTAATTTGAAACTTCCCTAATTCGAACCTTTCCTAAATCCAATCTTTCTTAATCTCAAGTCTTCCCTAGGTCTCCTACCTTTCCTAAGTCTAGGTTTCCTAAACTTCCATCTTTCCTAAAACCAAATCTTTCCAAAACCTATCTTTCCAAAGCAAGTCCAATTGTTTCAATTTCAATCTCAAATATCTTCTTCCAATTTCAAATCAAAATTCAATTTCCTTCTTCAATCCAACCTTCTATCAGACTCTTGTCCAAACTACGACTGACCTGATTCCCTCAAAGGGATACGTAGGCAACCTTCATAGGTGCGGTCACAACATTTTTCAAACTTTCAATTCCACCCTTATGGGTGCGGTTTCCAAAATCTTTTCAAATCTCAAACTCCAATCTATTTTCAAAATTCCAAAATTTCTATTTTCAAACTTCTACTTCCAATTTTCAAACTTTCCAATTTCAATTCTATTTCTTCAAATCTATTTTCAAATCAAATCAATTTCTATTTTCCAATTCTTTCATCTTGCACTTGCATTTCATGCATCATGCTGAATTAGTTTTCAAACATTGTTTTTCAAAGTGAATAGGGTTGAACATCTGTTAATTAAAGACTCTCATAGGTGAATCTAGGGTAGATTGACATGTAGGTACCGAAAGGGCGGGGTAGGGTGATAGCTTAGTGCGTCTTCCCTACACGTAACCAACCTCCGAACTTAGAATCACTGATTTCGAAAGACCAAAAGGAGTTATTTTTCTAAAAAAGGGCTAAATGTTTTCCAAAGGTTGCCAAACAACCTGTTTTCTTAAAAACCCTCTCTCGAGGAGATATTTCAAATTGTTTTCTAAAAACCCTAAGTGTAGTCTTCGGATTATTCTTAGTTTTTAGGTGACCTAACTCACCTTAATCAAGTTAGGTGGCGACTCCGAATCTTTTTCAAAAGCCCTTTATTTAAACCTGTTTTCAATTCAAACCTAGTCGCACTCATTCTTTTAGGAGGGTGAGTTCTAACGAGAGAGTACAGCATTTTTCCCACTTGTGTGAGTATTCCTTGAGTGCGAAAAATCTGGGCGCGACAACTACCATGCAACTTTTAGCCTAGCTTCACTAGGAGTGACTCTGGAAAGTTCGGGAATGATTTGAAGGAGCCGGGAATGACCCGGAAGGCTAGAAAGGAGCATGAACACTTAAAATAGTGTCCTGGAGGTATTTGACTTGAAAAATGAAGATAAGATGAGTCGAAAAGGTTAAACGGGTCTTTAGGGGCAAAACGGTCAATCGAACTGAAAAACCGCCGGGACAGACTCGGACTGTCCCGGAAAAAGACTTGGGATCTGGAAACATTATTCAGAATGTTCCCAGAGGTTGCCGGTTTGATTCCCAGAGCTGGCATGGTCGGAAAAGGAGACCGGCCCACTAGGGGTAAAACGGTCATTTTGTATCGGGTTTGCCGGAACTGACTCGGAATGGTCTGGAAAGGTAAGGGGAGGTTGAAAACACTATAAAAAGTATTCTCGGGACATTACCGGTTTGATACCCAGAGCCGGTGTGGTCGAAGAAGGAGACCGGCCCTCTAGGGGCAAAACAGTCATTTTGTACCGAGTTGGCCGGAACTGACTCGGAATGATCCCGAAAGGTAAAGGAAGGTTGAGAACACTATAAAAAGTAGTCTCAGGAGGTTACCGGTTTGATACCTAGAGTCGGTGTGGTTCCTGGGGCATTCGAATGCTTAGGGGCAAAATGGTCATCTTGACCGGAGAGTCTCGGAAAAGGTCCTAAGGGTAGTTTGGTCATTTTTCACCGAAGTGAGCTAATAGACACCGGTGTTGACCTAGGTTTTGAGTGTTTCCGCCACTCTAACGGTGTGAGTATTTCCGCTACTTGGACGGGGTTGAATATTTCCACTACTCGGACGGGACTGATGATTTGGGAGTATTTCCGCTACTCGGACGGGGTTGATGATTTGGGAGTATTTCCGCTACTCGGACGGGGTTGATGATTTGGGAGTATTTTTGCTACTCGGACGGGGTTGATGATTTGTGAGTATTTCCGCTACTCCAACGGTTTTGTGAGTAGTTTTGCTACTCGGACCGTCTCGAGGAATAAACTGTCTCGAGAGAGGGATTGGAAAGGGGTCTTACCGTCTTCGAAGAGACGTGCCTGGATTGGGACCGTCCCGAGGAATAAATTGTCTCGAGAGAGGGATTGGAAAGGGGTCTTACCGTCTCCGAAGAGACGTGCCTGGATTGGAACCGTCTCGACGAATAAACTGTCTCGAGAGAGGGATTGGAAAGGGGTCTTACCGTCTCTGAGGAGACGTGCCTGGATTTTGAGTGTTTCTGCCACTCTAACGGTTTCGTGAGTACTTCCGCTACTCTAACGGTTTTGTGAGTATTTCCGCTACTCTAACGGTTTTGTGAGTAGTTTTGCTACTCGGACCGTCTCGAGGAATAAACTGTCTCGAGAGAGGGATTGGAATTAGAATAAGAAAGGACAATGCCCCTAAGGGCATTTTGGTCATTTTGCCTCTATTTGGGCCTGACAGGCCCACAAAGCAATGGAAAGACGAAATTTGGACCTAGAGAAATGGTTTCGATTGAAATATGCCCACAATGACTTGAAAACAAGTCTGGACGGAGTGTAGACTGTTAAGCGGTAAAAAATGGGGTGCTTACACCACTGCAACAGGCGCCAGTGTATTCCTCCCTCTATAAATACAGAGCCTCGTTCAACGTGGAGGGGATCCGCAAACTGAACCTAAAATTCATATAATTCGATATACAGAGCTCGAGTACCTCAAAAACCCTAGCCACCTTAGGTTTTCCAAACCCTAGCCACCCTACACAAACCCTAGCCTCCTATACACTCATACACACCCCCATACATTCATACACTAGCCTTCAACCCTCCTTCAAAGACTTGAAGAGCTACCATCTAAAGCTTGAAGACAACTCTTGAAGATTGAAGATAAAGATCAAGACAAAGATCGAAGACCGAAGACTGCACGGCGCGTAAAATAAACAAGAGACATACGGTAGGCTCCCTATTTAAATTTTCGCACTTCCCCCCTCTCTCTTCTCTCTCCTAACCCACTTGGGTTTCCTCTATTTTAATCCCCCATCTCTTTCCAGCCCTTTCTTTGCATGCTTGAAACAAGGAGATTCTCGGTCCATGGTAGGATTGGGCTATTGGAGAGTCACCGTGTCGGGGGTTTTCTTCTAGTCTAACCAAAGACCACGTGGGTCCGGCCCCCTTGATTATGTGGTGAAGCCTTAGCCTTGTATGCTCACGACCCCAAATTGCATTGTGCATATCATAGTCTTGCATCTTCCAAAATCCGTTTTCAAAGTTGTTTTCAAAATCGTTTTCAAACTTGTTTTCAAAATTGCATCAAAATCTCTTTTTCAAAAACTTGTTTTCAAAACCACAATTCTAGAGTGATTCTAGCCTTTCCATGGCTAGGGTTGCTTTAGGAAAGTGTTACATTAAAAGTGACCTTTTTGGTCTATATTTTCAAATCTTATTGTTTTCCAAAACCACTTTCTTAAAGTGGTTCTAGCCCTCTTATGGTTAGAATCGCTTTAGGAAAGTGAGACGTTTTCATACTTTCCAAAACTCTCTCTATTCAAAAATCTCTTCCTAAAAATCTCTTTTTCAACATACTTTCTTAAACTCTCCTCTTCAAAATTGTTTTCAAAAACTCCTTTCCAAAATATATTTTTCAAAACTCTCTTTTTCAACTCGTCTCCAAAATCTTTTCCTCAAAATTCACTTTCTAAAAACACTCAATAGATTCACCTTCCTAAAAACTCTCTCCAAAAACCTTTCTAAAAAACTCTTTTTCCAAAATCTTCCTTCTAGAAATTTCCTCTCTAGGATTTTTCTTCTAAAATCTACGTTTCTAAAAATACACTTTCCAAAACCCCTTCTCTTTAAAATCTTTTTCCAAAAACTCCCTCTTCAAATTCACTCTCCAAAAATTCCTCCCTAGGATTCCCTTCTAGAAAAGCCTTCGTTTCCCAAAAACGCACTTTCCAAAAACTCTTTCCTTAGAGCCCAAGTCAAGCCTTAGAGCCCACAATTAGGAAACCCTAATTTTTTTTCTAAAAACATGATTTTCAAACTTTGCCCCAAACCTAAGTTTCCAAAATCTCTTGTTTTCACATCCAAACTATACATGTTTTCAAAACCTCTTTTCTACGTCAAAACTATAGTCTTCCCAAAACTAGGATTTCCAAAACTCCATCTTTCCAAATTCATGCCAAATCCAATCTCTCCTTTAGGAAGCCAAATCCAATCTCCCCTTTAAGAAACTAGATCCTCTCCTCTGTTTTTTGAAACAAAATCAAAACATCTCTTTTTAGAAACAAAATCCAATCCCTTGTTTTAGGAAATAGGAATCTCAATCCTTCCAAACCCAAATCTTTCCTAATTGAACTCCTTCCTAATCTAGTACCTTCCTAAACCAAAAGTTTCCTAAGCCTAAATTTTCAAATCTTTCCTTAAACATTAAGCTTCTAAATTTTTCCTAATTCAACCCTTTCCTAGTTCCATCCCTTTTCCAAATCTTAACTTTCCAAATTCAATTCTTCAAATCTTTCTTAAATTCAAACCTTTACTAATTTTAAGAATTTCTAAAACTCAAACTTTGAACCTTTCTAAAATTCTAAACTTCCCTAAACTTCAAATCTTTTCAAATCTAAAATTTTCTAAATTCAAAACTTTCCAACTTTCAAAACTCTCTAATTTCAAAACATTCTAAATTCAGAACTTTCTAATTTCAATACTTTCTTAAAACAAAACCTACCCTAATTTCAAAACATTTCCTAATTTCAAAACTTTCTTAAAACGAAATGTTTCCTATTTCAATACTTTCTTAATCCAACACTTTCCTATTTTGAAACTTTCCTAAATCGGACCTTTCCCAATTCGAACCCTTCCTAAATCCAATCTTTCCTAATCTTCCAAGTCCAACATTCAAGTCAAATCTTTCCTAAACCTCGAGTCTTTCCTAAATCCGATCTTCCTAAGTCTAGGTTTCCTAAACCTCAATCTTTCCAAATCAATTTCCATCATTCAATTCCAATTTCCAATTTCCAATTTCCAATCTTCTAAGTTCAAATCAAACTCTTTTTCAAATCAAATCTTCTATTTTCTATTGGACTTTTGTCCGAACTACGACTGACCTGATTCCTCAAAAAGGATACATAAGCAACCTTCATAGGTGCGGTCACAACACTTTTCAAACTTTCAATTCCACTCTCATGGGTGCGGTTGCAACATTTTTCAAATCTCAAATTCTAATCTATTTTCAAAATTCCAATTTTAAATTTTTATTTCCAAATTTCTATTTCCAACTTTTCAAACTTTTCAATTTCAATTCCATCTCTTCAAATCTATTTTCAAATCAAATCAATTTCAAATCAATCTTTTTTCTAAATCTATTTTTCAATTCTCTTTTCTTGCACTTGCATATCATGCATCATGATAATTTATAAACATTGTTTTCCAAAGTGGATAGGATTGGCCAATAGTTAGTTGAAGACTCTCATAGGTGAATCTAGGGTAGATTGACATGTAGGTACTGAAAGGGTGGGGTAGGGTGATAGCTAGGTGCGTCTTCCCTACACGTAACCAACCTCCGAACCTAGATCACTAATTTCAAAGACCAAAAAGGAGTTATTTTTCAAAAAGGGCTTAAATGTTTTCCAAAGGTTGCCAAACAACCTGTTTTCTTAAAAACCCTCTCTTGAGGAGATATTTTCAAAACCTTTTTTTTTTTTTTTTCAAAAAACCCTAAGTGTAGTTTTCGGATTATGCTTAGTTTTTAGGTGACCTAACTCACCTTAATCAAGTTAAGTGGCGACTCCGAATCTTTTTCAAAAGCCCTTTATTTAATTCAATTTTCAATTCAAACCTAGTCGCACTCATTCTCCTAGGAGGGTGAGTTCTAACGAGAGAGTATAGCATTTTTCCCACTTGTGTGTGTATTCCTCGAGTCCAAAAAATCTGGGCGCGACACCCACCACCGCCCATCTGAGATAACCAAGCCGTCAGGGAAGCTACCTCGGCCTGGTACTAATCCCGCTCCATCTGGTACTGGTCTCTCTGGTCTCTCATAGTAGTAAACTCGGCCTGGGGCACATATCCTCCAGCATGGCGCCACAAGTCAACCACCTCTTGGCCAACAGCGTACCCACCAACTACTACCTCAAACCGGGTGAAGGCACCGACCGAATGAGCCCTAAAGTGCGCAGTATAATCTGTATCTGGAGGAAGCAAGAACTCGGCACTGGCTGACGCTCCTGATAAGAGATAGGCACTCTCACCACCAAGGCTCCAAACATATACTCTGACGGAGCTCTTGCTGATCGGAACTCCTCATGAAACTGCCGCCAGTGTCGCTCTCCAAGATAGGACTCCCAGGTGTCATCACTGAGAAAAGCAGCTCTCAATAGGGACAATGGGACCAAGTACCAGACTGTCTCGTAATGGGTTGATCCAATGAAGGGCTGCCAGGTCGTATCCCGCGCCTCAATCAGCTCCAGGTTAGCCCGGAGCGTCACAAAGTCAGTAATCTCCGATCGTTGGGTTACCCGGCCACGAGCCCACCTCAAAGCACGAGGATAGAGGTCATCCTCAACAACTGCAGGGCGACGCACTGGTAGGTACTCGTAACTCCACCAGACAAGGAAAGGCCAAAAGCTAGTCATGCTGCCCCAATGAGAAGAAGTCCGAACCCGCATCGATCGAAGAAAGCAACCAAAGGAAATGGACCCCTAGTCCAGCTCAGATATGGCTCCAAGATCAGCTACTATACTCACCAAACGACATGACACGAGTGACTTGTTGTTGTTGCATAAGTAGCCAAAGATGATATACAACACAAGTTGCCGTCTCATGATGTCCCGCCTAGCAGGCGGTGGCTCAGTAGCAAAAGTACGGTCATCTTGACTAATCCAAGAGACTGGGAAGGTAGAACGCTCAGGGGGAGGCAAGTCTAACAGCAAACAGGCCTCGTCCCTACTGATTGGATGCAGGGTGATCCGTCGACCAACAAAGGAGAGCCCTGTAATAATTACCCAATCCAAAGGAGTAGTACCTAACTCGAAGCCGACAAAATGAAAGGTTCCGGTCTCCTCGAACCACCTCTCAACAAGTGCCAGTAATAAATGCCAGTTCAGGCAGCTAGCCTGTAATCCTATAAAGGCGCCAAATCCGATCTCTGCCAAGAAGGCACGATATGATGGGGTCGCCCGCTGCATGGTCACAAAAACCTGATGAACAGCCCCTCGGAAAGCTGTATGTACCCGCTGAAGAGGCAAATGCTGTCTAGAGTACACGCTGGGGTGATAGGCAAGATCCCCGAGTGGTGGGACGTCTGGTATCTGCAAATCTCCCAAGTCGGCATCCGGTTGCCTATGCTTGGAAGAAGCACTTCCATAACTGGTCACCTAATCCCCAAGGCCCGGTACCTCCTCCTCAGCATCAATCTCCTCGGCGAAAGCCTGATCAACCAGAGGAAAGGGGTCGACAAGTAGCCTACTCCCCTGCCCACTCTGACTGGAGGAAGATCGTCCGGTAGATCGTCGACTACCTCTAGAACGACTAGAGCCACCAGTAGAATCTGTCTAGGCCGCCTTCCCCGAGCGGCGCCTCCTCTCAGAACCGTCATCACCCGCATCTGCCATCCTGAAAAGGTAAGCCAAGGTAAGTGATGTTAATATACCATCCATGCAGTTTAAATAATAGTAAAATAAAATAAACAACCAACACAAACAAGACAAATAAAGGATTTCAAATGATAAAACAAATTTCCTATATGCACATCTTGATTTTCCAACTTCAAATCAAACCTCAAGGGTTTTCTATCTTTTTCCCTTCAAAAAGATTTTATTTCTAAAACTTTAACCAACTCTTTCCCTAATTTCTAAAAAATTTCGGCAGAGTCCCATTTAAAAATGGCCCCTACAACACCCATGACATCAACACAAAACACAAAATGTGCACTTTCCAACATAACAATTACACAACAACCGCACTTGCGCACATTTTTCAATTTTTCAAAATTTTCAAGACACGTGTTTTATTTTTCAAATAAATCAATGGTTTTCAAAAGTCTCCCGAAATTTCAAAATCACCTCAAATGTTTTCTAAAATATTCCAATATTTTTTCAAATTTCAAACTTTAAAAATTTCATCAATCTCTCAAGTTTTCTTAATTTTTCTAATTTTTTAAATATTTTTTTATTTTTCAAAAAATCAAAAATTCACCGAGTTTTCAAAAAATCACAAAACTTCATACAGTTGTTAAACACATTTTTCTAAGGAACATGACAAAACATAGCCAGAAAACCCAATGCTCAAGTCTGTAAGAACAAATTTTCTATTTCTGCAGAAAACCCTCTTCGCATAATCATAAAATATCATTCAAATTCAATCAAACAACCATCAAAATGCAAAAACAACATCACCAAAGTGTTCAAAGCATATCAAAACATCAATTTCCACTATTCACATGATTCAAATGAAGTTCTACACATCAAAATTAACAAAATTTGAACACTCACTTTTTGGAAGTTCTCTAGCGAAATCTTCTTTTCCGGCGACTTTTCCGGCGACGTGGTCTCCTTCTGGCAATCACCCGTGGTCTCCAAGAAGTACTCCTTTAATGTCTAAGTCAACTTCCTCGCAAGTACCTCTCAGATTTGCGAAAACTCTCCAATATCCCGTAAGCATTCGAACCAGAATTTTCTAGTTTTAACTTTAAGCTTGGCGCCACTAGCAGAGGCGCCAAGCCTTTTCTGCCAAAGGCGCCATTGTTGGTGGCGCCAAGTTCAAATTTTGGGCAGCTTCGCCCTTTTTACCACCAAAACTCGTTTTCGAAGGCCTTTTTGGCCCGTTATCTATTTTCGACCCCCGTTGTCAAAAGATTTCTAATGTCTGTCCCTTCGACTGCCTCGCGGTCAACATGGGACTCTTACTTCTATCGTTTTCTGTCTTTGACAAGCAAAGATAGAAAAAGAGGGGTAGTTGTAAACACCTCATTTTTTACCGCTCGGCAGTCTACACTCTGCCCAGACTTGTTTTCAAGTTATTGTGGGCGTATTCCAATCGAAACCAACTTTCTAAAGTCCAAATCCCATTTGTCCATCACTTCGCGAGCCCGCCAGGCCCAAATAGAGGTAAAATGACCAAAATGCCCTTAGAGGCATTGTTCTTTCCAATTCCAATTCCAATTCCAATCCCTCTCTCGAGACAGTTTATTCCTCGAGACGGTTCCAACTCAGGTATGTCTTTTCGAAGACGGTAAGTCTCCTTTCCAATCCCTCTCTCGAGACAGTTGATTCCTCGAGACGGTTCCAACTCAGGCACGTCTTTTCGAAGACGGTAAGTCCCCCTTCCAATCCCACTCTCGAGACAGTTTATTCCTTGAGACAGTTCCAACCAGGCACGTCTCTTCAAAGACGATAAGACCCCTTTTCAATCCCTCTCTCGAGACAGTTTATTCCTCGAGACGGTCCGAGTAGCGAAAATATTCGTAAATATCACAACTGTTAGAGTAGCGAAAATACTCACAAATAGGTCAATATAGGGAATTGCCAACAAACCCCTGTGTCACGACGACTGCCGTCAGAGTGGCAGAAACACTCAAAACCCAGGTCAACACCAGTGTCTGTTAGCCCACTTCGGTGAAAAATGACCAAACTACCCCTTGGACCTTTTCCGAGACTTTCCGGTCAAGATGACCATTTCGCCCCTAGGCATTCGAACGCCCCGAGAACCACACCGGCTTTGGGTATCAAACCGGTAACCTCCCGAGAATACTTCTTATAGTATTCTCAATCCTCTTCTACTTTTCCGGATCATTTCAAGTCAGTTCCGGCAAATCCGGTGCAAAATGACCATTTTGCCCCTAGGGGGCCGGTCGCCTTTTTCTGACCATGCTGGCTCTGGGTATCAAACCGGTAACTTCCTGAGATTACTTCTCATAGTATTTTCAACCTTCCTTTACTTTTTCGGATCATTCTGACTCATTTCCGGACAACCTGGTACAAAATAACCGTTTTGCCCCTGGTGGGTCGGTCACGTTTTCCAACCACCCCGGCTCTGGGTATCAAACCGGCAATCTTTGGGAACATTCTAAATAATGTTTCCAAATTTTGAGTCTTCTTCCGGGATAGTCTGAGTCCATCCCGGCAACTTTCCAATCCGATTGACCGTTTTGCCCCTAAAAGCCTGGTCAACCCTTCCAACACGTTCTGTCGTCATTTTTCAAGTCAAATACCTTTGGGACACTATTTTAAGTGTTCCTGCTCTTTTCCAGCCTTCCGGGCCATTCCCGGTCCCTTAAACCATTCCCAGACTTTCCGGAGTCACTCCTAGTGAAGCTAGGCTAAAAATTGCATGGTAGTCACTAGTACAGGTGCCCAAATCTAGTCAAAGATACGTTGCTTGCCAACCTTAAATATTTCCTAAATGGCTGGCACCAAAAAATGGCCTGACGCCACTCCCAGTGGCGCCAGTGTAAAGTTTGCCCTGGCGCCACTGCAACAGGCGCCAGTGTTGTCCAACTTCTATAAATACAAAGCCTCTTCCAGCGTGAAGAGGATGCACAAACTCAATCTAAAAATCATATAATTTGATATACAGAGCTCGAACAATCCCTAAACCCTAGCCTCCCTAGGTTTTCCAAACCCTAGCCACCATACACTAAACCCTAGCCTCCTATACACTCATACACACCCTCATACACTTATACACTAACCTTCAACCCTTCTTCGAAGACTTGAGTTGTAATCTAAAGTTTGAAGATTGAAGGCGGCTCTTGAAGGTTGAAGACGAAGATCAAACGAAGACCGAAGAAAGCAAGGTGTGCAAAATAAACAAGATACAAGGTAGGTTCTCCATTTAAATTTTTGCACTTCCCCCTCTCTCTTCTCTCTCCTAACCCACTTGGGTTCTCTTCTATTTTAATCCCCTATCTCTTCCCCCCCCCCCTTTCTTTGCATGCTTGAAACAAAGGGACTCCCGGTCCATGTGTAGGATTGTACTATTGGAGAGTCACCGTGTCGGGGGCTTTCTTCTAGTCTAACCAAAGACCACGTGGGTCCGACCCCCTTGATTATGTGGTGAAGTCTTAACCTTGTATGTTCACGACCCCAAAATTGCATTGTGCATATTATGGTCTTTCATCTTCCAAAAATTGTTTTCAAAGTTGTTTTGAAAATTGTTTTTAAACTTATTTTCAAAATTGCATCAAAATCTCATTTTTCAAAACATGTTTTCAAAATCACAATCCTAAGGTGATTCTAGCCTTTCCATGGCTAGGATTGCTTTAGGAAAGTGTTACATTTAAAGAGACCGGTATGGTCTATATTTTCAACTCCTTGTTTTCAAAACCACTTTCTTAAAGTGGTTCTAGCCTTTTTATGGCTAAAATCGCTTTAGGAAAGTGAGACGTTTTTATACTTTCTAAAAACTCTCTTTTCAAAAATCTCTTCCTAAAAATCTCTTTTTCAACATACTTCCTAAAACTCTCCTTTCCAAAGTTGTTTTCAAAAACTCTCTCCAAAAATCTACTTTTCAAAACTCTCTTTTTCAATTCCTTTTCAAAATCCTCTCCTCAAAATCCACTTTCTAAAAACACTCCCTAAAAATCTTTCCAAAAACTTTCTCCAACGATTTTCTACCAAAAATCTTTCTAAAAGCTTTCTTTCCAAAATCTTCCTTCTAGAAACCACCCTCTAGGATTTTCCTTCCAAAAAACACGTTTCCTAAAATACACTTTCCAAAAACTCCTCTCTAAGATTTTCTTCCAAAAACTAGTTTCCAAAAACGCACTTTCCAAAAACTCTTTAGAACCCAAATCAAGCCCTAGAACTTACAATTAGGAAACCCTAATTTTCTTTTCAAAAATATGATTTCAAACTTTGCCCCAAACCTTGGTTTCTAAAACCTCTTATTTTCTACGTTAAAACTATACATGTTTCCAAAACCTATTTTCTACGTCGAAACTATAGTTTTCCAAATTTAGGGTTTCCAAAACCTCATTTTCCAAATCCTTGTTAAATTCAATATTCCCTTTAGGAAACCAAATCTAACCTTCCTTTTAGGAAACCAAATCCAATCTATCCGTTTAGGAAACTAGATCCAATCCTCCGTTTTTAGAAACAAATCCAAACCTTTCCTAATTCAACTCCTTCCTAATTTCCTACCTTCCTAAACCATAAGTTTCCTAAACCTAAACTTCAAATCTTTTCTTAAGTTTCAAAATCCAAATCTTTCCTAAATTCAAATCCTTCCTAATCCTTCACTTTCCTAAATCTTAAGTTTCTAAAACTTGAATATAAAAATGTTTTCTAAATTTTAAAACTCAACTTTCAAATATTTCCTAATTCAACCCTTTCCTAATCCTACCCCTTTTCAAATCTTAACTTTCCAAATCTAAGTTTTCAAATCTTTTCTAAACTCAAACCTTTCTTAATTTCAAGATTTTCTAAAATTCTAAAACTTTTTAACTCTTAAACTTTTTAAATTTCAAATCTTTCCAAATTCAATGTTTTCTAAATTCAAAACTTTCTTAAGTTAAATCTTTCCTAATTTGCAAAACTTTTCAACTTTCAAAACTTTCCTAATTTCAAAACCTTTCCTAATTCGAAATCTTTCCTGAAATGGCACTTTCCAATTTCTAAAACTTTCCTAAATTTGAACTTTCCTAATTTGAAAACTTTCCTAATTTAGAAACTTTTCTAATCCGAAAACTTTCCAAAAATGAAACTTTCCTAATTCGAAACTTTCCTAAATCGGATCTTTCCTAATTCAAACATTTCCTAAATACAATCTTTCCTAATCTCCTAAACCTTCCAAGTCAAGTCAAATATTTTCTAAGTCTCTTTCCTAGGTCTAGGTTTCTTAAACTTCCATTTTTCCAAAACAGGTCTAAATCTTTCTTCCAAATTCTACCTTTTCAAATCAACATCCAATCTCTTCAATTCCAAAATTCTAAATTCCAATTTTCAATCTTCTATTCTAAGTTCAATCTCTCAATCTTCCAATCCAATTTCCAATTAAATCTCTTTCTTTCAAATCAACTCTTCTATTTTCAATCGGACTCTTGTCCGAACTACGACTGACCTGATTCCTCCAAAAGGATATGTAGGCAACCCTCATGGGTGCGGTCACAACATTTTTCAAATTTCAAACTCCTCCATATTTTCCAAATTTCAAATTCTAAAATCTTTCCAAATCTCCAATCTATTTTCAAATTTCCAATTTCAAATTTCTATCTTCAAATCTCTACTTTCAATTTCCAAAACTTTTCAATTTCAAATCTATCCAATTTCGAATCTCTTTCAAATCAAATCAATTTCTTTTCAAATTTATTTCCAAATCTATTCTCCAATTCTCTCTTATGTTGCATTTGCATCTCATGCGTCATATCTTTTCAAACATTATTTTTCTAAAGTGAATAGGATTGAACATATGTTAATTGAAGACTCTCATAGGTGACTCTAGGGTAGATTGACATGTAGGTACCGAAAGGGCGGGGTAGGGTGATGGCTTAGTGCGTCTTCCCTACACGTAACCAACCTCTGAATCTAGATCATTGTTTTCGAAAGACCAAAAGGAGTTATTTTTCAAAAAGGGCTAAATGTTTTCCAAAGGTTGCCAAACAACCTGTTTTCCTAAACACCCTCTCTTGAGGTGATATTTTCAAAAACCTTTTTTCCAAAAACCCTAAGTGTAGTCTTCGGATTATTCTTAGTTTTAAGGTGACCTAACTCACCTTAATTAAGTTAGGTGGCGACTCCAATCTTTTTCTAAAAGCCCTTTATTCAAAATCAGATTTTCAATTCAAACCTAGTCGCACTCATTCTTTTAGGAGGGTGAGTTCTAACAAGAGAGTACAGTATTTTTCCCGCTTGTGTGTGTATTCCTCGAGTGCAAAAAATCTGGGCGCGACAGTGACCGATTACGGGAGAGCTTCTTCCTGGCATAGGCAGACGGATGCTGACTTGGGAGATCTGCAGATACCGGATGTCCCACCACTCGGGGATCTTGCTTATCACCCCAGTGTGTACTCTAGACAGCATTTACCTCCTCTGCGGGTACATACAGCATTCAGAGGGGCTGTTCATCAGGTTTTCATGACCATGCAGTGGGCTGCTCCATCATATCGTGCCTTCTTGGCGGAGATCGGGTTTGGTGCCTTTATAGGATTACAGGCTAACCGCCTGAACCGGCATTTAGTACTGGCATTGGTTGAGCGATGGTTCGAGGAGACCGAGACCTTTCATTTTGTCGGCTTCGAGTTAGGTCCCACTCCTTTGGATTGGGCGATCATCCCAGGGCTTTCCTTTGTCGATCGGCGGATCACCCTACATCCAGTCAGTAGGGACGAGGCCTGTTTGCTGTTGGACTTGCCTCCTCCTGAGCATTTTACTTTCCCAGTCTCTTGGATCAGTCAGGATGAGCATACCTTTGCTACTGAGCAATCGTCTACTAGGAGGGGACATCATGAGATGGCGACTTGTGTTGTATATCATCTTCAGCTGCTTCTGCAACAACAACAAGTCACTTGTGCCGTGTCGTTTGGTGAGTATAGTAGCCGATCTTGGAGCTTTGTCTGAGCTGGACTAGGGGTCCTTCTCCTTTGGCTACTTCCTTCAGTCGATGCGGGTCCGGACCTCCTCCCGCTGGGGTAGCATGACTAGTTTCTGGCCCTTCCTCATCTGGTGGAGTTACAAGTACCTTCCTGTCCGTCGCCCTGCAGTTGTTGAGGATGATCTCTATCCTCGTGCTTTGAGGTGGGCTCGTGACTGGGTAGCCCAGCAATCGGAGATTACCGATTTTGTGACGCTCCGGGCTAACCTGGAGCTGATTGAGGCGAGGGATATAACTTGGCGGCCCTTCATTGGATCAATCCACTATGAGACAGTCCGGTACTTGGTCCCGTTGTCCCTGTCGAGAGCTGCTTTTCTCAGTGATGACACTTGGGAGTCCTATCTTGGAGAGCAACACTGGCGGCAGTTTCATAAGGAGTTCCAATTAGCAGGGGCTCCACCGGAGTATATGTTTGGAGCCTTGGTGGCGGGAGTGCTTATCCCTTATCAGGAGCGTTAGCCAGGTGCCGAGTTCTTGCTTCCTCTAGATACAGATTATGCTACAGATTTTGGGGCTCATTCAGTCGGTGCCTTTACCCGGTTTGAGGTAATGGTCGGCAGGTACGCTGTTAGCTTGGAGGTGGTTGACTTATGACGCCGTGCTGGAGGATATATGCCCCAGGCCGAGTTTACTGCCGTGAGAGACCAGAGAGATCAGTACCAGATGGAGTGGGATCAGTACCAGGCCGAGGTAGCTTCCCTGACGGCTCAGTTATCTCAGATGGGCGATGGGGGGGTATGTTATTCTTTCTTTGCTTCTTCTTGCTCTGCTGTTGCGTAGTTGCTTTTGTAGGTAGCTGATTTTGGTTCTATCTTCCCTGCAGGATGGTGGTGCTTCGAGTAGTTATCCACCTCCTCCGATGCCGGGTTTCGGGGATTTTGATCTAGACGATATCGACTTTGACCTGTGATAGATGCCCCTTGTAGAGACTCTGATCCTCTTTTGCCCCTTGTCCCTTAGTTATATTTATGTTAGACGGTTTTATTCTGATATTTTGTACAAAAATGGATATTTATGGTACTTAGATGCACGGATGGACATATATATTTATGATTTTTACAACTAGGCATATGATCAGATGCATGTGATGTTTGATGATGTTAGATATCTATTATATGAGTTGATGTTGATGAATTTTATTTCTACAGGCAGTTATATCCTATGTGTGTGAAGCCCATGTTGATTTTTTTTTTTTAAACATATGTACAGGTTAGAAATATGTTAACAGAATGACACGGGGTATTGTTAAACTTGTAGTCTTGGGAATGGCAACTTCGTCCTCTTTGGGGATTTAGCCTCTCCTTTGGCTCGACCCTACCTTGACTGGATGATAGCACTTCGCACCGTTCTCAACCTCTTGATCGCCTCGCACTCTCTGTCTTAGGGTTAGTGTATAGGGTTATTAGGCTGAGACTCTCGACTCTCAGGGCTTTAGCAACAGCTTGCCTGACCTTTGGCAGAGCGATAAGTGGCCAGTCATTTCAATCCGAGGAGACTATGTTTAGGACCGTAATGTAGGATAGGTTATGGGGGTTTTAGAAACAACGGGATATGTAGGCTTGAATTTGATGTTGTTTTCGATAGAGTTTAGATCCACACCATCCTTGACTACTTTTCAGTAGGATTAGCATCCTTCTTTAGCTTTGGCAGCGTATCTAGCTCATTTAGATCAAGCAATCTGTATTCAATCAGAGGGAACTTTGATAGGGTTGTAATGTAGGCCATGGTTTCGGGGTTTTACAAGGAAAGGGTAAAGGATCGAACCTATTGTTTCTACTAGGTTTCTTCGTAACCTAGGATCACTTTTAAATTTCCTTCTTGCTTTTGACCATATACTTCTCAGGGTGAAAACGACCTTGTTCTTTCACCCTTTCTATATACTTTTTGAGATGACTTTCTTCTCATTTGTTCTTCTTATCACGCTTTTGAAGATGACTCAATCATCGCTCCTTTAGGCCTTTCCTTAGAATCATGGTTTTCTTCTTCTTTTTTTTTTTTTGGCTTCTTGCCCCTTGGTAACTTTTTCCTTTACTTTGTCCTTTATTTTCTTTTATGGAACGACTAATTCCTCAATCCTTTTTCTTTAAACCTTTTCTTTGGCGGTTCAATCTACCCAATGTGGGCAATGATCCCTAGGTTGGGGTTTTCTTGAGAAAAGGATAGATGGCTCAACAGGTTTGGCAAGGGGTTGCTTTTGACTGTCTGGGAAACGAAATGAAGGCCTCTCCTCACTTTGAATGAGATTGCTTGATTTATAGAGCTTTCGACACTATCCTAGCATTATAGAGGTGGACACCACTCCTAGAGTTCTCAAACTATTGTCTGCCACAGTGTGGGGAGGACAGTCTCGGATCGGGGTTGACAAAGAAAATTTTCGCTTGTTGTGAGGCTCTAGGGGTTAAGCAAAAGGAGTATAAGCACATTTTTTTATTTATTCTTTTATTTTATATGTGGGGAAGTGAAAGATGGCTCCTCTTCCTTTTGATAAACAGGCCACACATCGCTTAGCTTCAGAGTCTCGCAAGTGCTGCCTTTGGGTATCCTCACTCATCCTTATCCTCTCTCTTTTTGGAAAGTTGATCATATGGTGAGTGGTTAACTCATGCTATCATCCCTTCAAGTCAGACCATTCCATATGACAAACCGTGCCCCTTATGTAGAAAGTAGCTACCACTCACAAGAGAAGATAAGACAATAGCAATAGAATAAAAGACTGTTACTTGATTACTATTATCAATTTTATGGAAAGCATAGAGTTCCTAAGCAAAAACGGAATGTAAACATCAATTTAAAGACAAAAAGTAAAAGGGATAGAAAGAAAGTGGGTGAAAACACCCCTCTCTTGTATGCTTGTGCAAGGAATCCATTTTTAGTAAGGTCTTGGGCCTGTGCCCTCGTTTGCATTCCATCCACAGTTGAGATTTTCAGCCAAGGCAAGATAGGTAAATGCTTCTCTCGGAGCTCCAAGTGAGTTGGCGGTGATGATGTAATTGTTAGCTTTCTTGACTGTCTTGCCTTCATTTGTTTGTTCCGGAGTTTCTCTAACAAACCACTAGGGCGACTCATACTTGTCCAGCTCGATAGGTTGTGCCCGGGGTTTTCTGCTCTAGCCTCCAGTTAGAGCTTGATGCTCCTCAGGTGTACACAATGGGAGATTTTTGTTACCTAGTTTGGACAGCTCCTGGTCAATTTTCTTCACAGATTCATATGCGAGTTTGTCTTCGGCGGCTAGCATTTTATCGGGGTTGCATCCTATACGACTCTGTTCCATATCGTCGCATTCCATCTCCTCCTCCCCATCCTTGTAATATATCTCTTGGCATGCAACAAAACAACCCTTCTTGTTACCAAATTTGTAACGATGTTGACGGTGCGGTCCAGTGAAGGGTTTGTAGGGCTGTTCGGAGAAGGATTTACTGGTCGTATCTCAATGATCTTGTTATCTATCAGGTCTTGAATCTTATGCTTGAGGGACAAACAATCTTCAGTGTCATGTCCTAGGCTGTCCGAATGATACTTACAGCTTGCCACAGATTTGAAGTAATGAGGCAGAGGATTGGGCCGGGGTTGGGCAGGTATAGGTTTCAGATATCCAGCTGCTAAGAGGCCAAAGTAACTCGCGGTCTGTGAGCATGCGAGCTTAGTAAATGTCCGCTTTTTTCCACTTGTTCGCCTAGGCCGAGGAGGTGTTGCAGATGTTTTTGATGATTGGGGACCGAGCTTTGGTGAGGTCACAGTTGGGTCGATGGTTCAGGAATTGAAAGGGCTTCGGGTTCTATGTTTTAAAATGGGACAATTTTCGGTGGCAGGGCCAAATGGGTTGGGGTGATATCCGAAAGAGAGATTATATAGTCTTTGTGTTTGGTTTGGGGTTGATTTAGAAGGCGTCCGATCAAGCCCCTCGGCCTGGGGAGGTCGTTGGTAAGCAATGGTGGCAGCATAGTCATGGTTTTCCTTCTTCATCCTTTTTCATCCATCATGGGTTTGGGCCTGCGAGGACTCTGCTTGCTCATGAGTTGCGTGGGACAAGAGTGAGGAAAGCATACCTTCCATTTCGATCATCTTATGCTTGACTCCTCTTGCCTCTGCTAGTAATTGAGTTAATGTATCAAGAGTAAGCAATTCCATGCTTGTAAGATTGGGGAATGAGAGAAGGTACCTAAAACCAACAAAAGGAAAGAGTCAGTGTTTGACCTTGACAAGTCTTTATGCAATGCATGTTCTAAGGTGCCCCTCTTTAGGAGGAAAACTAACATGATGTATTGGCCCATTCTTGGAGATAGGGGATTTGCCCCTGTATGCAGACACCTTACCGTCAGGTAGGAACCTTCAATCATCCACACATTTATTCATAAAAGTAAAGAAATACATTGAATTTTGGGTTTAAGATACAAAAGGAATTGAAATACATTTTAATAGGGGAAGGGGGAACATTTTCCTTTGGACTTCCACCTATCTACTTTTACAAAGGAGAACCCTAAACTACTCTTGAGTTTTCAAATTCGCCTTCCTTGGATTTGATGTCGAGGAGGTCGCTGAGAGATCTTGTTGATTGGTTGCTCCTTGTCTTCTTGGCAATCCTATCTTCATGAGCATAGAGGGATTGGGGCCCTTCTTATGGAATGAATTAAGATGCATGCCATGAGTCCTTTGGGTTATGCGAGAACCCTTAGGGTTTGGGTAGCTTTAATGCAAGGGAGAGTGACTTTGGTGCCACTCTCAATGGGTTGATCATATGCATGAGAATGCAGTGACTTGAGTTACTTGAAACTCTTGTCTTGACATGGAATATTGAATGCATGAATATGGGTATGCAAAGAGTATAAGGAGAGAGAATGCAGTAGCAAGATAAACGTGCATGCATGAGCAGTTAGACAGGCATTATAACAGTATGAATACAGTTAGTATAACAATAGGAATAGACATGTATAAATGAAAGTAAGAGCAGTCGCCCTTTCCTCTGTGATTTTGAAAATGGTGCTCGTGTCTTAAATCCGACAGAGGTTTGGCTATGCATGGTGTCTATATGAGTATGAGGTTAAGGGTTGACTAATGCATCCTAAAAAGGCTCGGTCCCTGGATCTTCAAACCTAGGCCCACTTCCCGAGGTGGTGCCATGATTGGTTGTTGATCCGAGTGGGGGAACCATCAAGAGGCCGTAGGCGAAGAAACTGACACAGCATCTTGCCCACAACCAATATACCGTTCCCCCTTTCTAACTAGAAAGGTCACATCAGGGTAATAATGCAAGTATGCAGAATGTAGGTGCACATGCAGTGTGTGTGCGATTTTTAAAAGTGGAGGAAAGAGCCCAACAACTCCCATTCATCCTGTTCATCACATTCATGCATAACAGTTAATAAAATTTAAACAAAATGTGTACCTAAAAAACCAAGATGCAAGTGTTAGTATGTGGATGACAAACATAATACAAGATAATATAAATAAATGCATATTTTTTTTAAAACAATTTTGAAAATTTAAAGTGAATAGGATTGAACAAGTTAATTGAAGACTCTACATGGGTGAAGGATAAAGAGACATGACTATGGCCTAACCCTCTAAGTGTCCCCAGTGGAGTCGCCAGCTGTCGCGCCCAGAGTTTTCGCACTCGAGGAATACTCATACAAGCGGGAAAAATGTTGTACCCTCTCATTAGAACTCACCCTCCTAGAAGAATGAGTGCGACTAGGTTTGACTTGAAAATATATTTGAATAAAGGGTTTTTAGAAAAGATTCGTAGTCACCACCTAACTTGATGAAGGTGAGTTAGGTCACCTAAAAACTAAGAATAATCCGAAGACTACACTTAGGGTTTTGAAAAAGGATTTTGAAAATATCTCCTCAAAAGAGGGTTTTTAAGAAAACAGATTGTTTGGCAATCTTTGGAAAACATTTAGCCCTTTTTGAAAAATAACTCCATTTTGGTCTTTGAAATCAGTGATTTAGGTTCGGAGGTTGGTTACGTGTAGGGAAGACTCACTAAGCCATCACCCTACCCCGCCCTTTCGATACCTACATGTCAATCTACCCTAGATTCACCTATGAGAGTCTTTAACTAACTATTGTTCAATCCTATCAGCTTTGAAAATGAATGTTTAGAAAAACACGATGCATGATATGCAAGTGCAATAAAAGAGAGTTGATTTGGAAGTGGATTTAAAAGGAAGAATTCGATTTGAATTTAGAAGGGATTTGAAAAGATGGAATTGGAATTGGAAAGTTTTAGAAATTGGAAAGTGAGATTTGAAAATAGATTTTTGGATTTGAAAATTGGAAATAAAACATAGAATTGGAAACTTGAAGAAGATTGTAGAATTGGAGATTTGGAAAGGTTTTGTAGAACTGGAAATTTGGAATTTGAAATTTGAAAGAAGTTGTGACCACACCTATGAAGGTTGCCTACGTATCCTTTTGTAGGAATCAGGTCAGTCATAGTTCAGACAAGAGTCCGATTGAGAAGAGATTGATTTGGAAGAAAGAGATTGAATTGGAAATTGGATTAGAAAATTGAGAGATTGAACTTTGATTGGAAGATTTGATTTTGGAAGGACTTGGTTTTAGGAAACCTAGACTTAGGAAAGAGAGAATTTAGAAAGGACTTGAGATTAAGAAAGATTGGAATCGAATGTTGGACTTGGAAGATTTAGGAACGGATTGGATTTAGGAAAGATTCGAATTACGAAAGGTTCGACTTAGGAAAGTTTCCCAATTAGGAAAGTTTTCGAATTAAGAAAGTTTTCAAATTAGGAGAGCTTCGAAATTAGGAAAGTGTCATTTTAGGAAAGATTTCAAATTAGGAAAGGTTTTGAAATTAGGAAAGTTTTGAATTAAGAAAGTTTCAACTTAGAAAAGTTTTGAATTTGGAATGTTTCAACTTAAGAAAGTTTTGAATTTGAAATTTTTTGAAATAGGGAAATTTTGAAAATAAAAAAGTTTAGAAAACAAGGAAGTTTTGAAAATAAGAAAGTTTTGAGTTTAGAAAGTTTTAGATTTGGAAAGTCTTAACTTAAGAAAGTTTTGAATTTAGAAAGCTTAGAATTTTAGAAAGATTTGAAATTTAAAAAGTTTAAGATTTTGAAAGTTTTAGAGTTTGAATTTTAGAAAATCTTGAGATTAGGAAAGGTTTGAGTTTAGGAAAGGTTTGAAAACTTAGATTTGGAAAGTTAAGATTTGGAAAGGGGTAGGATTAGGAAAGGGTTAAATTAGGAAAGATTTGAAAGTTGAGTTTTAAAATTTAGGAAAGATTTTTATGTTCAAGTTTTGGAAACTTAAGATTTGGGAAAGTGGAGGATTAGGAAGGATTTGAATTAGGAAAGATTTGGATTAGGAAGGGATTGGATTCCTATTTCCTAAAGCAAGGGATTAGATTTTGATTCTAAAAGAGGAGGCTTGATTTTGTTTCCAAAAACGGAGGATATGACCTAGTTTCCTAAATGGGAAGATTGGATTTGATTTTCTAAAGGGAAGATTTGATTTGACAAGGATTTGGAAAGGGAGGTTTTAGAAACCCTAGATTTGGAAGACTATAGTTTCGATGTAGAAAAGAGATTTTGGAAATATGTATAGTTTTGATGTAGAAAACAAGAGATTTTGGAAACCTAGATTTGGGGCAAAGTTTGAAAATCATGTTTTTGGAAATAAAATTAGGGTTTCCTAATTGTAAGTTCTAGGGCTTGATTTGGGCTCTAAGGCAAGAGTTTTTGGAAAGTGCGTTTTTAGAAATGAAGATTTTTAGAAGGGAATCCTAGAGAGGAATTTTTGGAAAGTAAATTTGAAGAGAGAGTTTTTGGAAAGAGATTTTAAAGAGAAGGAGTTTTTGGAAAGTGGTTTTTTGGAAACAAGTTTTTTGGAAGAAAATCCTAGAGGGGAGTTTCTAGAAGAAAGATTTTGGAAACATTTTCGGGGAGAGTTTTTCTGGGAAAGAGACCTAGGGAACGTTTTTGGAAAGTGGACTTTGAAAAGAGCGTTTTGGAAAGAAGTTGAAAATGGAGGTTTTGAAAGATAGATTTTTGGAAAGAGTTTTTAGAAAACAATTTTGGAAAGGAGAGTTTTAGGAAAGTATGTTGAAAAAGAGATTTTTAGGAGGAGGGATTTGGAAAGAGAATTTTTAGAAGGTATAAAAACATATCACTTTCCTAAAGTGATTCTAACCATAAGAAGGTTAGAACCACTTTAAGAAAGTGGTTTTAAAAACAATAAGATTTGAAAATATAGACCATAAAAGTCACTTTTAATGTAACACTTTCCTAAAGCAACCCTAGCCATGGAAAGGCTAGAATCACCCTAGGATTGTAATTTTGAAAACATGTTTTTGAAAAGGAGATTTTGATGCAATTTTGCAAACAAGTTTAATACAAATTTTGAAAACGAGTTTGAAAACGATTTTTGGAAGATGCATGATCAATATATGTACAATGCAATTTTGGGGTCGTGAACATACAAGGTTAAGACTTCACCACATAATCAAGGGGGCCAGACCCACGTGGTCTCCGATTAGCCTAAAGGAAAGCCCCGACATGGTGACCGTCCGATAGTCTAATCCTACACATGGACCGGGAGTCCCCTTGTTTCAAGCATGCAAAGAAAGGGGGGGAAAGAGATGAGGGATTAAAATAGAGAAAACCCAAGTGGGTTAGGAGAGAGAAGAGAGAGGGGAAAAGTGCAAAAATTTAAATGGGAAGCCTACCATATGTCTTGTTTATTTTGCGCGCCTTGCTTGTCTTCGATCTTCGTCTTGACCTTCATCTTCAATCTTCAAGAGTCACCTTCAATCTTCAAACTTCAGATTGCAGCTCTTCAAGTCTTCAAAGGAAGGTTGGAGGCTAGTGTATAAGTGTATGGAGGTGTGTATGAGTGTATAGGAGGCTAGGGTTTAGTGTATAGTGGCTAGGGTTTGAAAAACCTGGAAAAACTAGGGTTTTGGGAGTGCACGAGCTTTGTATATCGAAATATATGATTTTTTTGATTAAGTTTGCGGACCTCTTTCACGCTGGAAGAGGCTCTGTATTTATAGAGAGAGGAATGCACTGGCGCCTGTTGCAGTGGCACCTGTTGCCAAAAATTACACTGGCGCCACTAGGAGTGGCGCCAAGCCATTTTTTGGCTTAGCGCCACTACTAGTGGCACCAGCCATTTAGGAAATGTTTAAGGTCGGCAAGCAAGGTATCTTTGACTAGATTTGGGTGCCTGTACTAGTGACTACCATGCAATTTTTAGCCTGGCTTCACTAGGAGTGACTTCGAAAAGTCTGAGAAGGAGTTTGGGAGACCGGGAATGACCCGGAAGGCCGAAAAAGAGCAGGAACACTTAAAATAGTGTCTTGAAGGTATTTGACTTGAAAAATGAGGATAGAAAGTGTTGGAAAGATTGACCGGGCCTTTAGAGGCAAAACGGTCAATCGGGTCGAGAAGCTACTGGGACGGACTCGGACTGTCCCGGAAGAAGACTTGAGATTTGGAAACATTATTCAGAGTGTCCCCAAAGGTTGCCGGTTTGATACCCAAAGCCGGTGTAGTTGGAAAAGGTGATCGGCCCACTAGGGGTAAAATGGTCATTTCGCACCGAGTTTGCCGGAACTGACTCGGAATGATCCAAAAAAATAAAGAAAGGTTGAGGACACTATAAAAAGCATTCTTGGGAAGTTACCGGTTTGATACCCAGAGCCAGTGTGGTAGGAAAAGGAGACCCACCCTCCAGGGGCAAAACGGTCATTTTGTACCGGGTTGGCCGGAACTGACTCAGAATGATCCGGAAAGATAGATGAAGTTTGGAAATACTATAAAAAGCATTCTTGTGAAGTTACCGGTTTGATACCCAAAGCCGATGTGGTTCCCGGGGCGTTCAGATGCCTAGGGGCAAAAAGGTCATCTTGACCGAAAAGTCTCAGAAAAGGCCCAAGCAACAGTTTGGTCATTTTTCACCGAAGTGGGCTAACAGGCAACATTGTTGACCTGGGTTTTGAGTGTTTCTGCCACTCTGACAGCGGTCATCGTGACATAGGCATTTGTATGGCAATTTCCTATATCGACCTATTTGTGAGTATTTCTGCTACTCTGACAGCTGTGATGTTTGCGAGTATTTCCGCTACTCGGACCGTCTCGAGGAATAAACTGTCTCGAGAGAGGGATTGGAAAGGGGACTTACCGTCTTTGGAAAGACGAGCCTGATTTGGAACCGTCTCGAGGAATAAACTTTCTCGAGAGAAGGATTGGAAAGGAGACTTACTGTCTTTGAAAAGACGAGCCTAATTTGGAACCGTCTCGAAGAATAAACTGTCTCGAGAGAGGGATTGGAAAGGAGACTTACTGTCTTTAGAAAGACGTGCTTGATTGAAACCGTCTCGAGGAATAAACTATCTCAAGAGAGGGATTAGAAAGGGGAGTTACTGTCTTTGGAAAGACGTGCCTGATTGGAACCGTCTCGAGGAATAAACTGTCTCGAGAGAAGGATTGGAAAGGGGACTTACCATTTTTGAAAAGACGTGCCTGATTGGAACCGTCTCGAGGAATAAATTGTCTCGAGAGAGGGATTGGAAAGGGGACTTAACGTCTTCGGAAAGACGTGCCTGATTGGAGCCGTCTCGAGGAATAAACTGTCTTGAGAGAGGGATTGTAAAGGGGACTTACCGTCTTCGGAAAGACGTGCCTAATTTGGGACTGTCTCGAGGAATAAACTGTCTCGAGAGAGGGATTGGAAAGGGGACTTACCGTCTTCGGAAAGACGTGCCTGATTGGAACCGTCTCTAGGAATAAACTGTCTTGAGAGAGGGATTGGAAAGGAGACTTACTGTCTTTGGAAAGACGTGCCTGATTGAAACCGTCTCGAGGAATAAACTATCTCGAGAGAGGGATTGGAAAGGGTAGTTACCGTCTTCGGAAAGACGTGCCTGATTGGAACCTTCTCGAGGAATAAACTGTCTCGAGAGAGGGATTGGAAAGGGGACTTACCATTTTTGAAAAGACGTGCCTGATTGGAACCGTCTCGAGGAATAAATTGTCTTGAGAGAGGGATTGGAAAGGGGACTTACCGTCTTCGGAAAGACGTGCCTGATTGGAGCTGTCTCGAGGAATAAACTGTCTCGAGAGAGGGATTGTAAAGGGGACTTACTGTCTTCAGAAAGACGTGCCTAATTTGGGACTATCTCGAGGAATAAACTGTCTCGAGAGAGGGATTGGAAAGGGGACTTACCGTCTTCGGAAAGACGTGCCTGATTGGAACCGTCTCTAGGAATAAACTGTCTCATGAGAGGGATTAGAAAGGGGAGTTACCGTCTTCGGAAAAGACGTGCCTGATTAGAACCGTCTCAAGGAATAAACTGTCTCGAGAGAGGGATTGGAAAGGAGACTTACCGTCTTCGGAAAGACGTGCCTAATTTGGAACCGTCTCGAGTAATAAACTGTCTCGAGAGAGGGATTGGAAAGGGGGTTGGAAAGGAAAAGACAATGCCCCCTAAGGGCACTTTGGTCGTTTTGCCTCTATTTGGGCCTGGCGAGGCCGCAAAGCGATGGACAGACGGGATTTAGACTTAGAAAGTTGGTTTCGATTGGAATATGCCCACAATGACTTGAACACAAGTCTGGACGGAGTGTAGATTGCCAAGCGGTCACAAATGGGGTGCTTACAGCTGCCCCCTCTTTTTCTGTCTTTGCTTGTCAAAGACAGAAAACGATAAAAGTAAGAGTCCCATGTTGACCGCGAGGCAGTCGGAAGGATGGACATTGGAAATCTTTCGACAACGGGGGTTGAAAACGGATAGCGGGCCAAAAAGGCCTTCGAAAATGAGATTTGGTGGGAAAGGGGGCAAAGCTGCCCAGAATTGGACACTGGCGCCACTAGTAGTGGCGCCTTTGGTAGAAAATGCTTGGCACCTCTGCTAGTGGCGCCAGGCTTGGAGTTAAAACAAAAAAACTCTGGTTTGAATGCTTACGGGATTTTGGAGAGTTTTCGCAAATCTGAGAGGCATTGTGAGGAAGTTAACTTGGACATTGAAGGAGCACTCCTTGGAGACCACGGGTGATTGCCGGAAGGAGAAGATTTTGCTGGAGAACTTCAAAAAGTGAGTTTTTAAATTTTGTTGATTATGATGTGTAGAACTTCATTTGAATCACGTGAATAGTGGAACTTGATGTTTTGATGTGTTTTGAACATGATGGTGATGTTGTTTTTGCATTTTGGTGCTTGTTTGATTGAATTTGAGTGATTATATATGAATATGTAAAGGGGTTTTCTGCAAGAATAGGGGATTTGTTCCTACAAACTTGGGCATTAGGTTTTCTGGCCATATTTTTGTGCAAAGTGCCTTAGAAAAATGTGTTTAACAACCGTATGAAGTGTCGTGATTTTTTGAAAACTCGGTGATTTTTTGATTTTTTGAAAAATAGAAAAATATTTAGAAAATTAGAAAAATTAAGAAAACTTGAGAGATTGATGAAATTTTTAAAGTTTGAAATTTGAAAAAATATTGGAATATTTTAAAAAACATTTGAGGTGATTTTGAGAAATTTCAGGAAACTTCTGAGAACCATTGATTTATTTGAAAAATAAAACATGTGTTTT
Source organism: Euryodendron excelsum (assembly GCA_033060915.1). Classification (NCBI taxonomy): domain Eukaryota; kingdom Viridiplantae; phylum Streptophyta; class Magnoliopsida; order Ericales; family Pentaphylacaceae; genus Euryodendron; species Euryodendron excelsum. The sequence goes on along the minus strand of CM065389.1, from coordinate 22,980,405 downwards.
GAAAATTTTAAAAATTTTGAAAAATTGAAAAATGTGCGCGAGTGTGGTTGTTTTGTGATTGTTATGTTGGAAAGTGCACGTTTTGTATTTTGTGTTGATGTCATGGGTGTTGTAGGGGCCATTTTGAAACGGGATTCTACCGAAATTTTTTGAAATTAGGCGAAGAGTTGGTTAAAGTTTTAGAAATAAAATCTTTTTGAAGGAAAAAGACAGAAAACCCTTGAAATTTGATTTGAAGTTGGAAAATTGAAATGTGCATGTAGGAAATTTGTTTTGCCTTATCATTTGAAGTCCTCTATTTGTTTTGTTTGTGTTAGTTGTTTATTTTATTTTACTGTTATTTAAATTGCATGGATAGTATGTTAACGTTTCTTACCTTGGCTTACCTTTTCAGGATTGCAGATGCGGGTGATGACGGTTCTGAGAGGAGGCGCTGCTCGGGGAAGGTGGCTTGGACAGATTCTACTGGCGACTCTAGTCGATCTAGAGGTAGTCGACGATCTACCAGACGATCCTCCTCTAGTTATAGTGGGCAGGGGAGTAGGCTACCTGTCGACCGTTTTCCTCCGGTTGAGCAGGCTTTCGCAGAAGAGATTGGTGCCGAGGAAGAGGTACCGGGCCCTGGGGATCAGGTGACCGGTTACGGGAGAGCTTCTTCCAGGCATAGGCAAACGGATGCTGACTTGGGAGATCTACAGATACTAGATGTCCCACCACTCGGGGATCTTGCTTATCACCCAGCGTGTACTCTAGACAGCATTTACCTTCTCCGCGGGTACATACAACATTCAGAGGGATTGTTCATCAGGTTTTTGTGACCATGCAGCGGGCTGCTCCATCATATCGTGCCTTCTTAGCGGAGATCGGGTTTGGCGCCTTTATAAGATTACAGGCTAACCACCTGAACCGGCATTTAGTATTGGCGTTGGTTGAGCGATGGTTCGGGGAGACTGGGACCTTTAATTTTGTCGGCTTCGAGTTAGGTCCCACTCCTTTGGATTGGGCGATCATCACAGGGCTTTCCTTTGTCGGTCGGCGGATCACCCTGCATCCAGTTAGTAGGGACGAGGCCTGTTTGCTGTTGGAATTGCCTCCTCGTGAGCGTTTTGCTTTCCCAGTCTCTTGGATCAGTCAGGATGAGCGTACTTTTGCTACTGAGCCATCGCTTACTAGGAGGGACATCATGAGACGGCGACTTATGTTGTATATCATCTTCAGCTGCTTCTGCAACAACAACAAGTCACTTGTGCCGTGTCGTTTGGTGAATATAGTAGCCGATCTTGGAGCTTTATCTGAGTTGGACTGGGGGTCCTTCTCCTTTGGCTGCTTCCTTCAGTCGATGCGGGTCCGGACCTCCTCCCGTTGGGGTAGCATGACTAGTTTCTGGCCCTTCCTCGTCTGGTGGAGTTATAAGTACCTTCCTGTTCGTTGCCCTGCAGTTGTTGAGGATGATCTCTATCCTCGTGCTTTGAGGTGGGCTCTTGACCGGGTAGCCCAGCGATCGGAGATTACCGATTTTGTGACGCTCCGGGCTAACCTGGAGCTGATTAAGGCAAGGGATGTAACCTGGCGGCCCTTCATTGGATCAGTCCACTACGAGACAGTCTGGTACTTGGTCCCGTCGTCCTTATCGAGAGCTGCTTTTCTCAGTGATGACACTTGGGAGTCCTATCTTGGAGAGCGACACTGGCGGCAGTTTCATGAGGAGTTCCGATTAGCAGTGGCTCCGCTAGAGTATATGTTTGGAGCCTTGGTGGCGGGAGTGCCTATCCCTTATCAGGAGCATTAGCCAGGTTCCGAGTTCTTGCTTCCTCTAGATACAGATTATGTTGTGCATTTAGGGGCTCATTCGGTCAGTGCCTTTACCCGGTTTGAGGTAGTGTACAGGTTAGAAATATGTTAATAGAATGACACGGGGTGCTGTTAGACTTGTAGTCTTGGGAATGGCAACTCCTTCATCTTCTGGGATTTAGCCTCTCCTCTGGCTCGACCCTACCTTGACTGGATGATAGCACTTCGCACCGTTCTCAACCTCTTGATCGCCTCCCACTCTCTGTCTTAGGGTTAGTGTATAGGGTTATTGGGCTGAGACTCTCGACTCTCGGGGTTTTAGCAACAACTTGCCTAACCTTTGGCAGAGCGATAAGTGGCTAGTCATTTCAATCCGAGGAGACTTTGTTTAGGACCGCAATGTAGGCTAGGTTATGGGGGTTTTAGAAACAACGGGATATGCAGGCTCGAATTTGATGTTGTTTTCGATAGGGTTTAGATCCACACCGTCCTTGACTATTTTTTAGTAGGATTAGCATCCTTCTTTAGCTTTGGCAGCGTATTTAGCTCATTTAGATCAAGTAATCTGCATTCAATCAGAGGGGACCTTGATAGGGTTGTAATGTAGGCCATGGTTTCAGGGTTTTACAAGGAAAGGGTAAAGGCTCGAACCTATTGTTTCTACTAGGTTTCTTCGTAACCTAGGATCACCTTTAAATTTCCTTCTTGCTTTTGATCATATACTTCTCAGGGTGAAATGACCTTGTTCTTTCACCCTTTCTATATACTTTTTGAGATGACTTTCTTCTCATTTATTCTTCTTATCACGCTTTTGAAGATGACTCAATCATGGCTCCTTTAGGCCTTTCCTTAGAATCATGGTTTTCTTTTTCTTTTTTTTTTTTTTTTGGCTTCTTGCCCCTTGGCAACTTTTTCCTTTACTTTGTCCTTTCTTTTCTTTTATGGAACGGCTAATTCCTCAACCCTTTTTTTTTAAACCTTTTCCTTGGTGGTTCAATCTACCCAATGTGGGCGATGATCCCTAGGTTGGGGTTTTCTTGAGAAAAGGATAGATGGCTCAACAGGTTTGGCAAGGGGTTGCTTTTGACTGTATGGAAAATGAAATGAGGGCCTCTTCTCACTTTGAATTAGATTGCTTGATTCATAGAGCTTTCGACACTATCCTAGCATGACAGAAGTGGACACCACTCCTAGAGTTCTCAAACTATTGTCTGCCCCAATGTGGGGAGGACAATCTCGGATCGGGGTTGACAAAGAAAATTTTCGCTTGTTGTGAGGCTCTAGGGGTTAAGCAAAGGGAGTATAAGCACATTTGTTTATTTATTCTTTTATTTTATATGTGGGGAAGTGAAAGATGGCTTCTCTTCCTTTTGATAAACTGGCCACACATTGCTTAGCTTTAGAGTCTCGCAAGTACTGCCTTTGGGTAGTATCCTCACTCATCCTTATCCTCTCTTTTTTTGGAAAACTGATCATATGGTGAGTGGTTAACTCATGCTATCATCCCTTCAAGTCGGATCATTCCATATGACAAACCATGCCCCTTATGTAGAAAATAGCTACCACTCACAAGAGAAGACAAGACAACAGCGATAGAATAAAAGACTGTTACTTCATTAATATTATCAATTTTATGGAAAGCATAGAGTTCCTAAGCAAAAACGGAATGTAAACATCAATTTAAAGACAGAAAGTAAAAGGGATAGAAAGAAAGTGGGTGAAAACACCCCTCTCTTGTACGCTTGTGCAAGGAATCCATTTTTAGTAAGTTCTTGGGCCTGTGCCCTCTTCTGCATTACATCCACAGTTGAGATTTTCAGCCAAGGCAGGATAGGTAGATGCTTCTCCCGGAGCTCCAAGTGAGTTGGCGGTGATGATGTAATTGTCAGCTTTCTTGACTGTCTTGCCTTCATTTGTTTGTTCCAGAGTTTCTCTAACAAATCACTCAGGCGACTCGTACTCGTCCAACTCGATAGGTCATGCCCGGGGTTTTCTGCTCTGGCCTCCAGTTGGAGCTCGATGCTCCTCTGGTGTACACAATGGGAGATTTTTGTTACCTAGTTTGGATAACTCCTGGTCAATTTTCTTCACAAATTCATATACGAGTTTGTCTTCGGCGGTCAGCATTTTATCGAGGTTGCATCGTATACGACTCTGTTCCATATCGTTGCATTCCTTCTCCTCCCCATCCTTGTAATATATCTCTTGGCATGCAGCAAAACAAACCTTGTTGTTACCAAACTTTGTAACGATGTTAATGGTGCGGTCCAGTGAAAGGTTTGTAGGGCTGTTCGAAGAAGGATTTACTGGTCGTATCTCAATGATCTTGTTATCTAATCAGGTCTTGAATCTTATGCTTGAGGGACAAACAATCTTCAGTGTTATGTCCTTGGCTGTCCGAATGATACTTACAGCTTGCTGCAGATTTAAAGTAATGAGGCAGAGGATTGGGCCGAGGTCGGGCAAGTATAGGTTTCAGATATCCAGCTGCTAAGAGGCCAAAATAGGCCGCGGTCTGCGAGCATGCGAGCTTAGTAAATGTCCGCTTTTTCCCACTTGTTCGCCTAGGCCGAGGAGGTGTTGCAGATGTTTTTGATGATTGGGGACCGAGCTTTGGTGAGGTCACAGTTGGGTCGACGGTTCGGGAATTGAAAGGGCTTCGGGTTCTATGTTTTAAAATGGGACAACTTTCGGTGGCAGGGCCAAATGGGTTGGGGTGATATCCGAAGGAGAGATTATCCAGTCCTTGTGTTTGGTTTGGGGTTGATTTAGAAGGCATCCGAGCAAGCCCCTCGGCCTGGGGAGGTTGTTGGTAAGCAATGGTGGCAGCATAGTCATGGTTTTCCTTCTTCATCCTTTTTTGTCCATCATGGGTTTGGGCCTGCAAGGACTCTGCTTGCTCATGAGGTCCGGGGGACAAGAGTGAGGAAAGCATGCCTTCCATTTCAGTCTTCTTATGCTTGACTCCTCTTGCCTCTACTAGTAATTAAGTTAATGTATCAAGAGTAAGCAATTCCATGCTTGTAAGACTGGGGAACGAGGGAAGGTTCCTAAAACCAACAAAAGGAAAGAGTCAGTGTTTGACCTTGACAAGTCTTTATGCAATGCATGCTCTAAGGTGCCCCTTTTTAGGAGGGAAACTAACATGATGTATTGGCCCATTCTTAGAGATAGGGGATTTGCCCCTTTATGCAGACACCCTACCGTCAGGTAGGAACCTTCAATCATCCACACATTCATTCATAAAAGTAAATAAATACATTAAATTTTGGGTTTAAGATACAAAAGGAATTGAAATACATTTTAATAGGGGGAGGGGAAACATTTTCCTTCGGACTTCCACCTATCTACTTTTACAAGGGAAAACCCTAAACTACTCTTGAGTCTTCAGATTTGCCTTCCTTGGATTTGATGTCGAGGAGGTCGCTGAGGGATCTTGTTGATTGGTTGCCCCTTGTCTTCTTGGCAATCCTATCTCCGTGAGCATAGAGGGATTAGGGCCCCTCTTATGGAATGAATTGAGATGCATGCCATGAGTCCTTTGGGTTATGCAAGAACCCTTAGGGTTTGGGTAGCTTTAATGCAAGGGAGAGTGACTTTGGTGCCACTCTCAATGGGTTGATCATATGCATGAGAATGCAGTGACTTGAGTTACTTAGAACTCTTGTCTTGACATGGAATATTGAATGCATGAATATGGGTATACAAAGAGTATAAGGAGAGAGAATGCAGTAGCAAGATAAATGTGCATGCATGAGCGGTTAGACAGGCATTATAACAGTATGAATACAGTCAGTATAACAACATGAATAGACATATATAAATGAAAGTAAGAGCAGTCGCCCTTTCCTCCGTGATTTTGAAAACGGTGCTCGTGTCTTAAATCCGACAAAGGTTTGGCTATGCATGGTGTCTATATGAGTATGAGGTTGAGGGTTGACTAATGAATCCCAAAAAGGCTCGGTCCCCGGATCTTCAAACCTAGGCCCACTCTCCGAGGTGGTGCCATGATCGGTTGGTGATCCGAGAGGGGGAACCATCAAGAGGCCGTAGGCGAGGAAACTGACATAGCATCTTGCCCACAACCAATATACCGTTCCCCCTTTCTTACTAGAAAGGTCACATCAGGGTAATAATGCAAGTATGCATAATGTAGGCGCACATGCAGTGTGTGTGTGATTTTTAAAAGTGGAGGAAAGAGCCTAACAACTCCCATTCATCCTGTTCATTACATTCATGCATAGCAGTTAATAAAATTTAAACAAAATGTGTACCTACAAAACAAAGATGCAAGTCTCAAAAAAGGCCCAAGGGGCAGTTTGGTCATTTTTCACCAAAGTGGGCTAGCAGGCACCGGTGTTGACCTGGGTTTTGAGTGTTTCCGCCACTCTAACGGCAGTCATCGTGACACAGGGGTTTGTTTGGCAATTCCTTATATCGACCTATTTGTGAGTATTTCCGCTACTCTGACGATTGTGATGTTTGCATGTATTTTCGCTACTCGGACCGTCTTGAGGAATAAACTGTCTCGAGAGAGGGATTGGAAAGGGGACTGACCGTCTTCGAAAAGACGAGCCTAATTTGGAACCCTCTCGAGGAATAAACTGTCTCGAGAGAGGGATTGGAAAGGGGACTTACCGTCTTCGGAAAGATGTGCTTGATTGGTACCGTCTTGAGGAATAAACTGTCTCGAGAGAGGGATTGGAAAGGAGACTTACAGTCTTCGAAAAGACATGCCTGATTTGGGACCGTCTCGAGGATGAAACTGTCTTGAGAGAGAGATTGGAAAGGGGACTTACCGTCTTCGAAAAGACGTGCCTGATTGGAACCGTCTCGAGGAATAAACTGTCTCGAGAGAGGGATTGGAAAGGGGACTTACCGTCTTCGGAAAGACGTGCCTGATTGGAACTGTCTCGAGGAATAAACTGTCTCGAGAGAGGGATTGGAAAGGGGACTTACCGTCTTCGGAAAGACGTGCCTGATTTGGGACTGTCTCGAGGAATAAACTGTCTCGAGAGAGGGATTGGAAAGGGGACTTACCGTCTTTGGAAAGACGTGCCTGTTTGGAACCGTCTTGAGGAATAAACTATCTCGAGAGAGGGATTGGAAAGGGGACTTACCGTCTTTGGAAAGACGTGCCTGATTTGGAACCGTTTCGAGGAATAAACTGTCTCGAGAGAGGGATTGGAAAGGGGGTTGGAAAGGAAAGGACAATGCCCCCTAAGGGCACTTTGGTCATTTTGCCTCTATTTGGGCTTGGCGGGCCCCCGAAGCGATGGACAGACGGGATTTGGACTTAGAAAGTTGGTTTCGATTGGAATATGTCCACAATGACTTGAACACATGTCTGGACGGAGTGTAGACTGCCGAGCGGTCAAAAATGGGATGCTTACAATATATTCAACAATCTCATAGTTACAACCTGATTTAGATAACTCGTACAAGACATGGAAGCTCAGCTTGGAAGATTTGAAGATGTCTTGAAAGTATTGATAAGAAATCATAAGAGTTAGAAGCTTTATTGAATATTATGATGAAGTCTTCAATAGATGGAAGAAGTTATAAAAGAAATCAAGTTGATGAAGATCAAGCAAAGAAAGTGACGAAGTTCAAATAAGCATGAAAGATCAGTTGAAGAAAAGAGATCTCAAGTCTTGGAAGCTCTCTTGAAGATTTTGAAGAAGACTTAGATCAATGGAAGAAGTGATGTTGATTGAAGAACTCTAAATGTAATCAAAAGTGTATTGATTTCATCATGAAGAGTTGAAGGTGTTCTTGAAGTCAACATGCCTTGAAGAAGTCTTTTCAAGCCTTAGAAACCTTAGTTGGATGATCCTTAAAGAGCTTGAAGATATTGAAGAAGATTGAAGAAGTATTGCAAAAGTTAAGGATTTTCCTAAAAAGAGTCGACCCCTCAAGCAAAAGAGTCGATTCATTCAAACAGAGGCTAAATATTTTGATGGAGATCAAAAGAGTCGACCCCTGACTTTAAAAGAGTCGACTCATTCAAACAGAGAGTTGATTTTACAGTTTTAGACAAAAAGAGTTGACCCCTGGAGCAAAAGAGTCGACTCATTTGGACAAAGCATTGAAAAATCTACTAAAACATAAAAAGAGTCAACCCTGCTTAAAAAGAGTCAACTCATTTACAGCAACGACTATATTTTTTAACATTATACTCCGTCGTTTTTGTATCAAATGGTCTCCCATCCACCACCAACGGCTAGAATTAGCTTAAGGCTATATATACAAGATACCTAACACATATATGTAGAAGAAGAACAAGAGAAGAACACAAGATCAAGCACTACAAGTGAGATTTCATCTCATACATGTTATACACTATTTTTATTCATTTGGGGGGTTCTTGAGTGAGCTAAAAATTTATTTATCTACTCTTTGAGAGAGAGTTACTTATTGTACAACCTTCATCTATTATTGGGTTAGTTTGTAAACTTGTGAGTTTGAGTGTAGTTTGGGAAAAACACTTGTAAGTTTGAGTGAAGCTTAGACAAAATCATTCGAAAGTTTGAGTGAAGCTTGGACAAAAATCACTCGTAAGTTTGAGAGAAGCTTGAATAAATTCTCTTAGGTTTTGAGAGCTTGGGAAAGAGCTTTTGTAAGAGTGAGCTAGGCACTTGTAGCAAAACTAGTAGCTGTGTAAGGAATTTTACATAGTGGAATACCTTCGAGAGGATTGAGGAAGAGAGGACGTAGGCAAGGTTGGCCGAATCTCTATAAATCTGGTGTTTTTCATTTCTTACTCTATTTTCCTTCCTTGCTTACAATACTTGCTTGCATTGCAATATATTATTTGTTTGCTTGGATTATTAGTTTGATTGCTCCACTATAAGAAAAAACACATTTCGCGACCAATTATTGCGATCATATTGTGGGTAGTCACTAATAGTTACATGTCTAGCAACTAAATAATAATTTGGTCACCATTATTAATATTTTAGCGACCATGGCTTTTTAATGGCCAGTAGTTATAGTTTTTGGCGAGTAACTTGATGCATTGTTGCCAAAAGTTGAACATTAGGTGACTAAGTTTTTTTGTTGTTGCCAAATGTTTAACATTTGTGACTAAAGTTTGGTTGCAATCTAAAATTTGATGAAAATTTATTTTGTGGTACTACTTGTTGGCTATTGCATGATCTATATGAATAGTTGAAATCATATTTGCAACTAGAGCAAATTTTCATGCTAATCACTACCATGTTAATTAAGTATAACTTTTTCTCCCTAGCTACCTTATGGCATTTTGTATATATAGACTGTCTTTGTATGCCTGACAATCAATCAACTTCTTCCCTTCAAAAAGGGTAACTTGTCCCAAGAGTGAGTAGTAATAGTTGTTGTTTAAGTAGCCACACAAAAACAAAAAATGAAAGTATCATCTCTTTAAGCATATCTTGATTCAATATTGCACCCAAATTGAGCCACAGACACAAGCCCTACCATCTGATTTTGCGTTGAATGATGATCCTATATGGTTAAATTTATAATACAGATCAATTCAATATCATATCTAATCGCACGCATTGGTCAAAGAACTATCAGAAAAAAAATCTAGTATATTTACTACTGGTATATGAGAACGTGTAGCAGGAATATCCATTTCATGTTGCTAGGATATGGCTATCGGCATCACCGTACGTAAGAGTACCAAGTTTTCTGCATTAGAGCTGGGGCTTGAGAAAGGCAACGCCCAGATGAATGGCCCCAAGATGTTGAGAGAGTTTCAATAATGACGAATGATTTGAAAGAGTTTCCTAATATGCCACAGTGCCACAACCTACAAACCTTGCTGTTACAGTATAACTATTCATTATCTAAGTTATGTGATGATTTCTTCACTGAAATGCCTCTGCTTAGAGTTCTAATAAAACATGTCAACTCTCAACCATATGTCTGTTGATGCTATTATTTGAAAGAGAGAAGAAATAAGCAAAGGTGAGGCTGTTGCCAATTTGAGCAGGTATGGAAGAGCAGAAATTGTTGCTTGAGTAATCCACATAGGTGACGAATTTTAGTGGTATTGGGATTGCCCCACGAAGCTGGTTGGAATGCAGGTTAAGGACAGAAAGACTAGCGAAAACATAATGATCTTGCAGACCCACTAGGAGATTATAAGAAAGGTTCAAATGCGTTAGAGTTCCATTACCATTAATCTTCCAAACCCAGTTTGGTATTTCCCCAAAAATGTGATTAGCTGAGAGGTCTAAATAAATCATTCTTGATTGGTTCTGTAGGTCAGGAAATCTTTGCAGCTTGCAAGAAGCCATTTTTAATGTGCTGAGCTGGGGAAAGGAAGATAAGCTAGACTTGCTTTCACTGGCATTAACTGTCAAGCTGTTGTATGAATGATCGAGTGTTGTAAGATTTTGTAGCCCCAGGATCACATCTAGCTCTATGATGCCACTGAAGTTGTTGAAAGAAAGTACAAGGATATTTAGCCTTTTAATTTCAAAGAAAGATGTGGAAATAGGCCCTTCTAGTTTGTTACTACTCAAATCCAATGTATCCAATGGAGGCAATGATTCATTTGAAAATCCAGTAACTTGACCACGAAATTGGTTATTGGAAAGCTGAATTTTCTGTAGTGATGGGAGGGAAAATAGAGACAAGGGAATACTCCCATTGAATGAATTGTAAAACATGTCAACTCTCAATTAACCATACGTCTTTCTCATTAATTAATGAGTGAGCTGCAAATAAATAAGTTTCCAGGTAAAGTTGGGCTTCTTATAGCATGCGTATGGAAAGTGATCTCCTTATTTTCCAAGTTTGGCAGCTATGCAAAGTGCAAATATAGATTCAAGATTGACATCCATGTAACTCTCATCCCAATCACCAATTCAAATGTATTTAGTTTCATGCTAACTATAAGAAGTCGAATAAAATGAAGTAACTTGGAACTTTGGAGTAACTTAAGGCAAACGTATCCCATGTGCATTCAATTGGTATACTATAATTTGATGAATTAAGCCTATATGGCTTTTAATTTCAGCAAAGACAAAGAAAATATGACTCATATTCACAAGTTACATAAACTGTCACTAGCGCGCGATCGCGGGATCAAAAAAATGGCGCAATACTTCTCACATTTATTTTCCCCAACTTTCTCAAGCCCTGTAAACCCTTCTATCGATATCAATCAAAACAAAACAATCTCTCTCTTCTCTATTCTCTCTCTCCCATAATCTTGTATGTCTGGCTACATATAGAGAGAAGAATAATCTCAATCCATTTCTCTCTTCCTCCTCCTCAGGTACGATGCTTCTTACAGTTTGCGATCTGATTATTTAAGCTTAGATTATTTGTTAATTCGATTCATAGGAAACCCTAGTTGGATGCTTTAAATTTGTTGCTTTGATTTGGTGTAATCAATTTATAGGCTGATTTGGTCATAACGAGAGCCTCTTAATGCCAATCTCTAACCCTGAATACTGCCTATCTCCTCCTCACATGATTTGTAGTTTTGTTTTCTTCACCAGGCCAAGTAACCCATTAGAGCGCGCGATGGTGGGGTCTAGCGTGCGATGGCAAGGTCTAGCGTGCGATCGTGCGGTCCTTCATCCTGTGGAAAAACCTCTCTGTGCTATTAGTGCGCCATCGCGGGATTCCCAATCTATTATATATGCACCATTTTGACCTCTCTGTTTTCAGCTGCCATGAACACAGCTACATTTATATATGTATATGACATTATGAGAGGATATAAAGGTAAGGTTGGTGTTGGATAATGGAGGAGTTGCACTTGTGCATACCAGTACATCTTTTTGCTATAATATATATTGAAACATGTTGTCATTGATTCTACATCAATACATAATGCATTTAGTTTATCATATTAATTACTTTTGAACATTTCATATCTGTTATAGTTGCAGATATGTCAATAAAGCGTAAATTGTTTATCAAGCCTAGAGGCATATCCCAGACGGTGATGGACTACGAGATGCAAAGAAAAAATAAAATTAAAAGTAACAATGCAAGGCTTGCAAATTTAAATTTAAAAGGATTGTCAAATTCATTGTTTAATTCAAGTACATGTTCTAAGCATGGAGGTAATTAGAAGAAAAACAAGAATAAAAGTCATGATGATGATAAGTATCTACCTTCAGATGAGGAAGGAACATACTCATCAATCGAAAATGACCATTCATCTCAATCTCGAGCAGATAAGGTAATATTTGTGACAACACTTGGTAATGACTTGGTTTGAAAGATTTTGTCAGCTAAACAAGTTGCCCCTAATCACGTTATACCTAAACCAAATGAGTTTTTTAATTAGCTGGTTCCGTAATGCTCAATTTTATAATTCAGTTGTCACTAATGAATTTTTTTTTTCATAACAATACTTATTATTTAATAACATAGTCGCTTTTCATGGTCATGTTTTTCTAATGCATTGCATTTTAATTTAATAGGTGACCATGCATTCGGGGAAGAAAAGAAGGACTACATCATCATCTTCAGCCAGGAACTCACTTATGAATTTGTAATCCTCAAGTGAGCCACCAGCCACCACTCTTTTGCTGAGTTCTTTGCCTTCAAAGCAGCTAGAACAACCACCTGTGGTGTCTAATCAATCGCACAGTAGTGATCACTCTGAACCAAGTGCACCAATTCCTATTGTTACGAGGGGTGTAGGTAAAATGATAGTTTCTTTATACTTGCTAGACCCACCGGTGTAACTGCTAAAATAGTAATTAGTAAAATGTCTGCTTAAAAATATTTGTCAGGTGGGTCGGGGTCAAAGCGTATGCGGGGGCCTAGTCTTGGAAAAGGATTAACTAAATAATTGATGACAATTTCGGGGAAAGGCTCCCAATGCCAATTTTTGAAGGGTTCAACACATTTTACTGTCCTTATGCTCCCATGTGTTTAAACCAGCTAAGGATTGCAATTAAAAGGTATTATCCTATTGAAGGATTTGCTGAGAGATGGAAACTTGTTGACCCAATAGTTAAGGAAACTATTCTATAGTTTGTTCGGGTAATAGTTCTAGACTACTCAACTACAAATGTCTTCTGGTAATAGGTTACAAACCATATATTCAATAGTTTGCAAGTACTTTTAACTTATTATTGTTTTGGTAGGACAAATTTTGCATCGCTACTGACGAGGATTCAGATGAAAACAACCCTGTAGTCCTTGCTGTGATAAATAAGAGGGCTAATCTTTTGTATAAAAATTGAAAAGGCAAGATGAGTAAGCATTATTGCAAGTCAAAAAAAGTTATGGTTGATCCATACAATGAACCATACAGGGGGGTGAAGGTGGATGATTGGAAGTACATGATTGATCATGTATTTAAGAGTAAAACATTTAGGGTATGTTTACCACCATTTAATTTCAGTTTAAAATTGTAATGAATTGTGATTAATTCAGTCTGAAGTTTAAGTTTATATTTATTTTTTGTAGAAATGGTCAAAAGCTAGTAGAAAGAATAAGAAAAAGTTGCCATACGACCATTCCCTGGGATCGAGATCATTTACTGCTACGATGACCAAAAAGGTGATTGTTGATGTTATGTAAAACACATTATAAGTTTTGTATTTTTAAGGTATATAACTCTTCTTTTCAATATAAGTAAATGACTTATGTAGTTGATTGACTTTGCAGCCACAGGCCATAGATGAAGAAATGCCAGATTTTATTGATTATTTTAAGGATGGACATCAGTAAAAAAAGACAAAAGAGTGGCTGTAAGCACTCCATTTTTGACCGCTCGGCAGTCTACGCTTCGTCCAAACTTGTACTCAAGTCAATATGGACGTATTCCAATCGAAACCAACTCTAAGTCCAAATCCCATCTATCCATTGCTTCACGGGCCCACCAGGCCCAAATAGAGGCAAAATGACCAAAATGCCCCTAGGGGCTTTGTCCTTTTCCAATTCCCAAATTCCTCTCTCGGGACAGTTTATTCCTCGAGACGGTTCCAAATCAGGCACGTCTTTTCAAAGACGGCAAGTCCCCTTTCCAATCCCTCTCTCTCGACAGTTTATCCCTCGAGATGGTTCCAAATCAGGCACGTCTTTCCGAAGAAGATAAGTCCCCTTTCCAATTCCAAATCAAGCACGTCTTTCTGAAGATGGTAAGTCCCCTTTCCAATCCCTCTCTCGAGACAGTTTATCCTTTGAGACGGTTCCAAATCAAGCACGTCTTTTCGAAGACAGTAAGTCCCCTTTCCAATCCCTCTCTCGAGACAGTTTATTCCTCGAGATGGTTCCAAATCAGGCACGTCTTTCCGAAGACGATAAGACCTCTTTCCAATTCCAATCCCACTCTCGAGACAGTTTATTCCTCGAGACGGTCTGACACGTTTTTCGCAGAGGATCTCTTCGAAACGGTAAGTCCCTTTAAACCTGTCGACCGGGACGATACCCCAAGTCCCTTAGACGGTAGAACAGTCCACCTTTGGCGCTTGCTAGCCCGCCGATGTAGAAATGTCCGTTTAGGCACGCCTTCCAAGAAAGTTAACTTCTCAGGCGCCAAGTCCCCTTTAGCAGCTTCCTGAGATCAGGCAGTCTCGGGAATGATCTCGAACCGTCAGAGTAGTGGAAATACTCGTAAACATCGCAACCGTTAGAGTAGCGGAAATACTCGCAAACAGGTCGATATAAAGAATTGCCAATAAACCCGTGTCACGACAACCACCGTCAGAGTGGCGGAAACACTCAAAGCCTAGGTCAACACTAGTGCCTGCTAGCCCACTTCGGTAAAAAATGACCAAACTGCCCCTTGGGCCTTTTCTGACACTTTTCGATCAAGATGACCATTTTGCCCCTAGGCACTCGAACGCCCCGGGAACCACACCAACTCTGGGTATCAAACCGGTAACCTTCTAAGATTACTTCTTATAGTATTCTCAACCTTCCTCTACCTTTCCGGATCATTCTGAGTCAGTTCTGGCCAACCCGGTACAAAATGACCGTTTTGCCCCTGGTGGGCCGGTCTCCTTTTCTGACTACACCGGCTCTGGGTATCAAACCTGTAACCTCCCGAGAATGCTTTTTATAGTACTCTCAACCTTTCTTTATCTTTCCGGATCATTCTGAGTCAGTTTCGGCAAAATCGGTGTAAAATGACCGTTTTGCCCCTGGAGGGCCGGTCGCCTCTTCTGACCACACCGGCTCTAGGTATCAAACCGGCAACCTTTGGGAACATTCTGAATAATGTTTCCAAATCTTAAGTCTTCTTCCGGGACAGTCCAAGTCCGTCCCGGTAGCTTGTCGATCCGATTGACCGTTTTTCCTCTAAAGGCCCGGTCAACCCGTCCGACACATCCTATCCTCACTTTTCAAGTCAAATACTTCCGGGATGCTATTCTAAGTGTTCCTGCTCTTTCCTGGCCTTTTCAAATCGTTCCCGGACTTTCCGGAGTCACTTCTAGTGAAGCCAGGCTAAAAATTACATGGTAGTCACTAGTACAGGTGCCCAAATCTAGTCAAAGATACGTTGCTTGCCGACCTTAAATGTTTTTTTAAATGACTGGTGCCACTAGTAGTGGCGCCCAGCCAAAAAATGGTCTGGCGCCACTCCTAGTGGTGTTAGTGTAATATTTGGCCTGGCGCCACTGCAACAAGCGCCAGTGCATTCCTCTCTCTATATATACAGAGCCTCTTTCAGTGTGAGAGAGGTCCGCAAACTCAGTATAAGAACACCAATATTCGATATACAGAGCTCAAACACTCCCTAAACCCTAGCTTCCCTAGGTTTTCCAAATCCTAGCCACCATACACTAAACCCTAACCTCCTATAAACTCAAACACACCCCCATATACTCATACACTAGCCTTCAACCCTCCTTTGAAGACTTGAAGAGCTGCAATATGAAGTTTGAAGATTGAAGACAACCCTTGAAAATTGAAGACGAAGATCAAGATGAAGATCGAAGACAAGCAAGGCGCGCAAAATAAAAAGACACAAGGTAGGCTTTCTCTTTAAATTTCTGCACTTCCCCCCTCTCTCTTCTCTCTCTTAACCCACTTGGGTTTTCTCTATTTTAATCCCCCATCTCTTTCCCCCCTTTCTTTGCATGCTTGAAACAAGGGGATTCCTGGTCCATGTCGGGGGCTTTCTTTTAGGCTAACCAGAGACCATGTGGGTTCGGCCCCTTTGATTATGTGGTGAAGCCTTAACCTTGTATGTTCACGACCTCAAAATTGCATTGTGCATATCATGATCTTGCATCTTCTAAAAACCGTTTTCAAAGTTGTTTTCAAAATCGTTTTCAAACTTGTTTTTAAAATTGTATCAAAATCTCCTTTTCAAAAACATGTTTTTAAAATCACAATCCTAGGGTGATTCTAGCCTTTCAATGGCTAGGGTTACTTTAGGAAAGTGTTACATTAAAAGTGACTTTTGTGGTCCATATTTTCAAATCTTATTATTTTTCAAAACCATTTTCTTAAAGTAGTTCTAGCCTTCTTATGGTTAAAATCGTTTTAGGAAAGTGAGATGTTTTTATACTTTCCAAAAAACTCTATTTTCAAATCTCTTCCTCAAAATCCCTTTTTCAACATACTTTCCAAAAACTCTCCTTTCCAAAGTTGTTTTCAAAAACTCCCTCCAAAAATCTATTTTTCAAAACTCCATTTTTCAACTCCTTTCCAAAATCCTCTCCCCAAAGTCCACTTTCCAAAAACGCCCCCTAGGTCTCCTTCCTAGAAAAATTCTCTCCAACAATCTCTTTTCAAAAATCTTTTTTAAAAAAAAAACTCTCTTTCCAAAATCTTTCTTCTAGAAACTCCCCTCTAGGATTTTCTTTTTAAAATCTTCATTTCCAAAAACACACTTTCCAAAAACTCTACCTTTAAATTCACTTTCCAAAAACTCTTCTCTAGGATTCCTTTCCAAAAATCCCTTTTTTCAAAAATGTACTTTCCAAAAATCTCTTTCCTTGGTGTCCAAGTCAAGCCTTAGAACTCACAATTAGGAAACCCTAATTTTCTTTCCAAAAACATGGTTTTCAAACTTGCCCTAAAACCTAGGTTTCCAAAATCTCTTGTTTTCACATCCAAACTATACGCATTTCCAAAACCTATTTTCTACGTTGAAACTATAGCCTTTCAAATCTAGGGTTTCTAAAACTTCCCCTTTCCAAATCCTTGTCAAATCAAATCTTCCCTTTAGGAAACCAAATCCGATTTTCCCATTTAGGAAACTAGATCCAATCTTCCGTTTTTGGAAACAAAATCAAACTTTCTCTTTTAGAAACAAAATCCAATCCCTTCCTAATCCAAATCTTTCCTAATTCAAATCCTTCCTAAACTTCTACTTTCCTAAATCTTAAGTTTCCAAAACTTGAACATAACAATCTTTCCTAAATTTTAAAACTCAAAGTCTAAATCTTTCCTAATTCAACCCTTTCCTAATTCTTTCCTTTTTCAAATCTTAACTTTTCAAACCTTAGTTTTCAAATCTTCTTAAAACTCAAACCTTTCTTAATCTCAAGATTTCCTAAAACTCTAAAAACTTTCTAAATCTTAAACTTTCTAAATTTCAAATATTTCCAAATTCAAAGCTTTCTAAATTCAAAACTTTTTTAAGTTAAATCTTTCTAAACCCAAAACTTTCTAAATTCTAAACTTTCCTAAAACTTCAAATCTTTCCAAATATAGAGCTTTCTAAACTCAAAATTTTCTTATTTTCAAAACTTCCTTATTTTCAAAACTTTTCCTATTTCAAAATCTTTCATTTCTCAAAACTTTCCAATTTCAAAACTTTCCTAATTCAAAACCTTTCCTAAGTTGAAACTTTCCTAAAATGAAGCTTTCCTAAAATGAAACTTTCCTAATTCAAACATTTCCTAAACCCAGTCTTTCCTAAGTCTCTTCTCTTTCCAAAGTCTAGGTTTCCTAAACCTTCATCTTTCTAAAACAAGTCTAAATCTTTTTTCCAAGTTTCATCTTTTCAAATCAAAATCCAATCTTTTCAATTCCAAAATTCTCAATTCCAATTTCCAATCTCCTCTTCTAATTTCAAATCAAATCCAATTATCAATTCAATCTCTTTCTTCCAATCCAACCTTCTATTTTCAATCGGACTCTTGTCTGAACAACGACTGACCTGATTCCTCCAAAAGGATACGTAGGCAACCCCATGGGTGCGGTCACAACATTTTTCAAATTTCTATTTTTACAATTTCTTTCCAATCTCCAATCCCACAACATTTTTCAAGTTTTCAATTCCATAACTCTTTTCAATTCTAATTTCAAATCTCTTTTCAAATCAAATCAATTTCTTTCCAAATCTGTTTTCCAACTTCTCTTCTCTTGCATTTGCATATCATGCATCTTGTTTTTTTTCTAAACATTATTTTCTAAAGTGAATAGGATTGAACAATAGTTATTTAAGGACTCTCATAGGTGAATCTAGGGTAGATTGACATGTAGGTACCGAAAGGGCGGGGTAGGGTGATGGCTTAGTGCGTCTTCCCTACACGTAACCAACCTCCAAACCTATGATCACTTATTTCAAAGACCAAAAGGAGTTATTTTCAAAAAGGCCTAAATGTTTTCTAAAGGTTGCCAAACAACCTGTTTTTTCTTAAAAACCCTCTCTTGAGGAGATATTTTCAAAAACCTTTTTCCAAAAACCCTAAGTGTAGTCTTCAGATTGTTCTTAGTTTTTAGGTGACCTAACTCACCTTAATTAAGTTAGGTGGCGACTCCAAATATTTTTTTAAAGCCCTTTATTTAAATCTATTTTCAATTCAAATATAGTCACACTCATTCTTCTAGGAGGGTGAGTTCTAACGAGAAAGTACAACATTTTTCCCGCTTGTATGTGTATTCCTTGAGTGTGAAAAATCTGGGTGCGACAGTGGCTGCACCCAGAATGCAAGTGGCAATACGTATATATTTAAGTCTTATACACTCTTGTACAATACTAGCTCATTGGACTATTAGTATTGCCAAAAAAATGGTAACTAATTTATAACCTTTGTTTCTTTTTTGACAGGAAGAAATGGTGAAAATTCGTGATGATGCTAAGGCATACGACATACATATAACACCGGAAGAAATCTTAAGGAAAGCGCTTGGTGAGAGAAAAGGGTACATCCTTGGGTTTGGGGTAGGTCCGAAGCCGTCCTCAGGCTATGATAATGAGTCTCGTTCAAATCAAAAGCTGAAGACACTTGAATCTGAATTAGAGATACTTCATGAGAAACGGGAAAGAGAGAATGATGAGTGAGCTAAGGAGAGGGAGGAGCGAGAAGAGGAGCCACAATGAACTACAAAAAAAATTCGATGAACTTCAACGTTTGATGATGCAGCAGATGAAGGCATGTGGAAATAGTCAAGGAATTTGGTATGGGTCCATGTCTTGCCACTCCAACTCTCTTTAATTATGTAGTTGAAAATAATATGTTTGCCAAAATTTTTTGTACATATCTGATTCATGTTTAGCTGGTTAGATGATTCAACACTGATGCCCACTCTAGGAACCTCTACCAAGTCCGTGCAATAAAACTCCTCTGAGTTCAGTCTAGGATATTATTATGATTCGTAGTTGATCATCTAGAGAAAAAAATTGGGAAGTCACTGAATTTGTAATAAAATGAAATTGCTTCTCACTTCTGCTTAAAATCAAATTGACCGTTAGACAACGAATAAGACACAATAGTTATTCACTTTTCTTGTTCTACCTACATCAAGTTTAAATTTCGTAAGTCTTTTGTAATCACATTACGATTTCTATTTTAGGATTATTACTAATGAAATCTTTTGTTTTCTGTGTTTATTCTTTTACAGATTGCTGATGGCCATTATGGATAAAGATTTTGTGGGACGAAGTTTTGGTGGGACGAAGATTTTAGATGTTGATATTACGGCTAATTGCAAATGTTACTTTAGGCTAGTTCGTACTTATGAATTACAAAGGTTTCTGATTGTGAATATTAGACTTGGCTGGATTAATTTACATGCATTTTAGAATTTTATTGTTTACATAGGTGGATATAGTTTTGTGGATGTTGGCATTGATATTTTTATTGAAATTAAGTATATAGTTTCTTTATATGAAGCTCTGTGTACTTTTTAAGTTAGAATTGATTATGATTTGTATAGGTTTTGGATAATAATGGTCGTCTCCAATATCTTCTTAATAAATGAGCAACTAATTCTTTGGCTACTAACATGTTTTGGTTGCAAAAGTCCTTATGATCGTGGGATTTGTAACTACTTATATTGGTCACTGTAAGCTGACTTTGACGAACAATTAGCTATAGCGACTAATAATTAGTCGCAAAATGTAGTCGCCGTTAACTAAGTATTGGCAACTATGGGAGTTTAGCAACTAACATCAATGGTTACCGTATGACATCTTTTGGTGACTAATTACCTTTTGGCGACTACCAATTTAGTCGCCACGTTTAATCACCATTGATCACATATTAGCAACTAACCAAAACTTAGTTGCCATAACATTTAGTAACCTCTAATAGGCCACTAAATAATTTAGTTGCCACCATAGTCGCGAATTCGTATTGGCGACTAAAAAATAACATTCAGTGACTATTTTGTTTGTTACTAAATGTGTTTTTTCTTATAGTGCTTACTGCTATATTGCTTAAATTGTTTCTAGTTGGATTGTTCGATATAAATTCTATAAAACTCAATTCACCCCCCTCTTGGTGTCACGCCCCGTAACCCGGCCTATGCGGATTTAGAGTACATGACCGACCAGTAGCAAGGCTACCCAATGCCACATTACATAAACCGGTTCAACACATGTGCATAAATCATTTAAAATGATATATAATTATAGAATTCATAAATTAAAACAGAACTCATGTCATACATGGCAGAGCTGTGCCTAATCCAAAATATAAACATACATATGGGCCTATTCGAGGCCACCATAGTTATATCATTTATAACATTACAAACATTAGGGTCCAACCCAAATACACATAACATAACATAGGCTCGTGGGCTGTAGCTCAAAATCCACATATGGCCTCCTCCTAGGGCCTTTCGGATTGGCTACCTGAAAACATTTGAGAAAACGTAAGTTAATACTTAGTGAATAACAATGATGCATGACCATGAAAATATCATGGGCTAACATTTATAAAATGATAGATAAACATTTATGCATATAAATCATGAACTTGAAACGTGTAGGCAAAGACGTGAAATCATAGATAGCATAAGCATCATATTGAAATATTCTATCGTTTCAAAACATGGTATCATACAATAGAGATGCGACGTATCTTTGCTTGTAATAAAGCATAACATAACTTGTCAGAAACATTTGAACATATCATCATTCTCGTTCTAAAACATAAGGGTGCTACAACCCGACATCAGAGCTATGTTCCACATCAGTAACCTTAAAGGTCACAATTAGGGCTCTTTAGGCCGTGGGACGTCTCCCGAACATGGCAATAGTTTATTTCACATCCCTTATCGTAGGACCATCGTTGCTAGTTTAAGGTCTTGCCACAAAAGACCTCGAGTTGGCACCATACATTGGAAAAAGTCTTGCATCTCCTTCTTGTAAGCATTTTAGTCCATGGGTTTCAATTCATAACATAATATAACTTGCATGCTTTTAAAAGTATGACATCTATAATTGAATATAACATTGATGTATTGAAAATATATATAAAATATTGTATGATATGATTTGAATTTAAAACATTTGGAAAGTAGTAGAATTTACTCATGGCATATCGTTACTCACCTTAATCCTCGTGAAAGGTGCTATATAAGGATGTTCCTACATATAGAGTACATAGAGACATCAAACACAAGACCCTAATGCAAAGCAAGAACATGAACACATTCTGAGGTAGTCTCATTTGAAAATAGACTTAAAGGCCTTTAATTTGATAGATCATGGGCTGCAAATACATTTTGGATGGAGAAGTTATGTCGCATAGAAAGTGGACTAAAATTCTGGAAGAATAATGTGACTAATAGAATTTTGGGTCAACTTTAAAATTCAATATCTCCCAATCTATAAGGAATTAGAGTTTAAATTTTATATGGATATAAAGGTCTATGAGTCCAATTTCTAATGCTTTAAATGGTACATCAATTCAAGTTTTGTAGAGTAAGTTATGCTCGTTTTACTAAACAGTGTTGGAGCTGAAGACAAAAGGGTTGACTCCTGAGCTAAAGAAATGAATCTGAGAGCTCTCTGGACAAAAGGGTCGACTCTTGAGGCAAAAGAGTCGACTCCTAAGACAAAAGAGTCGACTCCTGAGCTACAAAAACCCAGATTTCAACTCGAAAATCGCCAAACCTCACTCAAATCAAAATCAATCTTCATCAAACCTTTTCCAAACTCCTCAAATGCTTCTAGGGTACAAAGATTGACCCAAGGAAACCACAATAACTCAAGTTAGGGCAAAATAAACAAGCCAATCAAAGGGATCTAAGGTTTGAAATCTCAAACCCAACATGTACAAATTTGGGGGTTTTTAACCCCAACTTTCAATCCATCAACATATGCTTACAAGCCCTTAAAATCTAACCAAATGGGACTCCAAAGAGTCTCCAAACACAACAACACATAGGTATTTACATATAAAAGAGGTTAAGGTTCATACCTTTCTTCTATGTTTCCTCAAGCTTCAACAATGGCTTCTTCCAACCTTCTTCCTCCACTTCTCCCTCTCTTCACTTGCTTTTCTTCTCCCTTCTTTCTTTCTTTCTTCTTCTTCTTCTTCTTGGTAGGTGAGTGTGTGTGTTTGCTACGGGTGTGTGAGTGTGATTAGGAGATGCACATGGGAGTTAATTTCATCTGTGTCACACATGAGGCATATTTTACAACATGGGCCTTAATTGGTCAATATTGACTCCATAATAACATAAAAATCATACAAGTGTTAAAATCTCACATTAATTCACAAAATCATGGTTCAGGGTATTACATCCTTCCCCCCTTATATAAGTTTGGTCCCCAAACTTAACACAAGCCATTACTCAAACAAAAATGGATAACGCTCCTTGATCTCATCCTCACGCTCCCAAGTAGACTCCTCCCATGTGTGGTTTTGCCACAAAACTCGCACCAAAGGAATGACCTTGTTCCTAAGAACTTGGTCACGACGATCAAGGATCACGATAGGTCTCTCAATGTAACTCAAATCTTCATTCACGGTCAAAGGATAGTGATCAATCACGTGCGTCAGGTCATGAACATACTTCTGTAACATAGAAACATGAAATACATTATGAACTTGCAAAAGTTTCGGTGGAAGAGCAATACGGTAAGCAACGGGTCCAACCCGTTCAAGAACTTCAAATGGCCCAATGTACCTTGGACTGAGCTTTCCTTTTTTACTGAAATGATTTATCCCCTTTGAAGGAGATACCTTCAAGAACACGTGGCTCCCTTCATCAAACTCTAAGTCCCGCCTTCTCACGTCCGCATAACTCTTTTGGCGACTCTGAACAGTTTACAGTTGTTGCTGAATGATCTTGATCTTGTCGGTGGTCAGTTGTATAATCTCTGGCCCAAGAATCTATCTCTCTCCGACCTCGGCCTAATAGACTGGAGATCTACACTTCCTCCCGTAAAGTGCTTCATAAGGTGTCATCTCAATGCTTGCGTGGAAACTGTTATTGTAGGCAAATTCCACTAATGACAGATGATCCTCCCAACTTCCTTGAAAGTCAAGGATACATAACCGTAACATGTCTTCTAAGGTCTGAATGGTCCTTTCTGATTGGCCATCTGTTTGTGGATGAAAGGTTGTGCTAAACTTCAATTCGGTATCTAAAGCTCTTTGCAAACTCTTCCAAAATTTTGACACAAATCTCGGGTCTCGATCCGACACTATTGAAACCGGTGTACCGTGCAGCCGAACAATCTCTGTAATGTAGAGGGTCGCATACTTCGATAAGGAGTACGTCGTCTTCATTGGTAAGAAATGTGCAGACTTAGTGAGGCGATCAACAATAACCCAAATAGCATCACAACCCCCCAGTGATCTTGGCAATCCCACAACGAAATCCATGGTAATATGCTCCTACTTCCATTCTAGTATCGGTAAAGGTTACAGCAGTCCCGCCAGCTTTTGATGTTCTACCTTGACTTGTTGACAACGTAGGCATCGTGTTACGAATTCAGCTATCTCCCTCTTCATTCTTGGCCACCAAAACATTTCTTTTAGATCTTGATACATCTTCGTGCCTCGTGGATACGTAGTGAACTTCGTGTTGTGAGCTTCCTCCAAGACTCGCCTCTTGACTTCGGTTATGTCTGGCATGCATAAGCGGTCTTTGAACTTTAAAGCTCCATTCTTCAAGGTGAAGTCGGGCTTCAGCTTTGTTCCTAACTCTTTATAAATCTTCCATAAGTATGGGTCTTCAGGCTGTCTTTGCTTTATAGTCTCAATTAATACTAGCCGGGCGATCATGGCAGTGAGCATCATATCTATGCCTGGCATAACAACCTCAATCTCCGCTCTTTCCAATTCAATAAACAAGGGTCGATGCGACGTAATCAAACATGCTAGGTTGACGGTGGTCTTCTGGCTCAAGGCATCAACCACGACATTGGCCTTGCCCGGATGATACTGAATGAGGATATCATAGTCCTTGATTAACTTGAGCCATCTTCTCTATCTCATGTTTAGCTCCTTTTGTGTAAAAAGATACTTTAGACTCTTATGGTCAGTGAAGATCCCACATGTGACTCCGTACAAATAGTGGCGCCAAATCTTTAAAGCAAACACCACATCTGCTAATTCAAGATCATGGGTTGCGTAGTTTTTCTCATGCGGTCTCAACTGTCTTGAGGCATATGCAATCACCTTACTGTGTTGCATCAACACACATCCCAGTCCTCTATGCGCAACATCGCTGTAAATGGAAAACACATCAGTCCCAGAAGGCAAAGCTAGAATCGGTGCAAACACCAATTGGTTCTTCAGTTCCTGAAAACTCTGTTCTCTCTTTTCACTCCATTCAAATGGGGTGTCCTTCCAAGTGAGCTGTGTTAATAGCATTGCAATCTTAGAGAAATCCCTCACAAATCTGTGATAATACCCAGCTAAACCCATAAAACTTTTGATTTTGGTCACACTCATGGGTCTTGGCCAATCCACAACGGCTTCAACCTTCGAAGGGTCAATAGACACTCCATCCATGCTAATGATGTGTCCCAAAAATGCCACACTCGGTAGCCAAAATTCACACTTCCTCAGTTTGGCATATAGTCTCCTGTCTCGTAGAGTTTGGAGGACCATCCTTAAATGGTGCTCATGATCTGCAAGACTCTTAGAGTACACCAAAATATCATCAATAAACACAATAACAAAATCATCAAGGAAGGGTTTGAATACCCGATTCATCAAATCTATGAATGCAGCAGGTGCATTGGTAACTCCAAACGGCATAACCAGAAATTCATAGTGGCCATATCTAGTTCGAAAAGCCGTCTTCTCCACATCGCTAGCCTTGACCTTTACTTGGTGATAACCCGACCTTAGGTCAATCTTTGAAAATACTTAGGCTCCTTGAAGTTGATCAAATAAATCATCCACTCTTGGCAATGGGTATTTGTTCTTGATGGTGACCTTTTTCAATTCCCGGTAGTCAATACATAATCTCATGGTTCCATCTTTCTTTTTCACAAATAACACGGGAGCACCCCAAGGTGAGACACTAGGACGAATAAATCCCTTTTCCAACAAGTCTTGGAGTTGAACCTTTAACTCCTTCAACTCTAAAGGGGACATACGGTATGGAATTTTGGAAATGGGCCTCGTACCCGAATTAAGGTCAGTATTAAACTCAATTTCACGTTGTACTAAGGAACCAGGTAACTCGTCAGGCAAGACATCGGGAAATTCCCGGACAACATGGATATCCTCCAAGGATGGTGGGGAAACGTGTGTGTTAACAATGCTACACAAGAATGCACAATTCCCTTTTTGAATTAAACGGCGTGCTTGCATGGATGAAATAAGATAAGGTGGAGGCACTACACCAACTCCCTCGAATACAAGCCCCCAATGGGTAGAAGAATGAACTATGACTTGCTCAAGTTCACAATCAATGATAGCATGATGAAAGGACAGCCAATCCATCCCTAAAATGACATCAAAGTCATGCATTTCTAGGGGTATAAGATTCACAAACATGGGCACATCATTTATAAGAAGCTCATAAGAATTATAAATTCTATCACATAACATGGAATCCCCGAATGGCAACGATACAGTTAAAACATAATTAAGAGGTACCGGAGATGTATGCAAGTATTGAGCAAAAAGGTATGAGACAAATGAATGTGTGGAACTGGAATCAATAAGGATGTGCGCAGGTCGACCAAAAATAGGAAGTATACCTGGCACTACAGAGCCGGTAGCTGGGGTGTTTCTCGGGGTAAGTGCGAAAGCTCGGCCTTGCCGTGGTTGATTCTCTCTCCTGCTGACCGTAGGTTGCTAAACTGAGGCTGATGCTGATACCCTAGATCCCTGTGCTCTATTCCTTTTTGGACAGTCTTTCACTTGGTGCCCCTCTTGGCCGCACCCATAACAAACTTTGCTCCCATAGTAACATTACCCTTGGTGCTTCTTTTGGCATATAGGACAGGTCGGTGCCTCATTAGTTATATCACCCCTTCAATTCATAGTGTTACCCCGTGGGGAAGATGAATTCCCACTAGAAAACCCAGAATTTTGCCACTTTGAACTTTGCCATTTGCTTGGGTCACCTCCTGATGTCTTCTTGTTCTTCTCCCGGTATTAGGACATTTTATTATTCGCCCTTTCAGCGATCGTTGCTCGTTGAACAACCTCTTGATGGGTCTCTAGTCGTAGTATCTCCACCTTGTTGCGAATGTTCCATCGCAATCCTATCTCAAACTTCCTCGCCTTGTAAGTCTCCGATGACACAATATGCGGGGCATATCGTGATAGCTCCATGAATTTGGCGTTGTATTCTGCCACAGTCATATTCCCATGTGTCAAACCAAGGAACTCCATCATCTTCTGATCCCTAATAGTCTCTGGAAAGTATTCCTCATTGAACACTTCCAAGAACCTAGGCCATAACCACTGTGGTTTCGTTGCCTTCTTTAGCGTCCACCAGACTAGTGCGGCGCCTTCAAAGGTAAAGGTGGCAAAAATCATCTTTTGTTCGTCCATGCAAGGCAGCACTTTGAACACCCTCTCGATTCCCAAAAGCTAAGACTCCGTGGCCATGGGATTGGGAGTCCCGTGGAAGGTCGGGGCTTTAACTGTTGGAACTGCTTAATGATAGTACGTGCCACTACCTCTCCTCGTGGCGCATGCGCCGCCGGCTGCTCTAGCATTGGCAGTGTTGCTATGGGTATCCTGGACCACTTGAACGAGTCCAGCTAAGATCCTTTCTATGCGATCAAATTGGTCTTCGGGCTCTCTAGCCCCTTCACGACCTCTTCTCTTTGGCGCCATGACTAACTCTACAAAAATCATCACACAATCAAACACATAACATATTATGATACATAATACACCGTGGCAAGTCATTAACCATGTAGCATACATATACTTATATACATGTAGAAGATATACAAGTCAACCTAGAATTTTATCTAGGCATGACACAATCTGACTGTGTCAACCTAGTGCTCTGATACCACGTTGTCACACCCCGTAATCTGGCCTATGCGGATTTAAGGTACATGACCAACCAGTAGCAAAGCTACCCAATGCCGCAATACATAAACCGGTTGAACACCTGTGCATAAATCATTTAAAATGATATACAATTGCCGAATTCATAAATTAAAACATAACTCGTGTCATACATGGCAGAGCTATGCCTAATCTAAAAAATAAACATACATATGGGCCTATTCGAGACCGCCATAGTTATATCATTTATAACATTACAAACATTAGGGTCTAGCCCAAATACACATAACATAGCATAGGCCCGTGGGCCATAGCTCAAAATCCACATATGGCCTCATCCTAGGGCCTCTCGGATTGGCTACCTGAAAACATTTGAGAAAACGTAAGCTAATGCTTAGTGAATAACAATAATGCATGACCATGAAAATACCATGGACTAACATTTATAAAATAATAGATAAACATTTGTGCATATAAATCATGAACTTGAAACGTGTAGGCAAAGACGTGAAATCATAGATAGCATAAGCATCATATTGAGACATTCTATCGTTTCAAAACATGGTATCATAAAAGAGAGATGTGACGTATCTTTGCTTGTAATAAAGCATAACATAACTTTCCAGAAACATTTGAACATATCATCATTCTCGTTCTAAAACGTAAGGGTGCTACAACCCGACATCAGAGTTATGCTCCACATCAGTAACCTTAAAAGTCACAATTAGGGCTCTTTAGGCCGTGGGACGTCTCCCGAACATGGCGATAGTTTATTTCAAATCCCCTATCATAGGACCATCGTTGCTAGTTTAAGGTCTTGCCACGAAAGACCTTGAGTGGCACCATACGATGGAAAAAGTCTTGCATCTCTTTCTTGTAAGCATTTTAGTCCATGGGTTTCAATTCATAACATAATATAACTTGCATGCCTTTAAAAGTATGACATCTATAATTGAATATAACATTGATGTATTGAAAACATATGTAAAACATTGTATGATATGATTTGAATTTAAAACATTTGGAAAGTAGTAGAATTTACTCATGGCATATCGTTACTCACCTTAATCCTCGTGAAAGGTGCTATAGAAGGACGTTCCTACGTATAGAGTACATAGAGACATCAAACACAAGACCCTAATGCAAAGCAAGAACATGAACACATTCTAAGGTAGTCTCATTTGAAAATAGGCTTAAAGGCTTTTAATTTGATAGATCATAGGCTACAAATACATTTCGGATGGAGAAGTTATGTCGCATAGAAAGTGGACTAAAATTCTGGAAGAATAATGTGGCTGATAGAATTTTGGTTCAACTTCAAAATTCAGTATCTCAAAATCTATAAGGAATTAGAGTGCAAACTTTACATGGATACAAAGGTCTATAAGTCTAGTTTCTAATGCTTCAAACGATGTCTTAATTCAAGTTTTGTAGAGTAAGTTATACTTGTTTTACTAAACAGTGTCGGAGCTAAAGACAAAAGGGTCGACTCCTGAGCTGAAGAAATGAATCTGAAAGCTCTCTGGACAAAAAAGTCGACTCTTGAGCTACAAAAACTCAGATTTCAACTCGAAAATCCCCAAACCTCACTCAAATCAAAATCAAATTTCAGCAAACCTTTTCCAAACTCCTCAAATGCTTCTAGGGTACAAAGATTGACCCAAGGAGACCATAATAACTCAAGATGGGGCAAAATAAGCAAGCTAATCAAAGGGATCTAAGGTTTGAAATCTCAAACCCAACATGTACAAATTTGGGGGTTTTTAACCCCAACTTCCAATCCATCAACATATGCTTACAAGCCCTCAAAATCTAACCAAATGGGACTCCAAAGAGTCTCCAAACACAACAACACATAGGTATTTACATATAAAAGAGGTTAAGGTTCATACCTTTCTTCTATGGTTCCTCAAACTTTAACAATGGCTTCTTCCAACCTTCTTCCTCCTCTTCTCCCTCTCTTCACTTGCTCTTCTTCTCTCTTTTTTCTTTCTTTTTCTTCTTCTTCTTCTTGGTAGGTGAGTGTGTGTGTTTGCTACAGGTGTGTGTGCGTGATTAGTAGATACACATGGGAATGAGTTCCATGTGTGTCACATATGAGGCATATTTTACAACATGGGCCTTAATTGGTCAATATTGACTCCATAATAACATAAAAATCATACAAGTGTTAAAATCTCACATTAATTCACAAAATCAAGGTTCAGGGCATTACACTTGGGTTGCCTACTTGGGCCAACATATATAAACTGCTATAAATGATAGGATGGAAATGGATGGGAATTGTTGGGCCCTTTCCTCTATTTTTTAAAACTTCACATACGCACACACACTGTATGTGCACTCCCATTTGCATATTTACATTTTCTACTCGATTATGTCTCTTCTAGTTAGAAGAGAGAATGGTATATTGGTTGTGGGTGAATGCTATCTCAGTTTCTTAGCCTACGGCCTCTTGTTGGTTCTCCCGCTCAGATCACCAACCAAAAATGGTACCACCTCGGGGAGTGGGCCTAGGTTTGAAGATCTAGAAACCGAGTCTTCTTCTGAAGCATTAGTAAACCCTCAATCTCATGCTTATGTAGAAACCCGTGCATAGCCGAACCTCTACCGGATTTAAGACACACACGTCAATTTCAAAATCATGGAGGAATGGGCGATTACTTTACTTTCCTTTATTCTTGTCTATTTCTACTGTTATAATGCTTGTATAATGTTCATGCATTCATACTTATTTTCTTATTACATTCTCTCTCCCTATACTCTTACATACATAAACATGCATTCAATGTTTCATTTCGAGATGAGAGTTATAAAGTAACTCAAGTCACTACATTCTCATACATATGATCTACGCATAGAGAGTAATGCCAAGTTCACTCTCCCTTGCATTAAACCTACCAAAATCCTAAAGGTACCTATGTAACCCTAAGGAATCTAGTATACATTTCAAGACATCTCATAAAGAGAGGCCCCAATCCCTCTCTGCTCACCAAGATAGGGATGCTAAAGAGACAAGGGGCAACAAAAAAGTAAGGTCTCTTAATGACCTTCTCAACATCAAACTCAAAGAAGACGAATTTGAAGATTTAAGATTAGTTTAGGATTTCAAATGTAAAAGTGTCGCACCCTAATTTTTTAGTCCAAGGTCCTTTCGACTCGGAGACCAAAGCACGGAACTCTATTAATAGAACTCATCATCCTGGAAGGACAAGTGCGACTAGGTTTAGATTGAAAATTAGTTTGATTAAGGGCTTTTTAGAAAAATAGGAGTCGTCACCTAATTTGATTAAGGTGAGTTAGGGTACCTAAAACTAAGTGTTAATTCAAAGATTAAACTTAGGGTTTTTGAAAAAGATTTTGAAAATTCCCTCAAGAGAGGGTTTTTAAGAAAATAGGTTGTTTGGCAACCTTTGTAAAGATTTAAGCCATTTTAAAAAAAAAGTTCATTTTTATCTTTTGAAAACAAAAATCTATGGTCTAGGGGTTGGTTACGTGTAGGGAAGATATCCTAAGATCATCACCCTACCCTGTCCTTTCAGTACCTACATGTCTAATCACCCTTTTGTTCACTCACTAGAATAACCGGTTACCATTGTCCACTTACTATCCACTTTAGAACTTTGAAAAATGGGTTTATTCATCACTTTTAGGATGTCTAATGCATGATGCAAGTTTTTGGGAAGAAGTTTGAAATCATGGGAATTTGAAGGGATTTGAGATAGAAACTTTGAATTGATAGGAACTTTTGAAAAAGGGATTGGAGTTGAAATGGAAGTTATGACCACACCATTTTAGGTTGCCTACATATCTCATTTGACGACAATCAGATCATTCATAGTTTGGGTAAGAACCCGATGGAAAATAGGCGCATTAAGGCCTTTGGAATGTTTTGAAGACTCATTAAGGTCTTTGGAGAGATGTGAAGACTCTTTGAGGTTTTTGAAAAGATGTGAAGACACTTTGAGGTCTTCAGAAAAAGAAAACTTGGGAGTTTTGATTTGAAATTGGGTAGTGGAATGTTTTGAAATAGAACTTTGGAACTTTTGAAAGGGGGTTTTTGAAATGTATTTAGAATAACTCAAGGGAGTTTTGGAAAGGCTTTAAGATAACTCAAGAGAGTTTTGAAAATGTCTTGAAGTCTTGTTTGGAAATCTAGGAGGTAAGACTTTGGAATGTTAAAAAGTTTTCGGAAATGGTTTTTGAAAGCACCTAGGACTTTGGAATTCTAATATGGACAACCTTGGAGGTTGTTCTTGATATATCACCTTCCTTTGGAATCCCTAACCATGAGAAGGGTAAGGACACCTTAGGGTTGTGAGTTCTTGAAAGCATTTTTAAATATAGAATGTAGGAGTGCTTAAAAAGGTTATGTAGTTGGTTTTTGAAATCTCAAGAGTGTAGGAGGTTTTGGAAGAATGGGTTATGAGAATAGTTTTAAATAGGGAGAACTTTTAAAAGGGGTCCTTGAGTTGGAACCTTGAAGTACACTAACCTAAGTTGGGTTGGTCTAAGGTTAGAGATGACCTAAGGTTAACTAACTCGGGTTAGGTTAACCTAGGGTTAAAGTGACTTCGTGTTAATTAACTTGGATTTGGTTAACCAAGGGTTAGATAACTAGGGTCAAGTTAACCTAGGGTGGGGTAACTAGGGTCACATTAACCTAGGGTTGGATAACTAGGGTTAAGTTAACCTAGGGCTAGATAACTAGGGTCAAGTTAACCTAGGGTCGGATAACTAGGGTCAAGTTAACCTAGGATTGGATAACTAAGGTCAAGTTAACCTAAGGTTGGATAACTAGGGTCAAGTTAACCTAGGGTTGGATTGAGAATATGGTTTTTGAAAGGTTTTTTATGAATTTTTGAAAAAAGTTTTAGAAAACAAATCCAGTTATGCAAAGGACTTTGGTTGACAACCCTTTTGAAGATCATTTCCATGAAAATTTTGACTCTAGCCAAGCATATGGTTTATATGGTTAGTGCTTGAAAACCATTCCGAAGAAGGTTTTCTTAGGACCGTTATAACCTTTATCTTGGCAAGAGTGGGGATTTCAAGAGTTAACATAATGATGACAACTTTTGGAAAACCATTTTAAATGCAAAGATGGAGAGAACAAATATTTGAAAACCATTTTTGAGAAAAAGATTTTGGAAACCATTTTTTAAAGGAAACCATTCTAACAAGTTAGGGTTCTTATGGCCAATGTAAGGAAGACCACTCAAGAGAGGGTTTCATGGAACCATTCCAACTACTAAACTTGAGAGAATAGAAACCTTGAAAATTAGAGAGTTTGAAAATAATTTTTATGCAAGTATAAAAAGAGAAGGGAACCATTCTAACAATTTAGGGCTTCTATGGCCAATGGAAAAAGGAGACCACTCAAGAGAGAGTTCCATGGGGCCATTTCAACCACTAAACTTGAGAGAATAGAACCCTTAGGAATTAGAGAGTTTGAAAATCATTTTTACGCAAGTTAATATGCAAAGATGTAAAAGTGTGAATTAGGGGTTAGTGGGGAATTTTCTATGACATGATTTCTAAGGTCTCATCCCTAGTTTCAAGGGACCAACTCTTAGAACCATCTTGAAAGGAATATGGTGCTTGAGAATGGCATGAAAATAAAAATGATGTAAACTTTCTAGAACATGTTTGTAAACATAAAAATGAAGCCAAGCTCATAAGACATGATCAAGATAGCAAAATGCAAGGGGGTCATGAATACATACAAGACTTTAGACTATACCACATAATCAAGGGGCTCCTAGACCATACCATCTTAAAGTAGACTAGTGAGAGATCCCCCTACACGGTGGCTCTCACTAACTTTCCTCTAGGCATGAACTAAGAGCCCTCTTGGCTTCAAGCGCGCAAGAAAGGGAGGTTGAAGATAGGGATTAAAATAAAGAATAGCCTAAGTAGGCTAGGAGGGAGAAGAGAAGAGTGGGGGAAGACAAAAATGTAAAAGAGATACCACCTTTTGCCTTTAATACACTTGCAATCTCCTATGGATGCCTTGACTTGAACTTGGATGGCTTCAAGTAAGCTTGAGGGGCTGGAAGGAGGAGTTTAATGGTGTATAGGGCTATGTAAGTGAAGTGTATGGGCTAGAGGGAGATGGAATCTAAGTTAAGTTTTGGAAGAGTGAAATGTATATAGAGATTCAAGGTTCTGGAGTAGTTTCAGCAGAGTTTCGCATCAATTTCGATTTTGGAATATGCAAAGGGGGAGGTGTGTATTTATAGCCAAATTTTTGGACACTGGCGCATGTAGGACATGTGCCTGTGTAAATTTATACAAGCGCATGTGCTACATGCAATGGTACTATTCCATAGAATGAAGGCCACGTGGCACTCTTTGTATTGGCTAAATCTTAAGGGCTAAGCAAAGTTTGATATATCTGATCAAAATCTAGGTGCATGTAGCATACACTTCATCGTCGGGAGTGTTCATTCAAACTTTACCTCTATAATTGTGCAAACCGGGAAGGTTTTGGAGGAATCGGTTACATCCACGGTGTTCTCCTAGGGTTTCTCGTGAACTTTTGTGTTTTCAAAAAGTTTGAATGGTGTTCGGAAGTGTGAGATATCATCTTGAAAAGTGTGCATAAAATTGCATCTCTATGGAGTGTTTGTGATACGCTCCACGGGGGTTCAAAAGTAGCTATTTTTATGCTGCACGATTAAGGCCTTCAGGAAGCGATCTCTCTGATCGAACCGTACCGATAAAAAGTACTTTGGAAATACTTTCGGGAATCCCTAATGTACGCATTTCTCAAGTCGTTTGACGGTGTGTTATAATAAGGGAATTGGAGAAAAAGTCAACCTTGGCGGAGCGTCTGTGAGACACTCTAGGGGTTGCTAAAAGTAGCAGTTTTCGAGCCACGCAATAAGGAGCTTCGGGAAGCGATCTCTCCGATCGAGCTATATCGATGGAAAGACTTATGAACAAGCTTTCGAGAATTACTCGGTTGATGTATTTCTCAAGTTGTTTAACAGTGCGTTATAACCAGGGAATCGAGGGAAAATGCAATCTTGGCGGAGCGTCTGCGAGATGCTCCATGGGGCTTTCGTTAAGTCAGGAGTGTGTAGTGTCGTAAGGTCCTCCTTTGGTTAAACAGGGGCGTATGACAAGACTCGCCGTTCAATATTCTAGGACCGGTGGTGTTTCTGGGCACGTTTGGGTTACAAAGGGCAAAATGGTCATTTTGACCAGGTTTGGTTGAAAAAGGTCAAGAGTGGATTGGAGTGTTATGTTAAGTGTGTCGGGTCATTCAGGGATGATCTCGAAAGATTTTTTCACTGTTTGGTGGAATTTGTGTTGTTAGGGCATCTAGGGGGTAAAATGGTTATTTTGACCGAAGTTAGCCAAAATAGGACCAAAGTTGGGTAGAATGGTGTGTTGAGTATGCCTAACTATTTAGTAACACCTTGGAAAGGTGGACTTATCATTTTGAGGGATTTTGAACTTTCTCAAGATGTGCCTGGAGGCTCAAGGGGCAGGTTTAGTTATTAGGCCTCTATTGGGCCCAACGAGCCCGAGAAGCGGTTGACTGATTGGTGTAAGCACCCCATTTTTTACCGCTCGGCAGTCTACACTCCATCCAGACTTGTTTTCAAGTCATCATGGACATATTCCAATTGAAACCAATCCTCTAGTCCAAATTCCATCTTTCCATCGCTTCGCGAGCCTGTCAGGTCCAAATAGAGGCAAAATGACCAAAATGCCCTTAGGGGCATTGTCCTTTCTTATTCCAATTCCAATCCCTCTCTCGAGACAGTTTATTCCTCGAGACAGTCCGAGTAACGAAACTACTCATAACACCGTTAGAGTAGCGGAAGTACTCACCAAACCGTTAGAGTAGCGGAAATACTCACACCGTTAGAGTGGCGGAAACACTCGAAACCCAGGCACGTCTCTTCGGAGACGGTAAGACCCCTTTCCAATCCCTCTCTCGAGACAGTTTATTCCTCGAGATGGTTCCAATCCAGGCACGTCTCTTCGGAGACGATAAGACCCCTTTCCAATCTCTCTCTCGAGACAGTTTATTCCTCGAGACTGTCTGAGTAGCAAAACTACTCACAAAACCGTTAGAGTAGCGGAAATACTCACAAAGCCGTTAGAGTAGCGAAAATACTCACAAAGCCGTTAGAGTAGCGGAAGTACTCACAGAACCGTTAGGGTAGCGGAAATACTCACAAAGCCGTTAGAGTAGCGGAAATACTCTCAAATCATCAACCCCGTCCGAGTAGCGGAAATACTCAACCCCGTCCGAGTAGCGAAAATACTCACACTGTTAGAGTGGCGGAAACACTCAAAACCTAGGTCAACACCAGTGGCTGTTAGCCCACTTTGGTGGAAAAGGACTAAACTACCCTTAGGACCTTTTCCGAGACTTTTCGGTCAGGATGACCATTTTGCCCCTAGGCATCCAAACGCCCTGAGAACCACACCGGCTCTGGGTATCAAACTGGTAACCTCCTGAGAATACTTTTTATAGTGTTCTCAACCTCCCCTTCTCTTTCCAGATCATTCCGAGTCAGTTCCGGCCAACCCGGTACAAAATGACCGTTTTGCCCCTAAAGGGCCGGTCTCCTTCTTTGACCATACTGGCTTTGAGTATCAAACCGGTAATGTCCCGAGAATACTTTTTATAGTATTCTCAACCTTCCCTTACCTTTCCGGATCATTCCGAGTCAGTTCCGGCCAACCCGGTACAAAATGACCGTTTTGCCCCTAGAGGGCCGGTCTCCTTCTTCGACCACACCGGCTCTGGGTATCAAATCGGTAATGTCCCGAGAATACTTTTTATAGTGTTCTCGACCTTCCTTTACCTTTCCGGACCATTCCGAGTCAGTTCCGGCAAACCCAGTACAAAATGACCGTTTTGCCCTTGGTGGGCTGGTCTCCTTTTTCGACCACGCCGGCTCTGGGAATCAAACTGGCAACCTCTGGGAACATTCTAAATAATGTTTTCAGATCCCAAGTCTTTTTCCGGGACAATCCGGGTTCGCCCCGGCAGTTTTCCGGTCCGATTAACCGTTTTGCCCCTAAAGGCCCGGTCAACCTTTCCGACCCACCTTATGCTCACTTTCCAAGTCAAATACCTCCAGGACACTATTTTAAGTGTTCCCGCTCCTTTCCGACCTTCCGGGTCATTCTCAGCTCCTTCAAATCATTCCCGCACTTTCCGGAGTCACTCCTAGTGAAGCCAGGCTAAAATTTACATGGTAGTCACTAGTACAGGCGCCCAAATCTAGTCAAAGATACGTTGCTTGCCGACCTTAATTGTTTCCTAAATGGCTAGCGCCACTAGTAGTGGCGCCAAGCCAAAAAATGGCCTGGCGCCACTCCTAGTGGCGCTAGTGTATAATTTGGCCTGGCACCACTGCAACAGGCGCCAGGTTTGTCTTCCCTCTATAAATACAGAGCCTCGTTCAACGTGAAAGGGGTCTGCAAACTTAACCTAGAAATCACACAACTTGATATACAGAGCTCGAGCACCTCCAAAAACCCTAGTTTCCTTAGGTTCTCCAAACCCTAGCCACCCTACATTAAACCCTAGCCATCATACGCAAACCCTAGCCTCCTATACACTTACACACTCCCCCATATACTCATACACTAGCCTTCAACCATCTTTTGAAGACTGGAGGAGCTGCAACCCGAAGCTTGAAGATAACTCTTGAAGACGAAAGACGAAGATCACGACCGAAGACCGAAGACTGCACGGCACGCAAAATAAACAAGAAACAAGGTAGGCTCCCTATTTAAATTTCCGCACTTCCCCCCTCTCTCTTCTCTCTCCTAACCCACTTGGGTTTTATCTATTTTAATCTCCCATCTCTTTCCCGCCCTTTCTTTGCATGCTTGAAACAAGGGGATTCCCGGTCCATGTGTAGGATTGGACTATTGGAGAGTCACCGTGTCGGGGGCTTTCTTCTAGTCTAACCAAAGACCACGTGGGTCCGGCCCCCTTAATTATGTGGTGAAGCCTTAACCTTGTATGTTCATGACCCCAAATTGCATTGTGCATATCATAGTCTTGCATCTTCCAAAGTTCGTTTTCAAAAAGTTGTTTTCAAAAATTATTTTCAAACTTGTTTTCAAAATTGCATCAAAATCTCTTTTTCAAAAAACTTGTTTTCAAAACCACAATTCTAGAGTGATTCTAGCCTTTTCATGGCTAGGGTTGCTTTAGGAAAGTGTTACATTAAAAGTGACCTTTTTGGTCTATATTTTCAAACCTTGTTTTCAAAACCACTTTCTTAAAGTGGTTCTAGCCCTCTTATGGCTAGAATCGCTTTAGGAAAGTGAGATGTTTTTATCCTTTCCAAAAACTCTCTTTTCAAAAAGTCTTTCTTCCTAAAAATCTCTTTTTCAACATCCTTTCCTAAAACTCTCCTCTCCAAAATTTGTTTTCAAAAACTCCCTTCCAAAATCTATTTTTCAAAACTCTCTTTTTCAACTCCTCTCCAAAATCCTCTCCTCAAAATTCACCTTCTAAAAACATTCCTTAGATCCACCTTCCTAAAAACTCTTTCCAAAAACCTTTCTAAAAAACTCTCTTTCCAAAATCTTCCTTCTAGAAATTTCCTCTCTAGGATTTCCTTCCAAAATCTATGTTTCCAAAAACACACTTTCCAAAAACTCCTCCCTAGGATTCCCTTCTAAAAACCCTTCGTTTTCAAAAACGCGTTTTCCAAAAAACTCTTTCCTTAGAGCCCAAGTCAAGCCCTAGAAACCACCATTAGGAAACCCTAATTGTCTTTCCAAAAACATGGTTTTCAAACTTGCCCCAAACTTAGGTTTCCAAAACCTCTTGTTTTCACATCCAAACTATGCACATTTCCAAAACCACTTTTCTATGTCAAAACTACAATTTTTCAAAACTAGGGTTTCTAGAATCTCCTTTTCTAAATCCTTGCCAAATCCTACCTTCCCTATAGGAAACCAAATCAAATCTCCCCGTTTAGGAAACTAGATCCCGTCCTCCGTTTTTGGAAACAAAATCAAATCTTTTCTTTTAGAAACCAAATCTAATCCCTTCCTAGTCCAAACCTTTCCTAGTTCAATTCCTTCCTAAACCATAAATTTCCTAAACCTAAACTTTAAACCTTTCCTTAAATTTCAAAATCCAACTCTTTCTTAATTCAAATCCTTCCTAAACTTCCACTTCCCTAAACCTTGAGTTTCCAAAACTTGAACATAAAAATCTTCCCTAAAATTCTAAAATTCAACCCTTTCCTAATTTAACCCCCTTTCTAAATCTTAACCTTCCAAATCCAAATCTTTCCTAAATTCAAGACTTTCTAAAATTCAAACTCTAAAACTTTCTAAATCCTGAACTTTTTAAATTTCAAATTTTTCTAAATTCAAAGTTTCCTAAATTCAAAACTTTCTTAAGATAAATTTTCCTAAACTTCCAAACTTTCTAAATTCTAAACTTTCTAAAACTTCAAAATCTTTTCAAATCTAAGACTTTTCTAAACTCAAAACTTTCTTAATTTAAGACTTTCTTAAGTAGAAACTTTCTTAATTCAAACATTTCCTAAATTGAAAACTTTCCTACTTTCAAAACTTCCCTTTTTCAAAACATTTCTAAATTCAAAACTTTCCGATTTTCAAAACTTTCTTAAATTCAAAACTTTCCTAAACCTAAAACTTTCCTAAATTCAGAACTTTCCTAATTCGAAAACTTTCCAAAAATAAAACTTTCCTAATTCAAAACTTTCCTAAATCGGACCTTTCCTAATTTGAACATCTCCTAAAATCCAATCTTTCCAAATCTTCCAAGCCTAGTCAAATCTTTCCTAAAGTCTCTTCTCTTTCCTAAGTCTAGGTCTTCTTAAACCTTCTTATTCCAAAACAAGTTCAAATCTATCTTTTCAAATCAAAGTCCTCAATTTCCAATTTCCAATCTCCTCTTCTAATTTCAAATCCAATTCAATTTCCAATTCAATTTCCTTCTTCAATCCAACCTTCTATTTTCAATCGGACTCTTGTCCGAACTACGACTGACCTGATTCTCCCAAAGGGATACGTAGGCAACCTTAATAGGTGCGGTCACAATACTTTTCAAACTTTCATGGGTGCGGTTTTCAAAATCTTTTCAAATCTCACATTCCAATCTATTTTCAAAATTCCAAAATTTCTATTTTCAAACTTCTACTTTCAATTTTCAAACTTTTCAATTTCAATTCTATTTCTTTAAATCTATTTTCAAATCAAATCAATCTCTTTCCAAATCTATTTTTCAATTCTCTTATTTTGCACTTGCATATCATGCATCATGTTAGTTTATAAACATTCTTTTTCAAAGTGAATGAGGTTGAACTATAGTTAATTAAAGACTCTCATAGGTGAATCTAGGGTAGATTGACATGTAGGTACCGAAAGGGCGGGGTAGGGTGATAGCTTAGTGCGTCTTCCCTACACGTAACCAACCTCCGAACCTAGATCACTATTTTCAAAGACCAAAAAGGAGTTATTTTTCTAAAAAGGGCTAAATGTTTTCCAAAGGTTGCCAAACAACCCGTTTTCCTAAAAAACCCTCTCTTGAGGAGATATTTTCAAAATCATTTTTCAAAAACCCTAAGTGTAGTCTTCGGATTATTCTTAGTTTTTAGGTGACCTAACTCACCTTAATCAAGTTAGGTGGCGACTCCGAATCTTTTTCAAAAGCCCTTTATTCAAACCTAATTTTCAATTCAAATCTAGTCGCACTCATTCTTCTAGGAGGGTGAGTTCTAACGAGAGAGTACAGCATTTTTCCCGCTTGGGTGAGTATTCCTCGAGTGCGAAAAATCTGGGCGCGACAATTGGATAGAGGTTTGAAAGTTGATTTGGGCTTAAATGTACTTACAGAGTTTTGAAAGAAAGCTCAGTCAAGCAAGAGATTGCCGAGAGGGCAAAAATGGGGTGCTTACAAAAAGTAGATAAGCAAGAGTCTTAAGGAAAATGTTTCCCCTCCTCCTATTACAATATACTTCAATTGCATGCACTCAAGCTCAAATTCAATGAATATGTTACTACCTTTTTTTTGTTTCCATGAATGAATATATGAATCTATGAATGATTCCTGACACAGGTATGGTATTTGAACATAGGGGCAGCCCCCTATCTCCAAAAAGTGAGCAAAAAAAAAAAAAAAAAACGCCATGCTTAGTCTCCCCCTCAAAGAGCAGGGGCACCCCTAGGACATACATTGCATAAAAACTTTCAAATCAAAACACTAACTTATCTTTTGTTTCTTGTCTTCTATCCTTCCCCCTCATCTCTAAGTACCAAGAAAACTGAAGGCAGAAGCAAGACAAGAAAGGGGTCTACTAAACCATTCATTTACTGTTATCATGTTGCTTACATATTTGCTTCTATTATACTCATGCACACATATGTATTCCAAGACAAGAGTTCTAAGAAATTCAAGTCATTGCACTCTGATATATTTAATTAATCGTAGAGAGAAAGGAGCAATCCAATCTCATGTTAATCAAACTTATCAAAGCTCCTAAGGGTTCCTCAACCCTAAGGATTCATGGTATGCTTAGAACCATGTTTCAGGAGGGGCCCGAATCTCTCTCCGTCCATGGAGGTGGGATTGCCCAAATAGAGAATCATCAATCGGCCCATGCCGAAGAGGTATTGTATTGCATAATAGGGGCA
Source organism: Euryodendron excelsum (assembly GCA_033060915.1). NCBI lineage: Eukaryota > Viridiplantae > Streptophyta > Magnoliopsida > Ericales > Pentaphylacaceae > Euryodendron > Euryodendron excelsum. The sequence goes on along the minus strand of CM065389.1, from coordinate 22,939,348 downwards.
AAACCCCACATCCAAAATGGATTCGGCATCATGCCTAGATTCCCTCAAAGAAGGGACCTCCATAGGATATGCATCGTATAAAATCTCTAACTTTATATGCTAACTGCATTTTGTTTTTTTTTTTTCAGGTCAAAAAGTATGATTGATCTCATGGAACCCCTCTAGCACCCTGCCTATTTCAAACTCAAGGAAGGATAAGCCCGATTATTGGAAGAAGCCAAACCTACATTAAGGAGTAAGAAGAAGTAACCATCCATCTACAAGATGTTACCTCTAAGAAACTATCTCCGCGCCATGCAACGACAATCACCATCCATGTAGAAGAGAACTTCACCATTTGCAAAGTTTTGTCTGACTCGTGTGTTACGATAATAGAATCTTCTAACTTCCAAATGCATGCCAAATTTCGTAAAAGATCTATCAATTCACTCTCCGTTGTCCAGTGATACACCTAGTGAATAAAGCACCAAGAAGGTTGGCATAGTCCCAAAACCCTATTAAGGGTTTGTAAGCACTCTATGTTTGCCTACTTAGTAATCTTCGATCTAGCCGGACTCACATTCAAACCGACACAGACGTATTCAAGTCCAAACTAGTTTTCCAGACTCAATCCAGTCAATCAATCGCTTCACGGGTCCACCGAGACTAATAGAGGCAAAATGACCAAAATGCTTTTACAGCATTGCTCGGTCCAATTCCAGTTGGCACGTCTTCCGAAAGATCGTAAGTCCCTATTTCAGCCTCAATTCAATTCCAATTCCAGTCCAAACCATTCAAACTTAATCAGGCATGTCTTTCACAAAAGTTTATTTCTCAAACGGTAAGTCCATCCAGTCTGGTGCTTTTACCGAGAAAACTCATCGAACTGGTAAGTCCCTTCAAACTTGTTGATCGGAACGGAACCCAAGTCCTCGAGATGGTAGAATAGTTCACTTTTGCTGCTTGCTAGCCCGTCAATGTAGAATGTCTGTTATCCGGCATATAATCCTAATCCATCATGTGAATACCATTCTAAGTCACCTGGTGTAAGCACCCCATTTTTGATCGCTCGGTAGTCTACACTCCGTCCAGACTTGTACTCAAGTCAATATGGACGTATTCTAATCAAAACCAACTCTCTAAGTCTAAATCCGTCTATCCATTGCTTCGCGGGCCCACCAGGACCAAATAGAGGCAAAATGACCAAAATACCCTTAGGGGTATTGTCATTTCCAATTCCAATATGCACATCTTTTCGAAGATGGTAAGTCCCCTTTCCAATTCTAATAGGCACGTCTTCCCGAAGAAGGTAAGTTCCCTTTCCCAATCCAACAGGCACGTCTTTCCAAAGACGGTAAGTCCCCTTTCCAATTCCAAATTAGGCACGTCTTTTCGAAGACGGTAAGTCCCCTTTTCAATTCTAAATTAGGCACGTCTTTCCGAAGATGATAAGACCCCTTTCCAATTCTAATCCCTCTCTCGAGACAGTTGATTCCTCGAGACGGTCTGACACGTTTTTCGAAAAAAATCTCTTTGAGACGGTAAGTCCCTTCAAACTTGTCGACCAGGACGAGACCCCAAGTCTCCTAGATGGTAGAATGGTCCACCTTTGGCGCCTGCTAGCCTGCCAATGTAGAAATGTCCGTTTAGGCACGCCTTTTGAGAAAGTTGATTCTCAGGCGCTAAGTCCCTTTAGCAACTTCTCGAGATCAGGCAGTCTCGGGAATGATTGCGAACCGTCAGAGTAGCGGAAATACTCACAAACATCACAACCGTCAAAGTAGCGAAAATACTCGTAAAAAGGTCGATATAGGGAATTGCCAACAAACCCCTGTATCACACGACTACTGTCAGAGTGGCAAAAACACTCAAAACCTAGGTCAACACCAGTGCCTGCTAGCCCACTTCGGTGAAAAATGACCAAACTGCCCCTTGGGCCTTTTCCGACACGTTTCTTGAGAACACACCTGAGTCCTCAAAACGGTGAGTCCAACATTCTAAGATTGTCTTAAAAGCAGTCCGGCATAATTAGGTGCTTTCTAGTCAGTTTTGGGCCAATTCCGAGACTTTTCGGCCAAGATGACCATTTTGCCCCTAGGCATTCGAACGCCCTGGGGACCACACCGACTCTAGGTATCAAACCGGTAACCTTCTGAGATTGCTTCTTATAGTATTCTCAACCTTCCTTTACCTTTTCGGATCATTCCGAGTCAGGTCCGGCAAACCCGGAGTAAAATGACCGTTTTGCCCCTGGTGGGCCGGTCACCTTTTCTGACCACACCGGCTCTGGGGATCAAACCGACAACCTTTGAGAACATTCTGAATAATGTTTCCAAATTTCCAATCTTCTTCTGGGACATTCTGAGTCCATCTCGGCGGCTTCCCGATTCGATTGACCGTTTTGCCTCTAAAGACCCGGTCAACCCTTCCGACACATCCTATCCTCATTTTTCAATTCAAATACCTCTGGGACACTATTCTAAGTATTCCTACTCTTTTTCGGCCTTCTGGGTCATTCCCGGCCTCTTTAAATCATTCTCGAACTTTCCAAAGTCACCCCTAGTGAAGCTAGGCTAAAAAATACATGGTAGTCACTAGTACATGTGCCCAAATCTTCCAAAGATACGTTGCTTGCCAAACTTAATAGTTTCCTAATTGGCTGGCGCCACTCCTAGTGGCGCTAGAAGGAATTTTGGCCTGGCGCTACTACAACAGGCACCAGGTCTATCCCATCTCTATAAATATAGAGCCTCTTCCAGTGTGAAGGAGGTCCGCAAACTTAGTCTAAAAATCCTAAAATTCAATATACAGAGCTCGAACACTTCAAAAAACCTAGCTTCTTTAGGTTTTCCAAACCCTAGCCACCATATACTAAACCCTAGCCTCCTATACACTCATGCACACCCCTATACACTTATACACTAGCCTCGAAGCCTCCATTGAAGACTTAGATTGCTGCAACTTGAAGCTCTTGAAGATCAAAGAAGAGTCCTCGAAGATCAAGATGAAGATTGACGTGAAGTAAAGACCGAAGAAAAGCAAGGCGCGCAAAATAAACAAGACATATGGTAGGCTTTCTCTTTAAGTTTCTGCACTGCCCCCTCTCTCTTCTCTCTCCTAACCCACTTGGGTTTTCTCTATTTTAATTCACCATCTCTTTTCGCCCCCCCTCCCTTTCTTTGCATGCTTGAAACAAGGGGATTCCCGGTCCATGTGTAGGATTAGGCTATTGGAGAGTCACTGTGTCAGGGGCTTTTTTTTAGTCTAACCGGAGACCACGTGGGTTCAGCCCCCTTGATTATGTGGTGAAGCCTTAACCTTGTATGTTCACGACCCCAAATTTATATTGTGCATATAATGATCTTGCATCTTCCAAAAATCGTTTTCAAAATTTGCATTAAACTTGTTTTCAGAATTGCATCAAATCTCCTTTTTCAAAACTTGTTTTCAAAATCGCAATCCTAAGGTGATTCTAGCATTCCCATGTCTAGGGTTGCTTTAGGAAAGTGTTACATTAAAAGTGACTTTTATGGTCCATATTTTCAAATCTTATTGTTTTCAAAACCGCTTTCTTAAAGTGGTTCTAAGCTTCTTATGGCTAGAATCGCTTTAGGAAAGTGAGACATTTTTATACTTTCTAAAAACTCTATTTTTAAAAATCTCTTTTCCTAAAACCTCCTTTTTCAACGTGCTTTCTAAAAATTCATTACTACAAAAAAGGGGTAAGGCGGCACACTATTTGCGGCGTTTTAATAAAATGCCGTTATATGTCTGTTTATACCGGCGTTTTTATAAATAACACCGTTTCATATGTAAATAGGCCACTCCGATTATATCCTACATGACAAATACTGGTGGTTTAAGAAAAGTGCCGGAAAAGGGTTTAAAAAAGTGTCGTTCCATATGAAATGACATCATTTCTTTTTGGGTAAAATTTTCCCCTCTCCCTCTTTTCTTTCTCTGTCGATGAAAAGCCCTAGGTGGCATTTGCACCGTTTCACCCTCTCTCTTTCTCCTCCACTGTCACACAACTCTAGGGTTTCATTGATCTTTGGAACTCAAACTCCACTCTATCTCTCTAGAATTTCAAACTATCACATAGATCTAGATATCATCAATGTTGAAGAACTAGTACCTTCGGCTCAACCCTCCCCTTCTCCGTCTTCAAATGCTGGTCCGTTGGGTTACTCCGTGATCCTAATTGTGAATAAGCTTCAAGACATATTTGTGTAGCTCGGAAGCCATCCGACGATCGAGCTCCCACAAGTGGCTATCGTTGGCAGCCAAAGCAACGGCAAATTGAGCATCCTTGAAGCTCTGGTTGGCCTTGATTTCTTGCCAAGGGGTTCGGATATCTATATGAGGTGGCCGCTGGGGCTTCAGTTGTTGCAGATCAAGCAAAAACCGGATGGTGCTGAGGAGGAGTACGGGGAGTAAAGCACTTGCCGAGGAAGAGATTATACGATTTCAATGAAATTCGAAGGGAAATTCATGTAGTGTTTGATGTATTACAGCTCATGTGTTGTCTTGTATTGTTTCTTAAAGGATCTAAGATGAGTTTCATATGGTGACACATAAATCTTTAGTATTTGCCATTTGTATTTGACAATGGCGTCACCGTCGAAAGATAAAAGAAAGGGGCCACCATAATCAACGGCAAAGCAATTGCACAAACCATCCAATCTGAAATAGCTTCTGAGTCTGCCATTTGCCTCAGAAATATGACAAGGTCACCTCTCTCTCTCTCTCTCTCTCTCTCTGTAGTTTTGTTATTTAAGATACGTATTCTTTGTTTCCATTTCTCTTGTTCTTGAATCCTCTTAAATTCGTTAGAATATTCCGATTAATTCTGGGAAATTGCAGATGAAATTAAAAGAAAACGAACATTTAAAACTGTACATCTCCTTTTCTGTTGGAGGTTCCCAAGAAATCGTAAAGATTGATTGACAAAAAAATTTTGGACTTAGTAGGCATAGTTAAATTGATTTCTTTACAACCAGACCTATGAATTCCTCAAACTGAAAAATAAGAAAAGAAAGCAAGAAGGGTTCAGTTCCCCTGATTACTTTTAGTCTCTTTTTTGGGTCATTTGGTAGTTGGCACCTTATGTATTGTTTGTGTTTCGAAAAGTTTTTACGCAAAAAAATACAAATATCTACTTCTCAAGCCTTGATCTATTGGTTGGTGATCAGATCCACATACTCAACTCAGCCATAATTAAACAATTGTGAATTTCATATATATTTGCCTTTGGAAGATGAATGTTTCATTACGCAGATTCTCCTCCTAATTTTTCATAGTATTTTTTCATTTTGAACAATAGGAAAAGGGTATTCGTACTCGCACAATAGGGAATACCCAAAACAAATGGACTAGTCTAACCTCCAGGGATGTAGAGTACCTTATCTACTCGTCACCGAAAGGACTCACATCTGACCATACTACCTTTTAAGTGCTTGATTTTATCAATTCTCCGGAGTTGCCATACGTAAATGTATACCATACTAACTTTGAAGTTTTTCCAAAATGTGTTCTTGCTACAAGTTTGTATTGTTTTACAATACTTTTTAATCGAAAGTGGAATGCTTGCTCTAATCATAGGTCCCAGGATTAGCTATAGTCATTGTAGGTAGTAGGAAGGACTCTCAAAGCTATGTGAATATGAAGAGAAAAGCATGTGCTGAAGTTGGGATTAAGTCCTTTGATGTGGACATTCTGGAACAAGTACCTGAAGCTGAGTTGATTAGCAAGGTCCACGAGTTAAACGAACATCCTAAGGTACATGGTTGGTTGTCCATTTATCTAAGAAGTGGATATTATTGTTAGCATGCTTGAGACGTACTCTGTTCTTAGGAAAAAATATCTTGTAGTTTTTTTTGGCTGTCTAATTTCACCCCATTCTATGCGCTATTTCTGTGGCTAAAGCCAATGCACCCAAGCAATTCAAATTTATGGAATTGTTGACCTTAGTTTTTTCAATTCAGAGAAGAAAAAATTTGAATGTATGTTACTAGCAATATGAAATGGTACTACCAGAAGTAATGATATGATTCTTATTTTCAAAACTAACTTTCAATTCAACTACACACCATGAAAATTTTACCTTATTACATAATTGTTATCCTTTTCATCTAGTGTTTAGTATTATTAAAAATATATAGCAATCTATTTGAAAAGATTAGGAAAAGTTCTTTTCTTTAATGTAATAGTTTCTAATAATGTTCGTCTTTGTAATCATTAGAAAACAGATTCAGCGTATCCTTTTTAATTGTTTATATAAGATGAAAATCACTCCCCTTCCTCTACATCAACCTAAAGGTATGTCTAATGAGTGTTGGTGAGATTTGATGAAACTTTTTAGATTCCAAAGCACGGTTTGTTTTTGTGCAGGTATATTAGTTCAACTTCCATTGATGAAACATATAAATGAAGAGAAAGTCTGCATATCAACTTCAAATCCCCCCCCCCCCCCCCCCCCCCCCCCCCCCCCCCCCCCCCCCCCCCCCCCCCCCCCCCCCCCCCCCCCCCCACCCCCCCCCTCAATTGCTTTCTTCCGCCAACTTGTTATTTTTTGCGTGATTCTATTATTGTCTTTATTTATTCTCACTTTGATCCTTGTATATACTCTAGGGTGAACGCTTATTGTGTTAGTACTTACCTTTGCAGTATCGCTGAAGGATTTTGCTGGTTGTTCTACGAAGAAGGATTTTGCCTAAGTATAATGCCTTCTTTTTTTTTTCCCTATGATAAGAATAACTTTGTTACTATTCTAATTTTGTATCATTGGAGATAAACCATTAGTGCAAGTGGTGAATCTGGTGCAACCTTGCCAGTTAAGGAAGTTGCCCACCCACATGCTAGAAAATGCTCACGGTTCGTCATCCAACTGTGATAGGAGAAAAATTAACAGGCTAATGGTATATTTATGTTGTCTTGCTTTGGCCTGGACAGTTAGATCTCTGAGCTTCTTTCTTCTTAATTTGCATTTTAGTAATTATTGAATATATTTACAGAAAAACAGGGACACAAAATGAAAAATTAATTTTTTTTTTAATGATTTGGACTTTTACCAACATTTCCAGAAGCGCCGCTAATTCCTATTTTTACTGGAGTTTTATAACCTTTACCGGCGCTTTGAAACATGTCGTCAAAACTTGCTAAGCTGGGAAATGATGCCAGCGACTGGTTATTTTTGGCGCCTTTAAAATGCCTGGAATTAAAAGCCGGGGAAAAAAGCGCCAGGAAAAATAAAAAAATGCCTGGAAGTATTCCCGTCATCGATATCGTCGGCGCTTTGCCAAAGCGTCGGAAAAAACACAGGAAAAAATTTTGCCGGCATTTTTACGCCAGTTAGCGGCGTTTTATGAAGCGCCGAGAAAGGCCTTTTGTAGTAGTGATTTTTCTTTCCAAAGTTGTTTTCAAAAACTCCCTCCAAAAATCTATTTTTCAAAACTTCTCTTTTTAAACTCCTTTTCAAAACGTTCTTTTCAAAGTCCACTTTCCAAAAACATTCCTTAAGTTTCCTTATTAGAAAACAACCTCTTCCTAAATCTCTTTCTTAAAAATCTCTTTCTAGAAAAACTTCTCACTAAAATCTCTTTCCAAAAACTCTCTCTCCTTAAAATTAACTTTCTAAAAACACTCCCTAAATATACTTTCCAAAAACTCCTCTCTAGGATTTCCTTCCAAAAACTTGTTTTCAAAAAACACACTTTCCTTAGAGTCTAAGTCAAGCCTTAGAGCCCACAATTAGGAAACCCTAATTTTCTTCCCAAAAACATGGTTTTTCAAACTTGCCTCAAAACCTAGGTTTCCAAAACCTCTTGTTTTCTACATCAAAGCTATACATATTTTCAAAATCTCTTTTATATGTCAAAACTATAGTCTTCCAAATCTAAGGTTTCTAAAACTTCCCTTTCCAAATCCTTGCCAAATCCGATCTTCCCTATAGGAAACTAAATCCAATCTTCCCGTTTAGGAAACTATATCTAATCCTCCATTTTTGGAAACAAAATCAAATTTTCTCTTTTAGAAACAAAATCCAATCCCTTCTTAGTCTAAATCTTTCCTAATTCAACTCCTTCCTAATCTTCTACTTTCTTAAATCTTAAGTTTAAAAAACTTGAACATAAAAATCCTTCCCAAATTTTAAAACTCAACTTCCACGTCTATCCTAATTCAACCATTTCCTAAATTCTACCCCTTTTCAAATCTTAACTTTCCAAATCTAAGTTTTCAAATCTTTCTTACACTCAAACCTTTCCTAATCTTAAGATTTTCTAAAACTCTAAAACTTTTTAACTCTTAAACTTTCTAAATCTCAAATCTTTCCAAATTCAAAGTTTTCTAAATTCAAAACTTTCTTAAGTTAAATCTTTTTAAACTTCCAAACTTTCCAAATTCCAAACTTTCCTAAAACTTCAAATCTTTCTAAACCTAAATCTTTCTAAATTCTAAACTTTCTAACTTTCAAAACTTCCTTATTTTCAAAACCTTTCCTATTTCAAAACCTTTCCTAAGTTTAAAACTTTCCCAATTTCAAAACTTTCCTAATTTGAAAACCTTTCCTATTTCGAAGACCTTTTAAATTCAAAACTTTCTTAATCCAAAACTTTCCTAAGTTGAAACTTTCCTAATTTGAAACTTTCCTAAACCAAAACTTTCCTAAAATGACACTTTCCTAATTTGAACCTTTCCTAATTCAAACATTTCTTAAATCCAATCTTTCTAAATCTTCCAAGTCCAATATTCGAGTCGAATCTTTCTTAAACCTTTCCAAGTCAAATCTTTCCTAAGTCTCCTCTTTTTCCTAAGTCTAGGTTTTCTAAACCTCCATCTTTCTAAAGCAAGTCTAAATCTTTCTTCCAAGTTCTAAATCAAAGTCTACCTAATCTTTACAATTCCAAATTCTAATTTCCAATTCCCAATTCAATCGCTTTTTCAAATCCAACATTCTATCTTCTATTGGACTCTTGTCCGAACTACGACTGACTTGATTCCTCCAAAAGGATACGTAGGCAACCCTCATGGGTGCGGTCACAATCTTTTTCAAATCTCAAATTGCACAATATTTTTCAAATTTCTATTTCTATAACTTCTTTCTATTCTCCAATCCTACAATTTTCTTCAAGTTTCCAATTCCATGATCTATTTCTATTTTCAATCTTCAATTTCAATTTCCAAAACCTTTTTTTCAAATTCAAACTTCTATCTCTTTCTTTTCAAATCAAATCAAATTCTTTTCAAATCTATTTTCAAATCAAGTCTCTTTTCTTGTACTTGCATATCATGCATCATGTTAGTTTCTTTTCAAACATTATTTTTCTAAAGTGAATAGGATTGAACAGTAGTTAGCTGTAGACTCTCATAGGTGAATCTAGGGTAGATTGACATGCAGGTACCGAAAGGGCAGGGTAGGGTGATGGCTTAATGCGTCTTCCCTACACGTAACCAACCTTCGAACCTAGATCACTATTTTTAAAGACCAAACGGAGTTATTTTCTAAAAAGGGCTAAATGTTTTCCAAAGGTTACCAAACAACCTATTTTTCTTAAAAATCCTCTCTTGAGATGGTATTTTCAAAAACATTTTCCAAAAAACCCTAAGTGTAGTCTTCGAATTATGCTTAGTTTTTAGGTGACCTAACTCACTTTAATCAAGTTAGGTGGCGACTCCAAATCTTTGTTAAAAGCCCTTTATTCAAATTTATTTTCAAATTCAAACATAGTCGCACTCATTCTTCTAGGAGGGTGAGTTCTAATGAGAGAGTACAATATTTTTCCTGCTAGTGTGTGTATTTCTCGAGTGCGAAAAATCTGGGCGCGACACTTGGCCATGACACGAAAAATGGTCCCACTTCGAAATGCAAAATCCAAAGCTTCCTTGATTTTCAAGCCATCAACCTAGCTATTATCATGCCAGAAACTGACCCCTAGCCTTCGGAAACATCTAGGACACCCTTTTGACCTAAGAAGGTGACTAAGAATAAATGAGTTTTTACTATACTTGCTTATACACAAGCGACAGCCTATCATAACCTTTTAGCAATAGGATACATGAAGCCTATACCCTCTCGGCCTTAGTCCAATCCCTTACTACCCAACTTTAACTAGGTAGCAATTTTTTAATACCATTCGAGAGGACAAGGGCATGACACTGAAAGCTGTTTCACCTTCAAGCATAAAATTCAAGACCTAATAGACAACAAAACCATCGACATACAACCAGTGAACCCTACTCCTGTCCCCAATGTAACCACAAACCCTCTACTAGACCGTACTATTAACCTGATACTGGAGGAAATACAATAGGATAATGGGTTGGAAGAGGTCATAAAGAAATTAATTGGGAAGAGAAATTTCCCCCATACCTAATCTGTCTCTATAATCTCAATAAAGTATATGATCCTTCTGAGTGGGCTATCGAAGAGTCTGCACCCATGGAGGGGATCCTTGCCAAAAATATGATCGTCGATGGTTCAGGTGATGAGTTTTTGCACCCTAAGTATGCCGTAGCTGAGCATCACCTATCATAAAACTGTTGGCCCGTGACTGAATTTGATTATGAAGACAAAGGTTGGAGACCTAAAGAACCAAAAGTATCGGTGGAGCCATTCGAGCTGGAAGGGGGTGAGCTGGCCAAACTGTTTCTCGGAGAAGTTAAGGAGGTAACAGAGGAAAATAAAGAGGTCAATAAAGCTGATAACTGCACCATCACCGTCAACACATCCAAAGCCCTAAAAGAAGCCCTTGCCTGCCTTGCATGGAGCAAAGATCTTAATGATGGATGGAGCATCAAGGACGTGGGCATTATTCTTGTCACGCCCAGATTTTTCGCACTCGAGGAATACTCACACAAGCAGGAAAAATGTTGTACTCTCTCGTTAGAACTCACCCTCCTAGAAGAATGAGTGCGACTAGGTTTGAATTGAAAATTGATTTGAATAAAGCGCTTTTGAAAAAGATTCGGAGTCGCCACCTAACTTGATTAAGGTGAGTTAGGTCACCTAAAAACTAAGAATAATCCGAAGATTACACTTAGGGTTTTTGGAAAACGATTTTGAAAATATCACCTCAAGAGAGGGTTTTTAAGAAAACAGGTTGTTTGGCAACCTTTGGAAAACATGTAGCCCTTTTTAAAAAATAACTCCGTTTGGTTACGTGTAGGGAAGATGCACTAAGCCATCACCCTATCCCGCCCTTTCAGTACCTACATGTCAATCTACCCTAGATTCACCTATGAGAGTCTTCGACTAACTATCATTCAATCCTATTTACTTTGAAAAACAATGTTTGAAAAGAAACTAACATGATGCATGATATGCAAGTGCAAGTTAAGAGAATTGAAAAAATAGATTTGGAAAGAGATTGATTTGAAATTGATTTGATTTGAAAATAGATTTGAAGAGATGGAATTGAAATTAGAAGGTTTGAAAATTTGGAAATAGAAATTTGAAAATAGAAATTTTGAAATTAGAATTTTGAAAATAGACTGGAATTTGGGATTTGAAAAGTGTGGAGAGCGCACCCATGAGGGTGGAATTGAAAGTTTGAAAAGTGTTGTGACCGCACCTATGAAGGTTGCCTACGTATCCCTTTGGGGGAATCAAGTCAGTCGTAGTTCGGACCGGAGTCCGATTGAAAAGAGATTGATTTGAAGAGAGAGAGATTGGATTGGAAGAAAGAAATTGAATTGAAAATTGGATTTGATTTGAGAATAAAAGAGGAGATTGGAAATTGAAATTGAGAAGATTGGACTTTGATTTGAAGAGATAGATTTGGGCTTGTTTTAGAAAGATGAAGGTTTAAGAAACCTAGACTTAAGAAAGATGAGACTTAGGAAAGACTCAAGTGTTTAAGAAAGATTGGATTTAGGAAAGATTCGAATTAGGAAAGGTCCGATTTAGGAAAGTTTCATTTTTGGAAAGTTTCAAATTAAGAAAGTTTTGAATTTAGGAAAGTTTTAGGTTTAGGAAAGTTTTCACTTTAGGAAAGTTTTGAAATGGGAAAGTATTGAATTTAGAAATGTTTTGAATTAGGAAAAGTTTAGTTTAAGAAAGACTTAGAATTTAGAAAGTTTCAAGTTAAGAAAGTTTTGAATTTGGAAAGCTTAGAATTTTAGAAAGATTTTAAATTAGGAAAGATTTAGAAAAGGTTTGAATTAAGAAAGTTTTGAATTTAAAAAGCTTAGAATTTAGAAAGATTTGAAATTTGGAAAGTTTAAGATTTAGAAAGTTTTAGAGTTTGAGATTTAGAAAATCTTGAAAGTAGGAAAGGTTGAGTTTAGGAAAGTTTTGAAAACTTGGATTTGGAAAGTTAAGATTTGAAAAGAGGGTAGAATTAGGAAAGGGTTGAATTTTAGAATTTTAGGAAAGATTTTTATGTTCAAGTTTTGGAAACTTAAGATTTAGGAAATGAGAAGATTATGAAGGATGTGAATTAGGAAAGATTTGGATTTGGGAGAGATTGGATTTGGTTTCTAAAAGCAAAGGTTTGATTTTGTTTCAAAAAACGGAGGATTGGATTCGGTTTCCTAAGCGAGGAGATTTGATTCGGTTTCCTAAAGGGAAGATAGGACTTGGCAAGGATTTGGAAAGGGAGATTCTAGAAACCCTAGTTTTGAAAAATTATAGTTTTGACGTAGAAAAGAGGTTTTGTAAACATGTATAGTTTGGATGTGAAAACAAGAGATTTTGGAAACCTAGGTTTGGGGCAAAGTTTGAAAACCATGTTTTTGGAAAGAAAATTAGGGTTTCCTAATGGTGCGTTCTAGGGCTTGACTTGGGCTTTAAGAAAAGAGGAATTTTGGAAAGTACGTTTTTGGAAACGAAGGTTTTCTAGAAGGGAATCCTAGGGAGGAGTTTTTGGAAAGTGAATTCGAAGAGAGTTTTTGGAAAGAGATTTTAAAGAGAGAGAGTTTTTGGAAAGTGTGTTTTTTTTAGAAACGAAGATTTTAGAAGGAAAATCCTAGAGGAGAGTTTCTAGAAGGAAGATTTTGGAAAGAGAGTTTTTTTAGAAAGATTTTTGGAAGGAGATTGTTGGAGAGAGTTTTTAGGAAAGTGAATTTTGAGGAGAAAGAGTTTTTGGAAAGGAGTTGAAAAAAGAAGCTTTGAAAAATAGATTTTGGAGGGAGTTTTTGAAAACAATTTTGGAGAGGAGAGTTTTAGGAAAATATGTTAAAAAAGAGATTTTTAGGAAGAGGGATTTGGAAAAAGAGTTTTTAGAAGGTATAAAAATGTCTCACTTCCCTAAAGCGATTCTAGCCATGAGAAGGCTAGAACCACTTTAAGAAAGTGGTTTTGGAAAACAATAAGATTTGAAAATATGGACCATAAAAGTCACTTTTAATGTAACACTTTCCTAAAGTAACCCTAGCCATGGAAAGGCTAGAATCACCCTAGAATTGTGGTTTTGAAAACAAGTTTTTGAAAAAGAGATTTTGATGCAATTTTGAAAACAAGTTTGAAAACGATTTTGAAAATGAGTTTGAAAACGAATTTTGGAAGATGCAAGACTATGATATGCACAATGCAATTTGGGGTCGTGAACATACAAGGCTAAGGCTTCACCACATAATCAAGGGGGCCGGACCCACGTGGTCTCTGGTTAGACTAGAAGAAAGCCCCCGACTTGGTGACTCTCCAATAGCCAAATCCTACACATGAACCTGGAATCCCCTTTTTCAAGCATGCAAAGAAAGGGGGGGAAAGAGATGGGGGATTAAAATAGAGAACACCTAAGTGGATTAGGAGAGAGAAGAGAGAGGGGGGAAGTGCAGAAATTTAAATAGGGAGCCTACCGTATGTCTTGTTATTTTGCGCGCCTTGCTTTCTTCGGTCTTCGGTCTTCGGTCTTCGTCTTTATCTTCGTCTTCAATCTTCAAGAGTTGTCTTTAAGCTTCAAACTTCAGATTACAACTCTTCAAGTCTTCGAAGGAGGGTTGAAGGTTAATGTATGAGCGTATAGGAGGCTAGGGTTTGGAAGAACCTAAAGAGGCTAGGATTTAGGAGGTGCTCGAGCTCTGTATATTGAAATATACGATTTCTAGGTTAAGTTTGCAGATCCCTTAAACACTGGAAGAGGCTCTGTATTTATAGAGGTTAGACAACACAGGCGCCTGTTGCAGTGGCGCCAGGCCAAAGTTTACACTAGCGCCACTCGTTTACATTGGCGCCACTCCTAGTGGCGCCATGCCATTTTTTGGCTTGGCGCCACTACTAATGGTGCCAGCCATTTAGGAAATGTTTAAGGTCGGCAAGCAACGTATCTTTGACTAGATTTGGGCGCCTGTACTAGTGATTACCATGCAATTTTTAGCCTAGCTTCACTAGGAGTGACTCCGAAGAGTCCGGGAATGATTTGAAGGAGTCGGGAATGACCCGGAAGGTCGGAAAAGAGCAAGAACACTTAGAATAGTGTCCCAGAGGTATTCAGCTTGAAAAATGAGTACGAGATGGGTCGAAAGGGTTGACCGGGCCTTTAGGGGCAAAACGGTCAATCGGACCGGGAAACTGTTGGGACAGACTCGAACTGTCCCGGAAGAAGACTTGGTATTTGGAAACATTATTTAGAATGTTCCTAAAGGTTGCCGGTTTGATACCCAGAGCCGGTGTGGTTGGAAAAGGAGACCGGCCCACTAGGGCCAAAACAGTCATTTTGTACCGGGTTTGCCGGAACTGACTCGAAATGATCCGGAAAGATAAGGAAGGTTGAGAATACTATAAAAAGTAGTCTCATGAGGTTACTGGTTTGATACCCAGAGCCGGTGTGGTCGACGAAGGAGACCGGCCCTCTAGGGGCAAAACGGTCATTTTGTACCGAGTTGGCCGGAACTGACTCGGAATGATCTGGAAAGATAGGGAAAGGTTGAGAATACTATAAGAAGCATTCTCGAGAAGTTACTGGTTTGATACCTAGAGCCAATGTGGTTCCCGGGGCGTTCGAATGCCCAGGGACAAAACGGTCATTTAGCTTCAAGTGGGCCCGACGGGCTCGAGAAGCGACTGGTGGACTAAATTCAAGTTAAAAAGGCAGGCTTAGAGTCTAAATATGCATGTGATGTGTGAAAGTGAGCTTGGTCACCTCGGAGATTGCCGAGCGGGCAAAAATAGGGTGCTTACAATTCTAAAGCCCAACTGAAAAGGATTCTCTTTAAAAGTATACAAGAGAGGGGTGTTTTCACCCACTTTGTTTCTATCCCTTCTACTTTTTTTTCTTTAAATTTATGTTTACATTTCCATAAAAACTCTATGCTCTTCATCTAAAATAATAAAAAGATAGTTTTTCATTCAAATTATGTTGTCTCATATTTTTGTGAATGGTGAATGCTTCCTAAACAAGGGGTGCGTTCTATCTTATGGAGGACCTAACTTAAAAGGTGTGATAGCATGAGTTACTACTCGCCAAATGATTAACCTTCCAAAAAGAGATAGGATAAGGATGAGTGAGGAAACTACCCAAAAGCAGCACTTACAAAACATCGAAGCTAAGCGATGAGTAGCCAGATTATCGAAAGGAAGAGGAACCATCTTTCATTTTCCCCCCAAAAAATGTACATCCCTTACTCAACCCACTAGGGCCTCGCAAAAAGAAAAAAAAAAAATTTATCAACCCCGATCCAAAACCATCCCCCCACACTGGGGTAGACAGATAAATGAGGACTCAACAAAGAATGTCACTCATTTTCTATCAAGCCAAAGCAATATCAAGGCTCTATGGATTAAGCAATTAAGTTCAAAATGAAGAGATGCCCTCATTTCATTCCTCATATAGTAAAAAAAAACTATTGTCAAACCTATTGAGCCAGTTATGTTTCTTTCTATGAAAACCCCAACCTAGGGATCACCACCCGTAATGGGTTAGAATGAAACACTAAGAAAAGAATCTAAAAGAAAGTAAGTGTAGAAGTATCCATCTCACAAAAAGAAAGAAGTGGAAAAGCAAAAACGAAAAGAGTTATCAAGGAGTAGGCTGTCCAAAAAAAAAAAAAGGGGGTCATTTCTTGCCATCTTGAAAAGCATATAGTAAAGATAAGAAGGGAAATCTAAAGGTGATCCTGGGCAATAAAGAAGCCTAGTAGAAGCAATATGATCGAGCCTTTACCATTTCTTGCAAAAACTTGAAACCATGGCTGTAAGCACCCCATTTTTTCCTGCTTGGCAGTCTCAAGTCCGTCCAGACTTGAGTTCAAGTCAATATGGACATATTCCAATTTAAATTATTTTTCTAAACCTAATTCAGTCAATCAATCGCTTTGCGGGCCCGACGAGGCAAAATGACCAAAGTGCCCTTGGGGCATTATTTGGTCCAATTCCAGTCAGCATATCTTTTAGAAGATGGTAAGTCCGCGTTTTAATCTCAAATCCAATTTCAAGTCCAATTCCAATTCCAATTAAATTCAGCACACCTTTCAAGAAAGTTGATTCCTCAAGGAGATAAATCCATCATATCTAGCATGTTTTTCAAGAAAAATCTTCAAAACAGTAAGTCCCTTCAAACCCGTTTACAGGGACGAGACCCTAAGTCCCTGAGATGGTAGAACGGTCCACCTTTGGCGCCTACTAGCCTGCCAATGAAGAATGTCCGTTTCAGCATGCCTTTTGAGAAAGTTGATTCCTTAAGTGATAAGTCTACCTAGCAGCTTCTCGAGATTAAGTAGTCTTTAGAATGACTGTGAACCGTTAGAGCAACAGAAGTACTCATAAACATTGTAACCGTTAGAGTAGCGGAAACACTCGTAAATAGGTCGACATTGAGAATTGCCAACAAACCCCTGTGTTATGAGACCATCGTCAGAGTGGCAAAACACTCAAACCCCAGGTGAACACCAGTGCCTGCTAGCCCACTCCGGTAAAAAATGACCAAACTGCTCTTAGGGCCATTTTCAGCACGTTTCTTGAGAAAGTACCTAAGTTCTCATAACGGTAAGTCCATCGTTCCAGGATCGTTCCAAAGAAGATCCGGCATAATTAGGTGTCTTTCAATCGGTTTCGAGCCAATTCCGAGACCCTCCAGTCAAAATGACCGTTTTGCCCCGGTGGGCCGGTCGCCTCTTCCAGCCACACTGGCTCTAGGTATCAAACCGGTAACCTTCTGAGGATGCTTCTAATAGTATCCCCAGCCTTTTGATCCATTTTCATATCATTTCGAGTCAGTTCCGGCAAACCTGATGCAAAATAACCGTTTTGCCCCTGGTAGGCCGGTTGCCTTTTCTATTCTAGGTATCAAACCGGTAACCTCCTGAAACATTCTAGATAATGTTTCCAAGTCTCGAGTCTTCTTCTGGGATATTCCGAGTCTATCCCGACAGCTTTTCGGCTCGATTGACCGTTTTGCCACCATTGGCCCGATTAACCTTTCCAACACATCCTGATACTATTTTTCAAGTCGACTACCCCTGAGACACTATTCTAAGGGTTCTTGTCCCTTTCTAGGCCTTCAGACCATTCCTGGCCCTTTAAATCATTTTCGAACTCTCCGGAGTCACTCCTAGTGAAGCCAGGCTAAAAATTGCATGGTAGTCACTGGTACAAGCGTCAAAATCTTTTGAAGATACGGTGCTTGCCGACCTTAAAACTTTCCTAGGTGGCTGGCACCACTACTAGTGGGGCTAAGCCAAAATTTGGTCTCGGGCCACTCCTAGAGGCGCCAGTAGGATTTTTGACCTAGCGCCACTGCAGCAGGCACCAGTTCAGTCTTCTGTCTATAAATATGGAGCCTCTGCCAGCGTGAAAAGGGACCGCAAACTCAATCTAAAAAACCTACTCTTCAATATACATAGCTTAAAGCTATTCCAAACCCTAGTTCCCTTTAGGTTCTTTAAACCCTAACCTCCATACACTTAACCCTAGCATACATACACTCATATACACTCATATACTAGCCTCCAAAGCCTCCATTGAAGACTTAAAGTGCTGCAACATGGAAGCTCTTGAAGACTAAGGCAAAGCAGGCAAAGCAAGCAAAATAAAGAAGATACAAGGTAGGCTCTCTATTTACGTTCACGCAATTTCCCCCCTCTCTCTTCTCTCTTCTAACCCACTTGGGTTTTCTTCTATTTTAATCCTCATCTTCTACTCCCCCTTTCTTGCATGCTTGAAACAAGGGACTTCCTGGTTCATGTGTAGGATTAGGCTATTGAAATTCACCGTGTAGGGGAGCTTTCTCTTAGTCTAACCGAAGATCATGTAGGTTCGGCCTCGTTGATTATATGGTGAAGCCTTTAACCTTATATGTTCACGATCCCAACTTGGATTATGCATATCATGATCATGCATTTCTCCAAAATGTGTTTTCAAACTTATTTTCAAAACTTGCATCAAAACTCTTTTAAAAACTTGCATTAAATCTTCTTTTTCAAGCTTATTTTCAAAATCATAATCCAAAGGTGATTCTAGCCTTTTCATGGTTAGGGTTACTTTAAAAAAGCGTTACATTTAAAGTGACCAATATGATTTATATTTTCAAATCCTTGTTGTTTTCAAAATCACAATCCTAGAACGGTTCTAATCTTCTTATGGTTAGAATTGTTTTAGGAAAGTGAGATATTTTTAGAGGCTTGTAAAAGTCCACATTCAAATCCTTTTCAAATCTCTTTTAAACTTACCTTCTAGAGATCTCTTTTTCTAAAATCTATTTTCCAAGACACTTTCTAAAAACTCTCTCCAATCTCCTTTCCAAAATTGCTTTCTAAAAACTCCCTTCAAAAATCTATTTTCTAAAACTTCTTTTCAAACTCCTTTCCAAAAATATTTCTTCAAAATTCACTTTCTAAAAACTATTTTCTAAAATCTCCTTCCAAAAATCTTCCTTTCCAAAAATTCACTTTCTAAAAACTTTTTACCTTGGAGTCCAAGTCAAGCCCTAGAGCTATGATTAGGAAACTCTAATTACCAACTTCTTTTTCTACATCAAACTTTAGGTTTCCAAATCTTATTTTCTACATCAAAATCATATATTTTCAAATCCTATTTTCTACACCAAAATCTAGGATTCCCAAAACTTCATCTTTCCAATTCCATGTCAAATCAAATCTTCTGTTTTAGGAAACCAAATCCAATCTCCCACTTAGGAAACTAGATCCAATCCTCCGTTTTTGGAAACAAAATCAAATCATATTTTTCTTATAAACAAAATCCAATATTTTGTTTTAGGAAATAGGAATCCAAATCTTTTCTAAATCTACACCTTTTCTAATTTGAACCTTTTTTAATTCCATACCTTTCCGAACTTCAACTTTCTAAAGTCTAAATTTTTCAATCTTTCTTAAACTCAAATCCTTCCTAAACTTCAAGTGTTTCTAAAACTCACACTTTCAAGTCTTTCCCAATTTCGAACTTTCCGTTTCAAATCTTTCCAAAATTCTAAACTTTCCAAAATTCTAAACTTTCTAAATTCTAAATCTTTCTTAAATCAAACTTTTCCTAATTCAAATCTTTCCAAAGATCAACTCTTTTTTAAGTTAAAACTTTCTAAATTCAAAACTTTGTAATTTCAAAACCTTTCCTATTTTCAACTTTTTTAATTCGAAACTTTCCTAAAATGAAACTTTCCTAATTCACAACTTCCCTAAAATCAAACTTTCCTAATTTGAAACTTTCTTAAAGCAGAACTTTCCTATTTTGAAACTTTTCTAAATCTGAGATTTTCAAAATTCAATATTTCCTAAACTCTGACTCTCCATCTTTTCTAAATCAAACTTTCCAATCAAACTTTTCTTAATCTCTAGTGCAAGTTCTTCTTCCATGTTCTATCTTTCTAAATCAAAATCAATTTCAAATCTTCAAGTTCAATTTCAAATCATAGTCAATTCCAAATTTCAATTTCAAATCTTCTATTCTAAGTTCAAATCAAATCTTTTTTTTTTTTTTTTTTCAAATCAAACTCTTTTCAAATCAAACCTTTTATTTTCTATCGGACTCTTGTCCGAACTACGACTGACCTGATTCTCAAAAGGGATACGTAAGCAACCCCCATGGGTGCGGTTATAACCTTTTTCAAGCTTCTATTTTCACAACCTTTTTCATGTTTCCAATTCCATAACACTATTTTCAAACTTCCAATTCCATGATTGATTTTAAATTTCTAATTCTACAATCTATTTTTAAATCTCTATTTTCAATTTCTAAAACTTTTCAATTTCAAATCAAGTCTTTTCAAATTCATTTCT
The DNA here is from genome assembly GCA_033060915.1 of Euryodendron excelsum. Taxonomy (NCBI): domain Eukaryota; kingdom Viridiplantae; phylum Streptophyta; class Magnoliopsida; order Ericales; family Pentaphylacaceae; genus Euryodendron; species Euryodendron excelsum. The sequence goes on along the minus strand of CM065389.1, from coordinate 22,919,203 downwards.
AAAATCAAATCAAGTTTTTCTCAAATCTATTTTCAAAATTAAACCTTTTTGTCGAATCTATTTCCAAATCAAGTTTTATTCTCTCACTTGCATATCATGCATCATGTCAACTTTTTTTTTAAAGTTCTTTTGTAAAAGTGGATAGTATTAGATATTTATTAATCAAAGACTCTAATGAGTGAACCTAGGGTGAATAGACATGTAGGTACCGCAAGAGCGGGGTAGGGTGATGGCTTACTGTGTCGTCCCTACACGTAACTAACCTCTGAATCTAGAACACTATTTTCAAAGACTAAATAGAGTTATTTTAAAAAAAAAAGAGCTTGTATTTTTCCAAAAGGTTGCCAAACAACCTGTTTTCTAAAAAATCCCTCTCTCGAGGTAGTTTTCAAAACCTTTCAAAAACCTTAAGTGTAATATTTGGATTGTACTTAGTTTTTAGGTGACCTAACTCACCTTAATCAAGTTAGGTGGCAACTCCAAACTTTTTCTAAAAAGCCCTTTATTCAAATCAAATTTCCAATTCAAATCTAGTCGCACTCATCCTTCTAGGAGGATGAGTTCTAACGAGAGAGTACAGTATTTTTTCTGCTTGTGTGTGTATTCCTCGAGTGCGAAAAATCTGGGCGCGACAATGGCCCACAGTATAACCCTATTAAAGTCTACTCTGATTGAAAAGGAATTGCTTAATCTAAATGAGCCAGACATGTTGCTAAAGCAAATGAAAGATAGTAAGGGACCAAACCCCATTAGAAGACCAACAAAAAATGGTATGGATCTAAATCCTACTGAAAGCAATATCAAATTTGTGCCTACATATCCTTTTGATTCAAAACCCCATAACTTAGCCTACATTACAGTCCTAAAATAAAGCCTCCTCAGATTGAAAGATCGGCTGCTCCTCATCGCTCTACCAAAATTCAAGTAAGTCATTGCCTAAGCCTCGAGGGTTGGGAGTTCAAGACAAATGATCCCAAACACTAACCCAAAATAGAAAGCCAGAATTGGTCAAAAGGATAAGAAAGGTACAAAATACTATCATCTAGTCAAGGTAAGGTTGAGCCAAAGGAGAGACCAAAATCCTAAAAAGGAAGAAGTTGCCATTTCAAGGATGTAGAGCTTGACAATACCCTATCCATTTTATTAGTTGGTGTATTCCTCACATATGCTTGCACTTTAATAAAAATTGTAGCATAAGCTTTGCATACATGGGATATAACTCCCTGTAGAAATAGAAGTCACCAATTTAGTTTAATATTATCTTTAGAACATGTAACAAGCATACATCATCAGCATTACCCTTGTTCATGCACCTATCCATATATTTAGCTATTTATATCATAAAACATCCACCCTGTTCATAATTAATACATACATTTGGCTATCTGAACCATAAATATCTATTCTATTCAAAAATTGCAAAACACATTGTCTAACAAAAACTGAATGCATCTCTAGGACATGGTATAGAAGAGAAGTTGGGCTTAGGACGAAGGGCACCCATCAGGGGTCAAAATCAATGTCGGGGTCAAAATCTCCAAAACTTGGCTTAGGAGGAGGCGGCTGACTACTAGAAGCACCAGCATCCTACAAAGAAGGAAGAGTCAAAATCAGCAAAGCAGATGAATAATTAAGCAATGCCAGAACAAAAAGAGAGAAAGGACAACATACCCTGCTGCCTCCCATCTAAGCCAACCGTGCGGTCAAAGTAGCTACGTCGGCCTGGAACTAGTCTCTCTCCATCTAGAACTAGTCCTTCTCAGTCTGGTACCGATCTCTTTGATCCCTTATGGCAACAAACTCGACCTGAGGCACATATCCTCCTACCTGACGCCACAAGTCAACCACCTCATGACCCATGACGTAACCTCCAGCCACCACCTCAAACTGGGTAAAGGCGTTTACGAAGTGAGCCCCAAAATGAGTGGTGTAGTTAGTCTCTAGAGGAAGCAAAAAACTAGCACCCAGCTAACGCTTCCAGTACAAAATAAGAACTCCCTCGACCAAAGCTCCAAACATATTCTCAGGTGGATCCCCAGTCGACTAAAACACCTTATGAAACTGGCGCCAATGGTGGTCTCCTAGATAGGACTCCCAGGACTCATCACTAAGAAAGGAAACCCTTGAAAGAGACATTGGGACCAAATACCTTATTGCCTCGTAGTGAACTGATCCAACAAAGAACTGCTAGGTCACATCTTTCGCCTCTATCAACTCCAAGTTCGCCCATAACGTCACAAAGTCAGTGATTTCAGATCGTTGGGCCACTTGATCACAAGCCCATCTTAAGGCCCAGGGATAAAGGTCAACCTCTACTACCTCCAGACAAAAGACCGACAGGTACTCGTAGCTTCATTAGACCAGAAAGGGCCAAAATCCAGTCACACTACCTCATGGGAGGAAGTTTGGATTTGTATAGACCTAAGGAAGCAACCAAAGGATAAAGACCCACAGTCTAGCTTTGATAAGGCTCCCAGGTCAGCTAACACACTCGCCAATCTGAACGGGACAATCAACTTGTTGTTGTTACAAAAGCAACTAAAAACAATGCACAGAAATAGTCGTCACCTCATAATGTCTTGTTGCTCAGGTGGGAGCTCAACAGAAAAGGTACTCTCATCCTGACTAAGCTAGGAAATTGGAAAGGCAGAACGGTCAAGAGGCAGCAAGTCTAATAGAGCACAGGCATCGGCTCTACTGACTGGCTTCAAGGTAACTTGATGGCCAACAAAAGAAAGTTTTGTAACAATTGGCCAATCCAACGAAGTAAGACCCAGCTCAAAACCCACAAAATGAAAGGTACTCGTCTTGCCAAACCACCTCTCAATCAATGCTAGTACCAAATGTCAGTTCATATGGTTAGCCTATAATCCCATGAATGCCTTAAGCTCGATCTCTATCAAGAAGGCACAATAAGATGGAGCAGCCCGCTGCATGGTGCTAAAATCCTAATGGACGGCTCCTCTAAAGGATGTATGTATTCGGGGAGGGGGCAAGTGTCGTCTAGAATATACACTAGGGTGGTAAGCAAGATCCTGTAATGGAGGAATGTTCGGTACCTCCAGATCCCCTAAATCAACGTTTGTCTGCCTGTATCTAGAAGAGGCCATCCCGTAACTAGTCACATGATCTCCTAGGCCCGATACCTCCTCCTCGGCATCCATTTCTCCCTCAAAAGCCGTCTCAAAAGGAGGAAAAGGGTTAACTGGAGGTATACTCCCCCTCCCACTCTAAGTGGAAGATACCTTTCTAGTTGATCTATGCCTACCCCTGGAATGGCTAAAACTGGCAATAGAATTTGCGCAGGCCCCGTTTTCGGATCGGCATCTCTTCTCAGAACCGTCGTCACCCACGTCTGCCATCTTGAAGGTCAAATCAAGGTAAGGACATCAATATATGGTATGTATAGTTCAAAAGGACAAGAGGTATGGAAAAAGAAAAACAAAGAAAAGAATGAATGACACAAGTCTCAACAGAATCCAAGTAAAACAACTTAAAAAGTTTTTCCTTAAAAAGTTTATTTTCAAAATCAATTCCTGAAGTTTCTTAATATTTCATTCCAAAAGCTATTTCAAAATCATTTTCAAAATCAAATCTCAAAGGTTTCAATCAAAATCCATCTTAAAACTTTTGTAAGCCTCTTTTTCAAAAAATTTCTATTCCAATCAAGTTTCAAAGTTTTCTAAAACTTTTTCTTTCAAAAAGTCTTGTTCAAAATCAATTCTAAAAACTTTTCAAGGTTTCAATTCTCAAAAACTCTTCAATCCAAAGTTTTTAACAATTTTGAAGTTTTCTAAATTCAAAATCCATTTTCAAAGATTTCCTAAGCCTTTCCCTCAAACGTTTTCTTCAAAATTCCATTTCTAAAGATTTTCCAAAGTTTTATTCCAAGCTCGCCCGAGTTTCTTAGGACTTTCTTTACCACAAAGGCCCACATTCAAAGGTTTTATCTCCTTTTTTCTTTAAAAAAATTTCATTTCAAAATTTCTTTCTTTATTTTAAAAAATTTCAATCTAGTTTCTCAGGATTTTCTCCACCAAAAATGCCTCACCCTTAAAGATTTTATATCTTTTTCTTTCAAAAAGATTTATTTCAAAAAAATTTCTGACTCTTTCCTTAATTTCAGAAAATTTCAGTAGAGTCTTATTTATAAATGGCCCCTACAACGCCCAAGACTTGACAATAGAATATAAGTCGTGCACCCCACGACATCATAACCATATAGCACCAACACATATAAAACAATCTGTGCACATTCCTAAGATTTTTAAATTTTCCAACACATGTTTTATTTTTCAAAAATTTAAGGGTTTTATAAATTGTCATAAAATCTTTCAAACTTACTTAAAATATTTTTCAAAATATTCTTATATTTTTCTAAAGGTCAAATTCTAACATTTCCATCAATTTCTCAAATTTCCTTATTTTTCAAGTATTTTCCTATTTTTTTAAAATAAAAAATAAAAAAATTTTAGAAAATCACAAAACTTCGTACGGTTGTTTAACACATTTTTCTAAGGCACATGATGCAAAATTCTAGCTAGAAAACCTAATACCCAAGGCTATAAGAGCAAATTTTCAATTCTTGTAGAAACCCTCTTCATGTAAACATGGCAAACTACTCAAACTCAATCAAACAAGCGTCAAAACGTAGAAATAACTTCATTAAAGTGTTCAAAACACATCAAAATATCAATTTCAATTATTTACACGACTCAAACGGAGTTCTACACATCCAAAGCAACACAAAACAAAAAAACTCACCTCTTGGGGTTCTCTGGCAAAATCTATTTTTTTTTTTTTTGGAAACTATTCTAGTGACGGTGACTACTTCCAACAACTCTTTGGTGTCCCTCAAACTCACTCCTTCAATGCTCAAGAGTTCTCTTTTGCATAAATCTCAAAAAAGCTCTCAAAATCTAAAAACTCAAACAAACCAGCAAGCCTCGCGCAAGGCTTTTCTGATTTTTACCCTCAGGCCTTGCGCCATTTGTAGTGGTGCCAAGGTGATTTTAAGCCTAGCGCCACATGCTAGTTTTGGGCAACTTTGCCCTTTTGCCCGCCAACATCCGATTTCAAACGCCCCCTTTGGCCCAATTGCCATTTTCAAGCTCCAGTTTTCAAAAATTTTCAAATTCCATCCCTCTGATTGTCTCGCGATCAATATGGGACTCTTACTTTATTATTTTTTATCTTTGAAAAGCAAAGACCAAAAAAAGGGGTAGTTATAAGCACCCCATTTTTGCCCGCTCGGCAATCTCTAATCTGACCGGACTTACATTCAAACCGATATAGACACATTCAAGTCCAAACTAGTTTTTCAGACTCAATCTAGTCAATCAATCGCTTTGCAAGCCCACCGGGCCTAATAAAGGCAAAATGACCCAAATGCCCTTGCAGCATTACTCAGTCCAATTCCAGTTGGCATGTCTTCCTAAAGATGATAAGTCGCTATTTCAACCTCAATTCCAATTCGAATTCTAGTCTGGACCAATCAAACTCAATCAAGCACATCTTTCGAGAAAGCTAATCCCTCATATGGTAAGTCTATCTAGTCCGGCGCGTTTATCGAGAAAATTCGTCGAAACGATAAGTTCCTTCAAACCTGTCAACCGGGACAGAATCCAAGTCCCTGAGATGATAGAATGGTTCACTTCTGGTGCCTGCTAACCTGCCAATGTAGAATGTCTGTTATCCGGCACGTCTTTCAAGAAAGTTGATCCTCTAGACGATAAGACCATCCAGTAGCTTCCTGAGATCAAGCAATCTATGGAATGAATGCACACTGTAAGAGTGATAGAAACACTCACAAACATCGCAACCATCAGAGTGGTAGAAACACTCGGAAATAGGTCGACACTGGGAATTGATAACAAAGCCCTTATGTCACGGGACTGACCTCGCCTCTTATCCGTGGCATGTTTACCAAAGGATGCGATACCTTTAGAAACCAACTCGTCACGTATCGTCAGAGTGATAGAAACACTCAAAATCCGGGTCAACAATAGTGCCTGCTAGCCCACTCTGGTAAAAAATGACCAAACTGCCTCGTGGGTCCTTCCAACATGCTTCTGGAGAAAGTTCCTAAGTCCTCAGAGCGGGAAGTCCACCCTTCCAAGATTATCCCAAAGATAATTCGGCAGATCCAAGTGCCTTCTAGTCAGTTCCAGATCAATTCCAAGACCATCCAATCAAAATGACCATTTTATCGCTAGGCATCTGATCACATCCGAGAACCACACCGGCTCTAGGTATCAAACCGGTAATCTTCTGAGGATGCTTGAAATGGTATTATCAACCATCAAATACCTTTCCAAATCATTCCGAGTCTATTTCGAAAAGCCTAATATAAAATGACCGTTTTACCCTTGGTGGGCCGGTCTCTTTTACCAACCACACCGTGTCTGGGTATCAAACCGAAAACCCCTTGGAACACTTTCAAGAGTGTTTCTAACCTTCAAGCCGTCTTATAGGTCATTCTCAGTCCATTCTCGCAAGATCGGTGCAAAATGACCGTTTTGTCTTTGGTGGGCCTATCACTTTTCCAAACACATCTGCTTTGGGTATCAAACTAGCAACCCCTTGGAACACTTTTGATAGTGTTTCCAACCTTCAAGCCTTCTCACAGGTCACTTCGAGTCCATTCCAGTGTTTTTCCTATTTAATTAACCGCTTTGCCCTTGATAGGCTAGTTAACTTTTTTCAAACATTCTAACATTGTTTCTTACGTTCATTACCTCTATGACACTCTTTCAAGGGGTTCTGTCTTTCCCCGGCCTTCTAAATTATTTCCGAACCTTCTGGAGTCACTTCTAGTGGAGTCGAGCTATAAATTGCATGGTAGCCACTAAGACAGGCATCCAAATTTTTTGTCTTGCGTCCTAAAGGTCAAAAGATACTTTTTTTACCGCCCTTAAAACTTTCCTAAGTGGCGAGCACCACTAGGAGTGGCTCTAGTGGAAAGTTTTCCTTGGCACCACTGCAACACGTGCTAAGATTCTTTTAAATGTCTATAAACACAAACCCTCCCCTTATGTAAAAAGGGTTCGCAAATCCAGTCTAGAAACTCTGTCTCTCTGAAAACAGAGCTTGAAGTCTCTCCAAACCCTAATTCTCTCAAGCCTCTTCAAGCCTTAGCCTCCATATATTCAAACCCTAGCCTCTATACACCTTATACACTCAAACACAAGCCTCCAAACATCCATTGAAGACCCAAGTGCTACAACTTCAAAGCTCTTAAGGTTTAAATAAAACAAAGCAAACCAAGCAATCAAAGTAAGAAGAATACAAGGTTGGTTTTCTGTTTACTTTTATGTAATCCCCCTTCTCTCTTCTCCCCTCTAACCTACTTGAGTTTTGTTTTATTTTAATCCTCATCTTCTACCTCCTCTTCTTGCATGCTTGAACTAAGGGACTCCTTGATTCATGCTTAGGAAGGATTGTTGAAGGTTATCATGCTGTCACAGGCACCCAAAAGTAAAACCGATACTTGAAAAACAAATATGTAGTAGTGCAAGTAAGGATCGTTCCCACAAAGAGTGTTTAGCCTAATTTTTTGCTATGTGAACAAGGATTAGGGGGTTTTGGATTTAATAAAAACTATTTTAATAATCACAACTATGAAACAATTCAGATTAAAGTTTGAAATCAATCAAAAGAACAAACCTTGGTCTAGGTCAACATCCACCATCGGAATTTACAACTGATCATTGATGCAAGCATATCAATTCACTCTTTGAATATTCACTGTGGAACTATTTTTCCTATCTCTCCTTAGTCATAGTTAATCAGAAACAAGCGATCTGATTAACCCTAACTATTAAACAACCAGGAAAAGCACACAAGGTTTAATCTAGTAGCAGCCTTAAGAATTAGAGAGATCGATGAAACTAAACAACACAAGCATAAGCGGTTGCATTTAATTTAGTCGAATGCCCTTCCCAAGATATAATAATTCCCAACGTAGTAAATCATTAAATCTCAGTTGCTTCACAAATCAGAGGAATCAAACAATTACGGATTTGATATCTAACTTAGCAGTAGATTGCAATGATTAATAAACTAGTAGGCCTCCTAGCGATTAAACAAGACAATCATGAAAATACGCATAGAACAACATTCGATACTCAAAGCATAAATCGAATAATGAAAACAAATTAGATCTCACAGTTTATTATTAATTCCGAGGTTTCTGTCTCCTTTGACCAAGATTCAGAGTTTAGCCACGCTGGGCCATGAAAACAACTCAAAAAATGACATAGAATAATCTAAAAAACGTCAACAACCCTAGAAACAAAACAGTCCCAGCTTTTATAGGCTTCTGAAAATCTGCAGCTACGCACGATCGTTCAAATGCCCTTACCACCGTTCGAACGGATCGGACTACCGTTCGAACTCTCTTCGAACGCACTTCGAACGGTAAAACTTGCTCTCTGAATCTTTCGAACGCTCTTCGAACTTAGTCTTAACGTGTATCTGTTTGACATAGCGTTCGAACGCTCTTCGAACACTACGTGCATTTTTGCTCGAATTCGCCACTTTTCAGCTAGGATCCTCTTCCTGGGTATTCCATAGCACCCTAAGTCAAAGTATAAGAATAGTGAGTATCTTTAGGTATCAAATAAGTATAAAAGATTAAACATTATGGGATAAAAATATGATATTTGCATTCTCATCAAATTCCCCCACACTTAACCTTTGCTCGTCCTCGGGCAAAACTCAAACTCACTTTCCTGAGATATCAAAGTCTCAACAAAGAACAACCAAACTCTTCAAAACTCATAACATATCATGAACAACATTCTCGAACAACTCACAATCACTTAGCAAGCATTTCCACTTAAAGATGGAGCAAACTGAACATGTAGACCCTCACAGAAATAAACAGTCTACTCTCATGTATTTGAAGGGTATGTGTATCACTCAAATTCATTCCAATGAAAATGATCTACCATAGGCTTGCATATCTTCTCATTCTCCATCACTAAGATCACATACAGAACACGAATCATAAGGACTTTTCAAGGGTTATGATGGAATTTAGGGTCAAGGTGAGAAATATTTGGGAATGTAGCTTAAAAGCCATCGAAACTAGTGGAGCAAAAATGAATCAACCCAATTTCAAATATATAAAACATGTAAAACCAATCACTCCAATCAACAACTTCTATCTTTGTATAAATCCCATATAAACAGACCCATTT